>CM035432.1:83587321-84056022 GCA_020310875.1 Ceratopteris richardii | reverse complement strand
TTTAGGGTTAGGGTTAGGTTTTTCAGGGTTAGGGCTAGGTTTTTTTAGGTTAGGGCTAGGTTTTTTAGGGTTAGGGCTAGGTTTTTTTAGGGTTAGGGTTAGGTTTTTTAGGGCTAGGGCTAGGTTTTTTAGGATTAGGGCTAGGTTTTTTAGGGTTAGGGTTAGGTTGAACCTCTATTCAATGTGCAGTCTGAAGGGCTCAGACTAAATCTATTCAAGTTGGAATCTAACAAGCTTGAACTTAATTTTGAGAATAAAAAGGGATTAAACTTTAGTTAGAGAAACCCAAACTTAAGTTTGTAAATAAGATAGGATTGAAATTCAAACTATGAAATTCAATTTGAATTTCATTTCAACTTGGATAGAGAGAGTTTGAGCCTGTATTCAATTTGGAGCCTCTGAATCATATCAAGTTCGAGATTGTTTCGTCACATGATATGACGCTCAAACTTAAGTTTGAGCCTCTCAGCTTCTCCAAGAAATAGATTGAGCCTCTATTTAATTTTGGGGATCCTTTATACAATTTGGAGTCGCACTTAAGTTTGAGCCTCTATTTAACTTTGTCACGATAAGTTCAAATTTATAGTGGAAATCTCTATTCAACTTCAAGTCAGTGAAGGTGAACTTAAGTTTGGATCTTGATTCAAGTTGGAGTTTAAGATTCTATTGACCTTGGAATCGAAGAGGCTTAACTTAAGTTCCAGTCTTTATTCAACTAAGAGTGAGAAAGGCTAAAACTTAAGTTCGAGCATGTTAAGTTCAACACTCTCTTGGATCCAAAAGGACTTATAGATTCGAACTCAAGTTCGAGCCCGTGAGTATATCAAGTTTAGGATTGTTGGCTCATATGATATGAGGCTCCAAATTAAGTTCGAGCCTCTCAAGTTTTTCGGCAAAAACAGGCTTCAACTTAAGTTCGAGCCTCTCAAGTTTTCTGGTAAAAACACTAATATTTTCAACTCAAATCTTCTTGCATCTACAAAAGCTAAGCCTCTGAATCATATGAGCTGAGTTATGAAGCTCATACTTTTTCAGCTTTTCCAAAAGTTGTTATGAGCAAAAGAACAAAGAGGAGTTCGAGCCTCTCAGCTTTTTCCAACCATATCAAGTTCAGGATTATTGGATCACATGATATGAGCAAAAGAACAAAGAGGCTCGAACTTAAGTTCGAGCCTCTCAGCTTTTTCAACCATATCAAGTTTAGGATTGTTGTGTCTTATGTGCAAAATAACAAAGAGGCTCGAACTTAAGTTCGAGCCTTTGAACTTTTCCAACCATATCAAGTTCAGGATTTGTTGGATCACATGATATGAGCTTCAGCTTTTCCAGCCATATCAAGTTTAGGATTGTTGTGTCTTATGTGCAAAAGAACAAAGAGGCTCGAACTTAAGTTCGAGCCTCTGAGCTTTTCCAACCATATCAAGTTTAGGATTGTTGGATCACATGATATGAGCCTCAGCTTTTCCAGCCATATCAAGTTTAGGATTGTTGTGTCTTATGTGCAAAAGAACAAAGAGGATCGAACTTAAGTTCAAGCCTCTGAGCTTTTCCAACCATATCAAGTTTAGGATTGTTGGATCACATGATATGAGCTTCAGCTTTTCCAACCATATCAAGTTTAGGATTGTTGTGTCTTATGTGCAAAATAACAAAGAGGCTCGAACTTAAGTTCGAGCCTTTGAACTTTTCCAACCATATCAAGTTCAGGATTTGTTGGATCACATGATATGAGCTTCAGCTTTTCCAGCCATATCAAGTTTAAGATTGTTGTGTCTTATGTGCAAAAGAACAAAGAGGCTCGAACTTAAGTTCGAGCCTCTAAGCTTTTCCAACCATATCAAGTTTAGGATTGTTGGATCACATGATATGAGCCTCAGCTTTTCCAGCCATATCAAGTTTAGGATTGTTGTGTCTTATGTGCAAAAGAACAAAGAGGATCGAACTTAAGTTCGAGCCTCTGAGCTTTTCCAACCATATCAAGTTTAGGATTGTTGGATCACATGATATGAGCAAAAGAACAAGGAGCTTTTCCAACCATATCAAGTTTAGGATTGTTTGGTCACATGATATGAGCAAAAGAACAAAGAGGAGTTAGAGCATCTGAGCTTTTCCAACCATATCAAGTTTAGAATTGTTGGATCACATGATATGAGCAAAAGAACAAAGAGGCTCAAACTTAAGTTGGAGCCTCTCAGCTTTACCAACCATATCAAGTTTAGGATTGTTGTGTCTTATGTGCAAAAGAACAAAGCGACTCGAACTTAAGTTCGAGCCTCTGAGATTTTCCAACCATATCAAGTTCAGGATTTGTTGGATCACATGATATAAGCCTCAGCTTTTCCAGCCATATCAAGTTTAGGATTGTTGTGTCTGATGTGCAAAAGAACAAAGTGGATCGCCCTCTGAGCTTTTCCAACCATATCAAGTTTAGGATTGTTGGATCACATGATATGAGCAAAAGAACAAAAAGCTTTTCCAACCATATCAAGTTTAGGATTGTTTGGTCACATGATATGAGCAAAAGAACAAATAGGAGTTAGAGCCTCTGAGCTTTTCCAACCATATCAAGTTTAGAATTGTTGGATCACATGATATGAGCAAAAGAACAAAGAGCCTTCTGAATCATATGAGCTGAGTTATGAAGCTCAGACTTTTTCAGCTTTTCCAAAAGTTGTTATGAGCAAAAGAACAAAGAGGAGTTCGAGCCTCTCAGCTTTTTCCAACCATATCAAGTTCAAGATTGTTGGATCACATGATACGAGCAAAAGAACAAAGAGGCTCGAACTTAAGTTCGAGCCTCGCAGCTTTTCCAACCATATCAAGTTTAGGATTGTTGTGTCTTATGTGCAAAAGAACAAAGAGGCTCGAACTTAAGTTCGAGCCTTTGAACTTTTCCAACCATATCAAGTTCAGGATTTGTTGGATCACATGATATGAGCTTCAGCTTTTCGAGCCATATCAAGTTTAGGATTGTTGTGTCTTATGTGCAAAAGAACAAAGAGGCTCAAACTTAAGTTCGAGCCTCTGAGCTTTTCCAACCATATCAAGTTTAGGATTGTTGTGTCTTATGTGATGAGCCTCAGCTTTTCCAACCATATCAAGTTTAGAATTGTTGGATCACATGATATGAGCAAAAGAACAAAGAGGCTCAAACTTAAGTTCGAGCCTCTCAGCTTTTCCAACCATATCAAGTTTAGGATTGTTGTGTCTTATGTGCAAAAGAACAAAGAGACTCGAACTTAAGTTCGAGCCTCTGAGCTTCTCCAACCATATCAAGTTCAGGATTTCTTGGATAACATGATATGAGCCTCAGCTTTTCCAGCCACATCAAGTTTAGGATTGTTGTGTCTTATGTGCAAAAGAACAAAGAGGATTGAACTTAAGTTCGAGCCTCTGAGCTTTTCCAACCATATCAAGTTTAGGATTGTTGGATCACATGATATGAGCAAAAGAACAAAGAGCTTTTCCAACCATATCAAGTGTAGGATTATTTGGTCACATGATATGAGCAAAAGAACAAAGAGGAGTTAGAGCCTCTGAGCTTTTCCAACCATATCAAGTATAGAATTGTTGGATCACATGATATGAGCAAAAGAACAAAGAGGCTCAAACTTAAGTTCGAGCCTCTCAGCTTTTCCAACCATATCAAATTTAGGATTGTTGTGTCTTATGTGCAAAAGAACAAAGAGACTTGAACTTAAGTTCGAGCCTCTGAGCTTTTCCAACCATATCAAGTTTAGAATTGTTGGATCACATGATATGAGCAAAAGAACAAAGAGCCTTCTGAATCATATGAGCTGAGTTATGAAGCTCAGAATTTTTCAGCTTTTCCAAAAGTTGTTATGAGCAAAAGAACAAAGAGGAGTTCGAGCCTCTCAGCTTTTTCCAACCATATCAAGTTCAAGATTGTTGGATCACATGATACGAGCAAAAGAACAAAGAGGCTCGAACTTAAGTTCGAGCCTCTCAGCTTTTCCAACCATATCAAGTTTATGATTGTTGTGTCTTATGTGCAAAAGAACAAAGAGGCTCGAACTTAAGTTCGAGCCTTTGAACTTTTCCAACCATATCAAGTTCAGGATTTGTTGGATCACATGATATGAGCTTCAGCTTTTCGAGCCATATCAAGTTTAGGATTGTTGTGTCTTATGTGCAAAAGAACAAAGAGGCTCAAACTTAAGTTCGAGCCTCTGAGCTTTTCCAACCATATCAAGTTTAGGATTGTTGTGTCTTATGTGATGAGCCTCAGCTTTTCCAACCATATCAAGTTTAGAATTGTTGGATCACATGATATGAGCAAAAGAACAAAGAGGCTCAAACTTAAGTTCGAGCCTCTCAGCTTTTCCAACCATATCAAGTTTAGGATTGTTGTGTCTTATGTGCAAAATAACAAAGAGACTCGAACTTAAGTTCGAGCCTCTGAGCTTCTCCAACCATATCAAGTTCAGGATTTCTTGGATCACATGATATGAGCCTCAGCTTTTCCAGCCACATCAAGTTTAGGATTGTTGTGTCTTATGTGCAAAAGAACAAAGAGGATTGAACTTAAGTTCGAGCCTCTGAGCTTTTCCAACCATATCAAGTTTAGGATTGTTGGATCACATGATATGAGCAAAAGAACAAAGAGCTTTTCCAACCATATCAAGTGTAGGATTGTTTGGTCACATGATATGAGCAAAAGAACAAAGAGGAGTTAGAGCCTCTGAGCTTTTCCAACCATATCAAGTATAGAATTGTTGGATCACATGATATGAGCAAAAGAACAAAGAGGCTCAAACTTAAGTTCGAGCCTCTCAGCTTTTCCAACCATATCAAATTTAGGATTGTTGTGTCTTATGTGCAAAAGAACAAAGAGACTTGAACTTAAGTTCGAGCCTCTGAGCTTTTCCAACCATATCAAGTTTAGAATTGTTGGATCACATGATATGAGCAAAAGAACAAAGAGCCTTCTGAATCATATGAGCTGAGTTATGAAGCTCAGACTTTTTCAGCTTTTCCAAAAGTTGTTATGAGCAAAAGAACAAAGAGGAGTTCGAGCCTCTCAGCTTTTTCCAACCATATCAAGTTCAAGATTGTTGGATCACATGATACGAGCAAAAGAACAAAGAGGCTCGAACTTAAGTTCGAGCCTCTCAGCTTTTCCAACCATATCAAGTTTATGATTGTTGTGTCTTATGTGCAAAAGAACAAAGAGGCTCGAACTTAAGTTCGAGCCTTTGAACTTTTCCAACCATATCAAGTTCAGGATTTGTTGGATCACATGATATGAGCTTCAGCTTTTCGAGCCATATCAAGTTTAGGATTGTTGTGTCTTATGTGCAAAAGAACAAAGAGGCTCAAACTTAAGTTCGAGCCTCTGAGCTTTTCCAACCATATCAAGTTTAGGATTGTTGTGTCTTATGTGATGAGCCTCAGCTTTTCCAACCATATCAAGTTTAGAATTGTTGGATCACATGATATGAGCAAAAGAACAAAGAGGCTCAAACTTAAGTTCGAGCCTCTCAGCTTTTCCAACCATATCAAGTTTAGGATTGTTGTGTCTTATGTGCAAAAGAACAAAGAGACTCGAACTTAAGTTCGAGCCTCTGAGCTTCTCCAACCATATCAAGTTCAGGATTTCTTGGATCACATGATATGAGCCTTAGCTTTTCCAGCCACATCAAGTTTAGGATTGTTGTGTCTTATGTGCAAAAGAACAAAGAGGATTGAACTTAAGTTCGAGCCTCTGAGCTTTTCCAACCATATCAAGTTTAGGATTGTTGGATCACATGATATGAGCAAAAGAACAAAGAGCTTTTCCAACCATATCAAGTGTAGGATTGTTTGGTCACATGATATGAGCAAAAGAACAAAGAGGAGTTAGAGCCTCTGAGCTTTTCCAACCATATCAAGTATAGAATTGTTGGATCACATGATATGAGCAAAAGAACAAAGAGGCTCAAACTTAAGTTCGAGCCTCTCAGCTTTTCCAACCATATCAAATTTAGGATTGTTGTGTCTTATGTGCAAAAGAACAAAGAGACTTGAACTTAAGTTCGAGCCTCTCAGCTTTTCCAACCATATCAAGTTCAGGATTTGTTGGATCACATGATATGAGCCTGAGCTTTTCCAGCCATATCAAGTTTAGGATTTTTGTGTCTTATGTGCAAAAGAATTAAGTTCGAGCTTTGAGCTTTTCCAACTTAAGTTCGATTCTCTGTGCTTTTCTAACCATATCAAGTTTAGGATTGTTTGGTTATATGATATGAGCAAAAGAACAAAGAGGTTCTGAGTTCGAGCCTCTGAGCTTTTCCAACCATATCAAGTTTAGAATTGTTGGGTCACGTGATATGAGCAGAAGAACAAAGAGGCTCGAACTTAAGTTCGAGCCTCTCAGCTTTTCCAACCATATCAAGTTCAGGATTGTTGGATCACATGATATGAACAGAAGAACAAAGAGGCTCGAACTTAAGTTCGAGCCTCTGAGCTTTTCCAGCCATATCAAGTTTAAGTTTCTTGTGTCTTATGTGCAAAAGAATAAAGAGGCTCGAACTTAAGTTCATGTCTCTGAGCTTTTCCATGCCATATCAAGTTTAGGATTGTTGTGTCTTATGTGCAAAAGATTAAGTTCGAGCCTTTGAGCTTTTCCAACCATATCAAGTTTAGTATTGTTTGGTCACATGATATGAGGAAAAGAACAAAGAGGCTCGAACTTAAGTTCGAGCCTCTGAGCTTTTTCAGTCATATCAAGTTTGGGATTGTTGTGTGTTATGTGCAAAAGAACAAAGAGGAGTTTGAGCCTCTCAGCTTTTTCCAACCATATCAAGTTCAGGATTGTTGGATCACATGATATGAACTTCAGAAAACTTGAGAAACCCAAACTTAAGTTTGTAAATAAGATAGGATTGAAATTCAAACTATGAACTTCACTTTGAATTTCATTTCAACTTGGATAGAGATCTTATTTGGGTTGAAATTCAAACTATGAACTTCAGTTTGAATTTCATTTCAACTTGGATAGAGAGATTTGAGCCTGTATTCAATTTGGAGCCTCTGAATCATATCAAGTTCGAGATTGTTTGGTCACATGATATGACGCTCAAACTTAAGTTCGAGCCTCTCATATACAATTTGGAGTCGCACTTAAGTTTGAGCCTCTATTTAACTTTGTCACGATAAGTTCAAATTTATAGTGGAAACCTCTATTCAACTTCAAGTCAGTGAAGGTGAACTTAAGTTTGGATATTGATTCAAGTTGAAGTTTAAGATTCTATTGACCTTGGAATCAAAGAGGCTAAACTTAAGTTCCAGTCTTTATTCAACTAAGAGTGAGATGGAAACCTCTATTCAACTTCAAGTCAGTGAAGGTGAACTTAAGTTTGGATATTGATTCAAGTTGGAGTTTAAGATTCTATTGACCTTGGAATCGAAGAGGCTGAACTTAAGTTCCAGTCTTTATTCAACTAAGATTGAGAAAGGCTAAAACTTAAGTTCGAGCATGTTAAGTTCAACACTCTCTTGGATCCAAAAGGACTTATAGATTCGAACTCAAGTTCGAGCCCATGAGTCATATCAAGTTTAGGATTGTTGGCTCATATGATATGAGGCTCCAACTTAAGTTCGAGCCTCTCAAGTTTTTCGGCAAAAACAGGCTTCAACTTAAGTTCGAGCCTCTCAAGTTTTCTGGTAAAAACACTAATGTTTTTAACTCAATATCTTCTTGCATCTACAAAAGCTAAGCCTCTGAATCATATGAGCTGAGTTATGAAGCTCATACTTTTTCAGCTTTTCCAAAAGTTGTTAGAAGTTAAGTTCGAGCCTCTTAACTCATGAATCCAAAAGAGCTAAGAGGCTCGAACTTAAATTCGCACCTTTAGAATCATATCAAGTTTGAGTCTTCACGTGATATGAGACTCGAACTTAAGTTCAAGCCCATGAATTTTATGTTGTGTCACATAATTTAAAATGAGACTCGGACTGCTTTGAATCATGTCAAGTCTCAATTTGTTTAGTTACAAATGAGGCTCGAACTTAAGTTCGAGCCTCTAAGCTTTTTCAGCAAACATGATAATATTTTTAACTTGAATCTATTTTGAAATTTTAATAAAAGACGCTCGAACTTAAGTTTGAGCCTACTATTACGTTGAATACTCTCTTACATCCAAAAGAACTAACTGAAGGTGAAGCTTAGGTTTGGATGTCGATTCAAGTTGGAGTTTAAAATTGAATGTCTGTTGAACGTAGAGTCGGCCCATGAATTTTATGTTGTGTCACATAATATGAGGCTCGGACTGCTTTGAATCATGTCAAGTCTCAATTTGTTTAGTTACAAATGAGGCTCAAAATTAAGTGAGCCAAACATGATAGTATTGTACAACTAAAATACACACATACAAAGACATACATAATATCATTTCAGGGATGGTTTGAGTGCCTCTTAACATGCTAGCATCAACATGAAGTTAGAGTTTTTTATTCTTGTAGTTTTCTTGATTGGCTCAAACTCAAGTTTGAAGCTCCATTCAATGTGCAGTTTGAAAGGCTCAAACTTAAGTTTGAGCCTCTATTCAATTTAGAATAGAAGAAGCTCAAAATTAAGTGAGCCAAACATGATAGTATTATACAACTAAAATACACACATACAAAGACATACATAATATCATTTCAGGGATGGTTTGTTTGAGCCTCTATTCAGTTTAGAATAGAAGAAGCTCAAAATTAAGTGAGCCAAACATGATAGTATTGTATAACTAAAATACACACATACAAAGACATACATAATATCATTTCAGGGCTGGTTTGAGTGCCTCCTAACATGCTAGCATCAAAATGAAGTTAGAGTTTTTTATTCTTGTAGTTTTCTTGATTGGCTCAAACTCAAGTTTGAAGCTCCATTCAATGTGCAGTTTGTAAGGCTCGAACTTAAGTTTGAGCCTCTATTCAATTTAGAATAGAAGAAGCTCAAAATTAAGTGAGCCAAACATGATAGTATTGTACACCTAAAATACACACATACAAAGACATACATAATATCATTTCAGGGATGGTTTGAGTGCCTCTTAACATGCTAGCATCAAAATGAAGTTAGAGTTTTTTATTCTTGTAGTTTTCTTGATTGGCTCAAACTCAAGTTTGAAGCTCCATTCAATGTGCAGTTTGAAAGGCTCGAACTTAAGTTTGAGCCTCTATTCAATTTAGAATAGAAGAAGCGCAAAATTAAGTGAGCCAAACATGATAGTATTGTACAACTAAAATACACACATACAAAGACATACATAATATCATTTCAGGGATGGTTTGATTGCCTCTTAACATGCTAGCATCAAAATGAAGTTAGAGATTTTTATTCTTGTAGTTTCCTTGATTTTTGACTAGACTCAAAGTTAAGTCCAATTAGTGAATGTCTGTATATGCAAATATGGATTATTTTTTGTGGAAATGATGTTTGTATCTAGTTTTAATTCAATTGATTATTTTTACAATAATTATTGAAAGAATGATCAATTGAATAGCATTGTTAATTTCTCATTTATTCTTTACAAGCAAAATCAAGATGGCAACAAAGCAAACTATATCTAGTCAACTTGAAGAAAGAGAAAAGTGGAAAGGAAAGAGAGTCATCTTGTTGGATCATGAAAAGCATGAAAGATTTGCAACTGCTATTGTTTTATTGGTAAATCCATGGGATGCTATAAATTGCAAAGAGTTGGGAGAAAGTTGCCTAGGTGTTATTATGGATGAAACTGTGGATGCATCAACTTTGGATTCAACTTTGAAATTGTTCAGTTGGCCTATACTCCAAATCATTATAGAAGATGGTGAGCCTATGATACAAAAATTAGGCTTTAACTCACTGTATGACATTGAAGATATGGTATTGAGGATGTGGATCTTGAAGCTGGAGAGAATCCAAATTTTTGCTTTACGTCATCATACAACATCGATGATGATAATTGCAATGGTATTGAGGATAGATGTTGATAAGAATTATTCTCATGTAATTGATATTCAACATTGTTTTAATGATATACAAGTTGTTTCTCCTCTTCGAATGGAATCAGATCAACAAGAGGATTTTCATATGGAAAATAGTAACTGTGGATATTTTGAAGTGAACCAAAAAAAAAGAAGTTACATCTACAAGGTTAGAAAGAGTACTACATTGGCTCCTAATAAGAGATGCTCATTTGAGAGAATTCAGATGGTTTCAATGCATGATTGTTGTGAATAGAGATGTTGTCAAGCAGCTAGTAGGGCTAAAATACTGGATGCAAGATTAAACTTTTGGGGACAATGCTATTCAGATAGATGCAAATATGTATTGGATTGCATGAGTATGGTATACAAAGGTAACTTTGTGAACTCAAGTCAGCGCTTGAGTTTTAATTTCATGTTTGATGCAAAAGAAGTATGTATCAAGGCATGGTATTTAATTCATGGTATTGGAAAGAGCTCATTTTATAGGCTACGAGAAAAGTTTCTACTTGGTCAAAAGGTATCCATTCATGGGAATAATGGAATACTTAGAAAAAGTATCAAACATGTAGAAATAGCAAAAGCTTTGATACATGATTTCATTGATAATAATGCAGATCACATGCCACACAAGTTGAGAACATGTACTGATGGTTCTCGTGAAACACAAAGAGTGCTTCCATCACATTATAAACAAGTGGATATTCTTCGAGAGGTGAATATGACATTAGAGAGTTTGGGATATAATAAATTATCTCAACCAACATTTTCAAGAATGTGGAATACAGAATTTAGAACAGTTTCTTTATCAACGTCAAGTACGTTCTCCAAATGTGACTTTTGTACAGGAATAAAAGCAAAGTTACAATCTACTAAAAACCATGAAGAACGTGCAAGATATTTAGCACAAAGAAGATCTCATATGCTACGTCAAATGAGTTGTAGAAATCTATATTATGCTTGGAGAGTTTCCTCAGAACTATTTCCAGATAAATATTTATGCATTATTCATGATAAAATGGATCAAAGTAAAACAGCTATACCACAGATTAGACCAGTTCCAAAATCTCTTAATGGCATTGAGAGATTACCAATATCTTTAACAGGAATGCTTACTCATGGACATGGACAATGTGCTTATGGTCATTTTGCTTTAGGATTATGGCCCGGTGATCCAAATTTCACAATTGCATCTATTTCAATGTGTTTAAGAAACTTAGAAAAAAAGACAGTCAGTTGTATGGAGATTTGGGATTGAAGAGTTCTGGTGTGAATTACACAAAGAGTCTATTTGATTCTTTGTTGTGGCCTGATGCACTTTATCATCATATGGATGTATTAAAGGAGCAAATTTTATATGACAATGTAACACAATGTAATATTACATGCGAAAATCAAATTAATCCATTCAAGGAATTACCTAGAACATTATTTTTGCAACTTGATAATTGTGGTTCAGAAAATAAGAATCGCTATGTCTTTGCATATTTGTCTTTGTTAGTTGCTAATGGGATATTTGATATGGTGCAACTTGGATTCCTTATGGTTTGTGGTTTCTTCCCAAGCTTTGTAAATCATCCCAAGCTTGTGGTTTCTTTTGCTTTGCTAACTTTTTATGTTGCAGGAATTAATGTCAACTAGATGGCTTTGCTAACTTTTTGTGAAGGAAATAATGTTGACTAGATGGCTCTCCATTAGCACCAATGTTGTTCACTACAAAGGGATAGTATTGACTACATTCAATTAGAGGGATTATTATTATGTATTTAATTTATTTCGGTGTTTCTAAACACCATACAATGTCGAGATCATTCAATTATGTGGATATTTAGCCGTACATTAAATTTAATTAGGTGTTTCTAAACACCATATGTTTTTGAGATAATTTGCTTTAAATGGATAGTTATAGATTCAATTATATTTTCTCATCATTTAATAATATTCTATGTTATTCATAGATTTTGAGTTTTCTTGAAGTCATTTTGTTTTTATATTTTGAAGATATTGATTCAAATGATTGGATGTAAACACACACACACACACACACACACACACACACACACACACATATATATATATATATATATATATATATATATATATATATATATATATATATATATATATATATATATATATATATATATATATATATATATATATATATATATATATATATATATATATATATATACACAAAATTCCAACAACAGTGATATCGAAGGTAAAACAAAGCCAAGGGAAAGAAAATGAAGTATTCGAACATTTGAGCTACTTCTCTAATGACAATGATTGTAATCTATAATTCAATTGTAATACCTCTAATGAAGATGATTGTAATTTGTAACTCAATTATAATAGCCTATGTGTTTTCTTTTGTAAATCATCCCAAGCTTGTGGTTTCTTTTGCTTTGCTAACTTTTTATGTTGCAGGAATTAATGTCAACTAGATGGCTTTGCTAACTTTTTGTGAAGGAAATAATGTTGACTAGATGGCTCTCCATTAGCACCAATGTTATTCATAGATTTTGAGTTTTCTTGAAGTCATTTTGTTTTTATATTTTGAAGATATTGATTCAAATGATTGGATGTAAACACACACTCACACACCCCCTTCTTGACTTCATGGTAATAGCTGTAGCCTATCGGTATTAGCTATATATATATATATATATATATATATATATATATATATATATATATATATATATATATATATATATATATATATATATATATATATATATATATATATATATATATATATATATAAGTTGAAATTTCTTTATGTATAAATATATCAATATTTAATATTAAATATTTTGAGTTCTCTGGAAAGAGGTATATCTTTATAATTTGAAAAAACACACACACACACACACACACACACACACACACACACACATATATATATATATATATATATATATATATATATATATATATATATATATATATATATATATATATATATATATATATATATATATATATATATATATATATATATATATATATATATATATATATATATATATATAAGTTGAAATTTCTTTATGTATAAATATATCAATATTTAATATTAAATATTTTGAGTTCTTTGGAAAGAGGTATATCTTTATAATTTAAAAATATTTAATTAAATAATTGATATGGTTATGTACATATATACACACACATGGTTACACATGGACACACACATACACAGTGCACGCACACACACACACATATATATACACACACACACACACACATATATATATATATATATATATATATATATATATATATATATATATATATATATATATATATATATATATATATATATATATATATATATATATATATATATATATATATATATATATATATATATATATATATATATATATATATATATATATATATATATATGTGTGTGTGTGTGTGTGTGTGTGTGTATGTATATACGTATATATAATATCAATATTTAATATAATTTTAAAAGTACTTGTTACTTTTAAAAGATTTCATTTGTTTTATCTTTTAATCTAATTTTCATTATGTTTATAAAACTAAGATAATCAATTTGCATTTTTGTAATATTAAGATCAATCTTCTTTTTCTTGGAATTTCCATTGATGAACTAGTGTAAAGTGATAATAAATTGCTCAATGTTGAGTTTTGTCACCTATCTCATTAATATGCTCAATCTTGAGGCTTCGAATTAATATTTTGCTTCTTATATAGAAGTTTTAATCTTAGTGTGACTAATATGGTTTATAATTAATTTGAGAGTTCAAAGAGCCTCTTACATATACTCAAAGCTTTATTTCTTTTAAGGACTAGAATAATGAGACTATATGAGGTTAAAACTCTAATATTGATCCCTTAAACAATTATAAATTGTAATATGTATATTGACACTATGAGTATTTTTATCCACTTAGGAAGAGGCTCAAAGTTTAAACCTAGTTACAAAATTAAGAGCAACTTAAGCCCAAGTCCCTTTCAATTTGCAATATTTGGCCTGAGCTAAGATTTGAAGATTTTGTTATCAACAAGAGAAGAAACTACCTGGAGATGCTTGAATATCAATGTCGAGCTATTTTTAAGATATTTAAATAACATGAATCATTCAAAAAACATAGAATTGGAAAATATAGAATTGTCCCAAAATCATGAATAAGTCCCATTTTTCGTGAATAGGCCTTTATGCCTGAATTCATTTTGGTATACATATAGAAACTACATATTTGATCAGATAGCAACTTGCAAAAGGACTTCTAGGTTTATAGAAGTAGTTCATCAAATAAGTTTTTTTTTAAATCAAAGGAAGTTTGGCCTTGCCTAATCTCTTGGACTTTAATTAAACAGAAGGAAAAAAGTTACAAGTGAATGGGACTGGTGCCCATGGGATCCCCCAAATCCCACAAAGCAAGGGACAAGTTCGGTAAGCTAGAGGGCATTACAAATGAGGCGGGCAAATCTATCATCTCCCTCATTCGGGACCCATTTGGGTTTCAACTTGTTATTTTCAGGAGATAAATACAGTGATGTCTAAACGGTGGAGATCTCTTATCACGGGAGATTCTTTTACCTAGAAGAAACAGGGATTTCTCAATTGACCATTCCTTCGGAGTTTGGCCACAATTGACAGCACATCGTTCCCTCCAAATCTTCGAAAGAGTCTCACCCCTGATGGCATTCCACAGCCTAGCTGAACAGCCGACCGCCTCACCCACTAGCACCTGTTGCCAATTGATTTGGTTTGTGAGACTCAATACCCGTGTCATGTGAAGCCATATAACACGGGACTTGGGGCAATCGAAGAAAAGGTAAACTAGATCTTCGATGCATCGATGGCTACGCTTGCACCATGGAGGCACACCACAAAATTTGTTAGCCCTTGCATAGGACCAGATACCCTTATGCAAGATCTGCCACATGAGAACATTACTTTTTGATCTCAATTAGGGGGTGCCTAATCGACATGAACTTTAGTTCCCATCGAAGTTTGGTCCAAGAAAGGCACCACCTCTTGTTAAGGGTGTGATGAACATCTAAGTTCTCTTTGAAGATGGGGATTCTGGATAGTTTCTTTCCATTGCTCCATTTGAGGCCCTCTTGGCAAGGCAGATCCGATCCACAAAGAAGGCGGGTAGTTGAGCGGTCCCAAGCTGAACACCTGCCTTGAAGAAGAGTCCATTCCTCGAGGGTAACTCTATGTCTCGGGTCTGTTCATCAAATAAGTTACTCCATATACAGCAGCATACTAAATGTCCTGTATCTCAAGGAGATTTTCGTTCGTTATCTTAGGTCTTATGAGCATGGCAACTTGCAGATTCAATGACTATCACAACATCTCTGTAATCAGATTCTAGAACCTCGAAAGTGCTATCATTTGCAAAATGCATGAAATGTATAATCATTTGCACGACACCATGTGAAACAAGCGTTAGTTCGCCATACAAGTTGCGCATTTGAACAAAGTAGAACCTGACAGAACTCAAATGTTTATAAAAACAAGCCGTAGGCATCGTCATTTTCTACAAATGCCAAATGTCAATAAAGTTGTCTTGTGCAACATCATAAGATTCTGTGTCTTTGAAAGCTCGCCCTGATATATGAGTAAGGGACTTCAAGCCTCATGGGATCTCAGGGACATTTTACTCCGTTGGAAACCATTGATTCATTGGGAAACCATTGATTCATAGTGACCGTAGGGGATCATATTCCTGAAGGTATTATTATGGGCATGATCAGGAATGGCAAATTGAATATAGATATCACAATATCTATCCAGTACCCTCGCAAGAGTAATCAACTGCTCATAAACATGAAAATGAAATGTCAGAAGAGATGGACATTATGAGTTGCATGCTTTTGTTAGTATTTGACAAAATGTTCAGAAAAGTAAATGCATACAAAGGCATTAGTTGTCTTTTTCTAATGCCAAATATCAGTTGAGTTTTCCTGTACATAGCAGCAACATCATAAAGAAATTAAAAAAAAAATCTGTATCTTTGTATTTTCGGGAGCTCGCCCCTCTACTCCTAAGATGAGAGAGTAAGGACTTTCTAAGCCTCATAATTCATCAGTCTGACTGTCACGTTGCCATATGTCTTTGGAAGAACCATTCTGTCCATCCTCATAATACGCAAGCGGATTCGCTTGCAGTATCAAATGTTAAAGGAGCACTAAGCAATTTTTTCTTTTAAACAAACAGACAAATCAAGAAAATAACGTAGAAAAGACTCACGGTAGGAGATGAGTAGACTTCCTACAAATGAGCATACATGATATTACAGTACATGAGTCTACAATGGGAAAAAAGAGAATAGCTGTTGTCCACTTTGGAGGCGGGAAAGTATGTTTTATTTCCCTACAAGTGAACTTAACCAGGAGCAGAAATACATTGACCTACAAAATTATTAGCGATCCTTTTGCACATTGGTGAACAACAGAATAGCTTTGGATTAAAGCTCCATTTCTAAGCAGCTAACGAGTCCACAAGAAATCAGCTCTCCACAAGTGCCATAGGGGGGTAAGTGTACATACTAACCAAACATTATTTCTTTCATTGTAAAGGACTGAAGATGAATACTATACCAACCTTCCTATAGAATGGATACGTGAGGGTTGATGGCTGGGAACCCAAAAAATATCTCGGGGCTATCTTGTACCTGCATAGACTGTAGATAGACTCCATTACCCATACCAGCCCTTGAAACTCTTGAAGAAGACTAGATGCCCTTAAGAACTGTCAACTAATTTTGTCTGGTACTTTAGGGAAAGTTGTAGATGTATAGAAACTTGGTAATTCTAGTTAAGATTCCATCTTTGATTAATCTTGTCAATCATAGATTTGAAGTCATGGGTTAACTTTTTCGAGTTCTTGTATATGCACCAAGCATATTCATGGAGATTGAATTCGCAATCATTAACCACCACATGACCATAAGAGAATGGAACAACTTCTTATTATTATTATTATTATTATTATTATTATTATTATTGTTATTATTATCATCATCATCGTCATTATTATTATTATTAAGAGGAAGTTTGGCTGAAGCCTAATCTCTTTGGGCTTGAATATATTAAAAGTGAATGGTATAGGTGAAGGGCATAGTAGCCATGGGACCTTCATATCCCACAAAGCAAGGGTTAGATTGCTGAAGCATCACAAGGCTTGCTGAAGCATCACAAGGCTTGCTTGAAGGCATCTAATTTCAATGGCCCGAAGGCATTACAAGGGTAGATTGGCCACAGGAGCTCAGGCATGTCTAGTAACCTACAGGGATTGAACACACCACATCCGCCTCGAGCAGTGAGTGCATGTTAGGTTGTCAGACTTATTTTCGTAACCACATTTATTTATTTAATTTCGGTGAACAATCATGATCGAAAACACACAATTGTACAATATATAACTTTTTGGTTAATGAATAGAAGGGGGCATGATGTCCATGATGCGAGAAGTAATCGGGTTGTGTGTTGGTGGAATCTCCTTCTAGTGGTGCAATGTACTTGCATTGGAGTAATTGTCTGTTAATTCAACAAAGTGAACAGTGTGTTCAAGTATTGATTGTATGCATTGGAAGGGAAAAAGTGAGCATTCTGTAGTGATCTCTAAGTGATAATTGATTGGATAATAGTAGTCTACTTGATGGATTTTTAATCAGAGAATAGAGTGTTACTCTAGCACAATGGTAAGTACCAATGTGAGGAGATCGACCTCATAAATGTCAATCCATGGAGACATGAGGACTAGTATGACGACTATGAGCAAGTGAAGGCACAAGTGTGTGAGTGAGGCTCTCATAGTGCCTCTTTTGCATCAGGTTGCTATGCTATGGCTGCGTCTAGTCTCTATGATGAGAACGAGTCTGTTTCATTTGAAGAAGCACAAAATTAAAAAAATTGGATGGCTGATATGCAATCTGAATATGATGCTATAATGAAGAATGGTACTTGGTCTTTATGTGACTTGCCTCCTGGCAAGAAGGCCATTGGCACTAAGTGGGTATACAAGTTGAAGCGTAAACCTGATGGAACAATTGGCAAGTATAAAGCTAGGCTTGTTGCAAAGGGTTATGCGCAGGAAAGAGCCATTGATTTTGATGAAACCTTTGCTCCTACTTGCCGAATGACTAATGTTCATAGCATCTGTGCACTTGCAGCTCATCATGGTTGGAATGTACATTAGTTGGACATTAAAACAACATTTCTGAATGGTGACTTGCATGAAGAAGTGTATGTTTTTCAGCCTCATGACTTTGAGCAAAAAGGGAATGAAAACCAGATGTGCAGGTTAAAGACGGCATTGTATGGTTTAAAGTAAGCACCACGTACTTGGTATGAAAAGATACATGCCTATATGATTGCACATGGTTTTGAGAACAATCCAACTGAAAGCACCTTATACGTTAAGCGTGCTAATGATATGCTTCTGATCATTGTGGTATATGTTGATGACATGCATGCCTCATTTGAGATATCTGATTTGGGGCATATGCATCACTATTTGGGCATTCAGTCTATGCAAGTTGATGGCGGAATGGCTTTGTGAAACTAAATATATTGACACATTATTGCAACATTTTGGCCTTGAAGACTATAAGCCTATTGCCACTCGTATGGAGACAGGTTTACGATTGAGTCTTCATGATGCTAGAGATGCATCATTAGGAAAAAAAGTGAACCCTGCATGGGCCTTGTAAGGATTCCTAATTTTTAGGGATTAAGCTTAATCTTGTACTTTGTTAAGGGGACAAAGTGCATTTAATAGAGCACTTTTTGGTAGGCTGAAGTAGGCTTTTTTTTTAGGCTGAGCTAGGACCTTCTCTCTCTTCTGCACATAGAGAGAGAGAAAAACCACTTTCCACCTCATCAAATCCGTCCATCTTTATGAATAAAAAAATGAGTTTTCTGAAAAAGTCTCTTTTTCAGCTATTCTTTATTCAAAATGGCCCATACTTTTATGTATATGTCAGAACTTAATTTTTTTAGACTTATTTTTATAAAAAATACTTAAAAAACATACTTTTCAAAATCCCTCCAAAAGTTAAGTGCCACATCATCAAACTCGTAACTTTGGTTGCCCCAAAACATGAATTTTTGAAAAAAAACTCATTTTCCCTCTAACATACTGAAAAAAGTCATTTTGACCTATCCACATACCAAAACACACTTTTTTTCTTGCACATAGCTACTGTACTAGCCATTCCAGCCATCTGTGTGCTTCTTCCCATTCGGTGCTGGAGTTTTGGAACATCATGGTGCTCACATGTATTACGGACATGACACCAGCACCAGCGCGTGCTCCTCACTCAAAGAGTGTACATGTTCGTGTTCCTACAGAATTTGCACCAACAACTAGAGGTAGCAATGACATAGATTCTCAAAATGCACGACGTGCAGCTAGAGAGAAGAATATTGATCTTTGGGTCCATGGTGCTTTGTATCCCTTGGATCCAATGTCTAATGTTCATCCTAGATTCCATACTATCTCCACATTTCTACAATTCCTTGGTTCCGGTGAAGATGGACTCCTAGGCTATTGCAAGCGATTGTCTAACCATTCTACATCTATAGCAAATTATTGGATGCAACAATGTCATCACAACCATTTCAAGATACACAGTTTAGAGAGTGCTATACACACTTTAGAAAGTGCTATCAAATCTTTGGATGAGCACAATAATAGTCTCAAACAAGATGTGGAAGAAAAGGAGAGCACAATTACAAAGTTGAAAGCCAATCTTACACAACTAAAAGAGACTCCACTTGGGATGAGATTTAGGAAACGACCATTATCATCCTTTCAAGCTCTTTCAACTGGTGGTGGAGCACGGAAGCGACGTGTTTACGCACTTAGGTATGTATTTCCTTTGTTTAGTTATGTTAAAAGACTTTTAGATTGAGATTCTTATTGTGCAGGTCATTTGTTGAAGATGCGAGTGCTTCCTCAACAATGGAGGATCAATTGAAGTTTCTGAATTCTTGTCTTAGCAACAAACATGTGCTTATGATCTTGGAGTCACCAATAGGAAATCACATCAAAACCCAAGTGATTAAAGATTTTGCAGGCAACTTAGAAGATATTATTAGTCCTAGTGAGGTACAAATGGTATGTGATGAAGCAGGTGTTAGTACTAGAGCGTACACTGCATTGTACAATCTTTTGAAGCAGGCTCTACAAAACAAAGGTATTTTCCAGAGCATTTTTCCATGCCCTTACAAGGTATCTGTGAGGAAGAAGATAACCAATGAGGATGTAGCCAATACTCTTGGCAATTACCTGCATATAGAAGATGTTATGCCTGCATCCATTTATCATTCATCTACATCAAAGAAAGAGTTGAAAAACACATCTAGACAGGGATTCATCTACACAAAGTACAACAACATATTTGTCAATTTGGAGAGGCTCCAAAAGGAAATGGTTAAATTTTACAAATCCACACTTCAAGGTATATCCATTGTTTTGATAATGACATTCATAGTATTTTTAATAATATAATGTTTGTTATTTGATGTAGATTGTGGTTCCAAACTCAAGTTTGTATTGAAGCTAGACGAATGTCAAATCATAAAGGGACGCCGTATGGAGAGACTTAGTGTGACACTCATGAACGAAGCTATGGCCCATGCTATTATTGATGATAGTGAAGAATCTACCCATCACTTTACATATAGTGTCCAATCAGAGAAAGATATATGGTGGTTAGGTGCTATTGAAGTACCTAAAGAATCCAATGATGTTCTTACATGGATTTTCAATAGGATCCCATGGATCACAGAGGTGATAACTTCTCAAATTCATGGTGCCAAAATCAATGTAGAAAGCCTTGGTGATTTTGAAGTAGAGTGGCACTTAGGTGGAGACTTAAAAACTATCAAATGCATGTTAGGGTGCAAACAAGGTGCATCTACTCTCTATCCTTGTCCATATTGTACACGAGGTTATAAACGAACAAAGAGAAAACAAAACAACATAGATGATTTAGTTGATGACACAGATGCAACTCCATCTGCTGAATGGGATACACCTTTAATGAGGTGTCCCATGTTAGGTACACCTAATCGTGACATGTCAAATAAGGATTGGAATCCCATTATTCCATTCCCTTTAGTCAATGTCCACTTTTGCACCTTGCATGCCTTCATGAGAATTTTTGATAGACTATTGAAGCTCCATATAGAATACGCATTTGCCATGAAGCCAGTTGATAAATCTATTCAAGCTATAAAGAAATTGGAGGAACTTCTTAATTCAATTGGTTGTCATGGTGGAAATGTAACCCTAGTTGTTAAGAAAGTTGGAGAATCTCAAGATAGCTTGCAACAAGTGTCAATGACAGGGAATAAAGCAAGACATTTTTTTAGAAGAGGTACTAGCACTCAAAATAATGAACGTTATGAGTTGTGGAAAGACCTATGCATGATCACAACAGACAATGACTCTCAAGTTGATCTTTGTAATAAGAGAAAGAAAGTTTGGTCGAGCTTTGATAAGGTTGTAGGCTTAATGGGTCTGACTAGGTCTAGTGCTATTCAACGTCAAATGTTTCAAGAAACATTAGTGGAGTTCACCAAGTGTTTCATTCAATGTTGGGGAGAGAGCAATATAACACACTACATTGTAAGTGTAATCTTCTTCTACAAGTGTTCATTGCACTTACCTTTTTCCAATGTACTTAACAATTTTTAGCATATTTTGTTTGCACATGGAGCTTTTTTCATGCATCGATATGGTTCATTAGAGATTTTCAGTACCCAAGGAATGGAAAAGTCACACTACAAAGCGAGGGGTGTCTACTTCAAAAACACCCGACATGGTGGTGGCCCAATGCAATTAAACTACATGGAGGAGATGTTTAATTGGTTTTACCGCACTACATTCTCGAGAAAGTTTTTTGTGGAACGACTTAGGGATTCAAAATTGGCAAAACTTGCAAGAAAGATGCAACACAACATTGCCAGTGAGAAATGGAAGTCATCGTTAGGTCCTCTTCATCATGCTCAGTGGCGTGCAAGGAGACAATGAGAAGGCTCAGCTTGGAAGTAAAGTGAATTCGCTATTTCCCATTATGTGGTAATACATATGATTATTGTAATCTTGATTTCAATGTGTTATTATTTAATATATAATATTCTGTATGGTTTTAAACAGGTTTTGTCCGTTCTACTGTGAACAAACAGTTTTTTAAAAAACTCTATAAATAGAGAGAACTCACTTCATTTCACACTTTTTGCAACTCAAGAGAATGGCACGCACCAAGCAAACTGCAAGGAAAGATCGCGTCTTCTTTCCTAGCCCTCATCTAGGGACACAACGCCCACCATGGTTGCAACCCCCCCAAAGGCCTCGAAGTGGTTCCCAGAGCACATCTGTGCCTGTGTCACACGATGGCACACCACCTGGGAGCAATTCAGTGCGAGAAAATGAAGTTTCCAATAGACAAGATTATTATACTCCAGGACGATCAGAGGCCATTTCAGATGATGAGCCACCAACAAGGACACCCATCAAATCAAGACCCAAACAGAAGTTGATCAGAAGGAGTGTACCAGAGAGCGACGAAGAGTCATCCCCATATGAGGAAAGCAACAATCAACCACCATGGAATGATATGCAAATACCAACGAGCCATAGGGTGACACATGGAGGTAAGACACTTCCACAAGGACAAGGGCAAATACCAACAGAGGAGGAAAGAGAGCAAAGTCAACAACCACATCAACAACAAAATGTGCAAGATGAAGCTGGGCCCTCACATCGTGTACATCGGAGAAAAAAAAACTATCAACCTCGACGTCGACCTCAACGCCAGCCAAACATACCTCCCAACCCAAGAGCTCCACAAAGACGAAGGAAGCACTGCAGGGCTTTTGCAGAGATACGACACTACCAAAAGTCCGTTGAACTACTCATACCACGAAGAGCTTTTGCAAGGGTAGTGAAAGAGGAACTACAAAGCTACCAAACAGGTCTAAGAATACAAGGGATAGCACTTGAAGCACTTCAAGAGGCAGCTGAGGCCTACCTCATCTCCATGCTTGAGGACTCTAACCTCTGTGCTATCCATGCCAAGAGAGTAACCATACAACCGAAGGACATTCAGCTAGCAAGAAGAATTAGAGGAAATAACCCATGATGTGTATATTATACCCTATGATAGGCTACTTTGCGATGTAATACAATGGATAATAGAAAATTTTGTTTTGACTTATATTCTTTGTCTCTTTTTTCTCTCTCACTCTCTCTCTCTCTCTCTTTCAGTTAGTTATATATGGATTCAGTTAAACATGCATGCACTTGCCTATTGTTTTATGACTAGATATGTTCCTTTTCTACATACTGGTGTGCAACATGTCTTTTTAATACCAAAAAACCCCCAGCCACAGAAACGCGGGATTCAGCCCTGCAAAATTTTTGCAGGGCTGAATCCCGCGTTTCTGTGGCTGGGGTTTTTTTTGCAATATTTGGTCTTTGGTAAGCATAAGACATATGGTAGAGATGCAAGGGTCTAGGTATTAAGAGGTTATACCCTATAGGAATTGAAATCTTTAGCTACTAAAGGCTGAGTTTATACCCTACTGAAAACTTCTGGTCCTGATAATACCAAAACCAATTGAAAATCTGAAATTACATAGTTTCCTATGTATTGTAGCACCTAAAAACACTACATAAGGCCAAAAAAGCCCCAGCCACAGAAACGTGGGAAACAGCCCTGCAAAAATTTTGCAGGGCTGTTTCCCGCGTTTCTGTGGCTGGGGCTTTTTTGGCCTTTTTTAAGCATATAATCATACAGAGGACCAAAGCAAAATACAAAGACCCCCAATTAGATACAATTTGTGGAGAGAAGATAAGTTCAATTTTTTAGCACATTCATAAATAGAACTAGACAAATGATGAAAAAAAAAGCTTGTATTATCAAGACATTACATCATTTCTCAGCTGCCTTCAATTTCTCCACAACTTTCTTTCTCCTTTGGAGAATTGAGGCAGCTGGTAAGTCAATACAGATCTTGATATTACATGGGGGTCTTGCATTCCAAGACTCATGGCGATACCTATTTGCCCTAATACTTTCCCTCTAAAATTAAGTCCTAAAGTAGTTACAACTAAGGATTTCCTAACCAAAATGACACAATTAGTGCCTTGGGTAATTGTACATAAACACAAAATCTTGCTAAGGGCCTTCAAGCACCAAGTGATGAAGTGCCCATCGGGACTGTAGTCTTTGTGTATGATAACAAAATCATCCTTTGGCAACTTTCCGATGTAGTTTGCCAAGGATGCACCACTCCCACGAGAAGCTCGATCCCCACCAGACCTTGCTGCGAACTTGTCGAGCTCAATTGCTTCCTGTTAAGAACAAATGAGAATTCAAGCTCTTACAATGTTAACTTAAAATTATCGATTTATTTAATTCAATTACCACTTACATCATGAAGCTTGTCTTCTTCCTCCCCTCTTCCAGGGGCATCAAGATCAATGCTAGAGTGGGCCATGCCACTCTGCTCTGCTACATGGGATGTAGGAATTTTTTGCTTCAGTATCCTCTCCTGTGCTGCACTGAACTCCTCCTCTGTAGTAGAATTGTTGTCATCATTTAAAATATCAGCACACACCATTGATATGGTGTCTGCCACAGAATCCCCAAGTGGGATGGACTTCTTTTCAAGTATGTCAGATGTGTTGTCAAGTGGAACATCTGACATTGTGGAGAAAATACTCAAGCATTCATCTAGACGTAGACCGAATGCCTTCTCAATGTCATGGAGTAAAATAAATTCCTCTCCATCCACAACGATGCAGGAGAGATATTCAAGTTCCACCTCTGGTAATGTGGGCTCAGAGGGGTTGAGATTTGAAGGGGGGGCCTCCTCCATGCTTGATTGCACATGTAGTTTATCCTCAACACCACCAGGGAATTCTTGGTGGATTGTAATGCTTTCTTTGGAAAAATTTATGGCCTCTGGTTGAGGCTCATTCTTCTCCTTAACAAAACCCCCAGTGGCAAGGTTGGGGAGCTCAACAGGTGTAGGTTCCGGCTCCTCATTAATAATAAAATATGTTGTTGCAGTGTAGGATAGGTACTTTGTACCCATCCTCTTCTTTTTGTTAAGTTTTTTTACTAATGGCATAGAGTCATCTAGTAAGTGCCCAGCAGTTTCCGCAATTGCCATGAAGCGCTTAAGGCGCTTCATGAAGGCTTCATCGCCTCTATGTATGTAGAGTAGAAGGTCACATGGAACCCATTTACCCTCATAAGGCGGTATTTCTATAGAAAAACGCAAGATGTAGTACTCAAGGAACTCTATGATTTCCTTGAGCACATCAGAGTTCAGTTGAATTGTTTTGTCTAGATCAGGGACCCTAGACAGTAGGTCATACAAGTGGTTCTGACCTTTGAACTCAGTTGATTCCAAGAACTCATTGAAGAGTTCACGTGGACGTTTGAGTTGCAGGGTACTGGAGGATGCGGCAGCCATTGCGCGTGATGCTAGCTTGTGTGCGTACTCTGCTAGTGATTGTAGCTCTTCTTGGTTGCAAAAGTGAGAAATGAGAGAATAAGTGTTGCTTTTATAGTAGTTTCAAAATTTTAAAGTGAGTGGGACCCATTTTAAAACTAAAACTGATACCTTCAAATAAAACAATCATGCACAGAACTCTCACAAAAAAAACTTTTGCTCATAAAAAGATTGAACAGAATCATTAACCAGAATAAAATACACGACAACACAATAGAAAAAAAAAATTCTCAGAACTTTAAAATTATAATAAATTGCCATTGGAAAAACCAAAGATTGGGCAAATTGTACATCATATTGAGATCAAAAAATTTTACATGCTACATGTCTTGCATGTTAAATACATTGTTGCAGATGTAGGATTATAAATGGAACATAGGTGTGTGTACACTGTAGCACTCCAATAGTCCTTGAGCTATGACAATGAAAGTTGAGTTCCATCCACACTCCATTCAAGGAGGACTTTAATTTTATCCTCCAACCTCTTACCAATCTGCAGACAAATAGAAAACTTTAAATGAACATATTTGAGTGTAAGAATTTGTATAAACAAAAGAAGAAATACCATATGCTACTTACCTTATGCCCTTGTATTCTGAACTTTGATTGATCCAGATCCTCAAATCCCATGATTACTAGATGTTCTCTCACGTTGGCAAGAGTCCAATGATGATTTACTGAAATAACTTCCATTTCATTGTTGGGTAGATTTATCTTAATTTCAAATGAAATTAAAACACCCTCAGAACTTTGTAATGGTATCCATTCACCAAGTTTACACATCCAACGATCATAATAGAATCTAATGTACAATGAAGTACGATGTTTCAAGTATCGAAATCCTATGCCTCTTGCACCAATTTTACAAATGTATCTATCATCTTTGGTGCATCCTTTTACAAGTCCCCATTTTTCACCTAGCAAACACTCTACCTGCTCATACGTGATATCTTTTAACATGAACATTGTCGACGTCTCTAGAATTGTGAATATCTGAAATAAATGTACAAAACAATGAACAGGAACACACCAATGTAATCCTATAGATCTTGAAACTCTTGTAAATTTCAAAGAGTTGTGTATGTCCATCACCATCTTATGCTTCAAAGATGTTAATGTCCATACATCAGGTTGCGGCCACTCAAGCTTTAAGAGAGAATCTACCTTAATCATCTCTAACTTGCCAAAATCATTTGATGAAGAGGGTACAACATATGTATGTGTGTAAAAGAAAACTCTCTCACATAATAGCTGAGCAGGACGGGCTTGTGGAAAGACTATCGACCCAACATCTGCATGCAATGCTTGGAAAGTACCTGTAAGACTATGAAGTGGTTGTTCTTCCACCAAGGTAGAAGGAAATATGTCTACAACAAAAAAATACACAACTTAGCTAGGTATATTATGAAATTTGGACAAAAGTCAATGAGTAATACTTACAGTTGATAGGATATCTCATTTTGTTTGAGTTTTCCAATTTCATGGTTGACATTGTGAACACATGTTGTACAATGGCAACAGTTTCACCATTTTTGAGCTTTTTGAAGCCTAGTAACTTCCCTTTCCAATGAAGATCCAAGTTTCCACGATCTCTCACACGGTGAGGACCAACACTAGAGGGTTGCATGTACACCCATGCACCTTTGCAGAACTCCTGTCCTAACCAAAATCCTTCTGGAGCCTTGATATTGTGACATTTTATCGCGATAACCTCATCTTTTGGACGTCTATGAGATTTAGGTTTCTCCATTGGAGATCAGGCTATGGAAATGACAGTAGGAATTCAAAGAAGATGATGCATAGAGAAAGAAATGGAGATGCAGGAGCTGCAATGGTGTGCTAGGGAGAGAAAGTAGTGGAAAGAGATGACTTTTTGGGACCTGGGTATGAAAATGGGAGGTTTTGGAGGGAGAAAGTTGCATTTTGAGTTATTTTTGAAAAAGTCACTTTTTTCACTTCAGTTCATGCACGGATTTTGATTTAGAACCCAAAAATAGCACTTTTGATCCTAAAAAGTGGTTGGGGGACCATTAAATGGTGTTATGATGAGTTTTATAACTTTTTGAAAATTTTGAATTTTTGGGCCCAGGTAAGTTACGAGATTCCTTTCTCTCTCTAGAGGCAAAACCTGAACATAGGGGAATCCTGTCCCCTCATCCCCCTTCAGCCTAGTGATTTATAGGCTATAGACTGTGTCCACCACCCTCCTCTCATTGGTCCATCACTAATCACTCCTTAATCCAAAAGGCCCATGCAGGATTCATTTTTTTCCCTAATGTTTGATGTTGTTCTCTATCAGTAGGCTGTTGGATGGTTGATTTACTTATGCATTACTCGACCAAGTATTCAGTTTGCTGTTTCACAGATGAGAAGGTTTATGCATTGCCCATGTGTCAAGCATTGGCAGGCGGTTAAGCGATTACTTGATTGGTACCCGGCTACTTGGATTGTTTTATCCCAAGAGGAAATCACCACCGCTAGATTTACATGCTTTTTTTTACAGTGATTGGGCTAGTTGCTATGACACTTGTGTGTCCACCAGTGGCTTTTGCTTCATGCTTGGTAGCTCATGTATATCTTGGTTGAGCAAGAAGCAGCCTACTGTGGCCACTTCGAATTGTGAGGATGAGTATAGGGCAGCTTTCACAACGATTGTTGAGTATGTGTGGCCTAGACGCCTTATGGCTGATTTGGGTGTTGGTTAGTCTTTTGCCACCACCATCTTCACTAAAAGTCAGAACGCATTGCCAGTTGAGAGGAACCCTATGTTCCATGCTCACACTAAGCATATTGAGGTGCATTATCATTATGTCAGGGAGAGGTTCTTTGCTAGGGAGATCAGGTTGGCATATGTGCCCACGCAGGAGAACATTGCAGACCTTTTTATGAAAGGCTCTGCCTAGGGAGAAGTTTGAAGCTTTCCGCAAAGATTTGGGCTTACTTCCTTTTGTGGATTGATTCCACATAGCTTGGCACTTCCTTATACATGAGTGCCAACTCCTTTTTCAGCACATCACTCCTAGGGAGATTTGTTGTCTAGCACCTGATTGGCTACATGTTTCCACAATTTAGGCTTAACCTTGAGTAGCTCTTCTAAAGTGAGATTGCACTGCACTTTAGTGTTCTTTACTACCTCTCTATTCCTAGGTATGATTGAGGTTTTGCTTCTTACCATGACTATGGGTGCTCTCATACAGGTAGACTTTGCTTCCCATGGACCTGTGAAATGAGGCAGTTCATGTAAGGAGTTAGACTCGAAGTCTAATTGCTCATTAGACAAAGTGTCCTCTTGTTCCACATAAATAGAAGGAATATCTTGTGGGAATTGATCATGCAAATCATCCACAAGCTCAATGGGTGGAGGGTGCGACCCATCAAAGAAGAGGTGTCTAGTTTAGTGGAATTCGGCACATAAGCTTCCTTGGGAGGAATGCTCATTGTTTCACTTGCCTTGTCCTTACCCTGGGAGGTGGCTTCTTTTCTAGATTTTGCAATTAAACTCTCAAGTCTTTCTAATAACCCATCAAAATTCAACCGAGTCTTAGCTAAACTAGAGTAATTGAAGAGGTGTCTTCAAACATGGTTTGAGGTAATTCCACCATCTTTGCACAAAGCTTGGTTCTTTAAATCTCTAGGTCAGCTCTAGGATAACACTTTTCACGATCTATCACATTTGACCCATCTTAGATTCCGGCTTGATATGGCTTAAGCATCATGTCTAAGTCCTTGGGAGTGGGATCCACTAAGACTGATCCTACTCTAGGTGGTGGTAGGGTTATATGAGCTAGATTAGAATGTGGTGGATTAGAAGGTGATGGGGATGGTGGTCGTGGTGTGTGAGAATGCATTTGAGAGGTGAGTTCAGCTATCTTGGCCTTTGTTTCTCTTAGGCTTTCCTCAAGCTCGCTCATTTTCTTAGACCATTATCTTTTAATTCACTCATGGCTATCCTTCCAAGCTTTTGTACTTTTCTTAGTTATACTTTCTATCTCACCAACCTTAGAACTCTTTTCGCACCCTAAGCCTTGGTTTTGTTGTAATGCATGAGCTCTCATGACTACTTGCACTAGGGTACTCAAAGTCACACTTCAAGTAGAATCTATTACTAACCCAATGACATTAGTAGGAGTGATTTTTCAGCCCATTGTTTGGGTTCTTAGGACAATCTTGTAAGAGGTGCTCTTTCCCACAATCTTGAAAAAAACATTAGGGGAAAAAATGAACCCTGCATGGGCCTTGTAAGGATCCCTAATTTTTAGGGATTAAAGAGCTTAATCTCTCAACGTAAGGAGGCATATGAAACCACCAATGGTTTTGTGAAATAAAATAATATTTGTTGAAGCACTTGAGCTGAATTCTCAGATGTGAGCATCTTGGACCATTCGATCATCTTAAATCAATGGCTAATGTTTGAACTCGTGAGAAGTTAGAGAGAGAAGGATGCCACTTTTGTGGGAGTGGGGCTCAGCTTTTGAGAACTCTCTACAAGATCTTGGGCCATCGGATCTTGAAGCATCTATCGCTATAGCATGAATGGCGCTAAGCTACGTTCGTAGATGGACGCCACCCGTTCGATCTTCTGCCTCATCCGATGGTTGGAGATTAAATCTGCCTTTGGATTCTGAGCAAGGAATATGAGCCATGGGATCAAGGTCAGATCTAAGGGCCTACAATGAAAGTGCCAAAAACTCCTTCAATTCAAATTCCTCTGTCCGATCAAAGGATGGATCCAAGGGTGCACGCCAATTCACGCAAATCGTAATGATTGCTCTCATCGTAGCCACTTGTTGTCAAGCAAATCTAAGTGTCTATAATTAAATATGCCTTGACTTTTGTGATTTCACCTTAACCATTGGATCTTTCAAGAAATCAAGGGCTCCAAATGATTTTGAGTTTTTCAAAACCATTCTCAAGAGGAAACCCACCATTTCTAGGTGGTTTTTGCATATTTGACCACACAAAAACCAGGGAAGCCTATGCCTACCCTATGTGATTAAGGGACTAGACTGTGGCCACCACCCTCCTCTCATTGGTGTAGCCCTAATCACTCCTTAATCTAAAAGGCCCATGCAGGGTTCATTTTTTCCCCTAATGACCTTGATTTGTCATTGATTGGGGTTGCATTGGTGCAAGCATTGGGCAATCACGAATGAAGTGATTACCTTGGCATTTGTAGCACGGTCCTCTAAGTGCTTGGGGTCTAATCTGTCTAGATTGGGGCCTAGAGTTAGGGTTTGTGTACATGAGATTAGCATATTCTGGCTCCAACATTAGGGAAAAAAATGAACCCTGCATGGGCCTTTTGGATTAAGGAGTGATTAGTGATGGACCAATGAGAGGAGGGTGGTGGACACAGTCTATAGCCTATAAATCACTAGGCTGAAGGGGTATGAGGGGACATGATTCCCCTATGTTCATGTTTTGCCTCTAGAGAGAGAAAGGAATCTCGTAACTTACCTGGGCCCAAAAATTCAAAATTTTCAAAAAGTTATAAAACTCATCATAACATCATTTAATGGTCCCCCAACCACTTTTTAGGATCAAAAGTGCTATTTTTGGGTTCTAAATCAAAATCCGTGCATGAACTGAAGTGAAAAAATTGACTTTTTCAAAAATAACTCAAAATGCAACTTTCTCCCTCCAAAACCTCACATTTTCATACCCAGTTCCCAAAAAGTCATCTCTTTCCACTACTTTCTCTCCCTAGCACACCATTGCAGCTCCTGCATCTCCATTTCTTTCTCTATGCATCATCTTCTTTGAATTCCTACTGTCACTTCCATAGCCTGATCTCCAATGGAGAAACCTAAATCTCATAGACCTCCAAAAGATGAGGTTATCGCGATAAAATGTCACAATATCAAGGCTCTAGAAGGATTTTGGTTAGGACAAGAGTTCTGCAAAGGTGCATGGGTGTACATGCAACCCTCTGGTGTTGGTCCTCACCGTGTGAGAGATCGTAGAAACTTGGATCTTCATTGGAAAGGGAAGTTACTAGGCTTCAAAAAGCTCAAAAATGGTGAAATTGTTGCCATTGTACAACATGTGTTCACAATGTCAACCATGAAATTGGAAAACTCAAATAAAATGAGATATCCTATCAACTGTAAGTATTACTCATTGACTTTTGTCCAAATTTCATAATATACCTAGCTAAGTTGTGTAGTTTTTTGTTGTAGACATATTTCCTTCTACCTTGGTGGAAGAACAACCACTTCATAGTCTTACAGGTACTTTCCAAGCTTTGCATGCAGATGTTGGGTCGATAGTCTTTCCACAAGCTCATCCTGCTCAGCTATTACGTGAGAGAGTTTTCTTTTACACACATACATATGTTGTACCCTCTTCATCAAATGATTTTGGCAAGTTAGAGATGATTAAGGTAGATTCTCTCTTAAAGCTCAAGTGGCCGCAACCTGATGTATGGACATTAACATCTTTGAAGCATAAGATGGTGATGGACATACACAACTCTTTGAAATTTACAAGAGTTTCAAGATCTATAGGATTACATTGGTGTGTTCCTGTTCATTGTTTTGTACATTTATTTCAGATATTCACAATTCTAGAGACTTCAACAATGTTCATGTTAAAAGATATCATGTATGAGCAGGTAGAGGGTTTGCTAGGTGAAAATTGGGGACTTGTAGAAGGATGCACCAAAGGGGATAGATACATTTGTAAAATTGGTGCAACAGGCATAGGATTTTGATACTTGAAACATCGTACTTCATTGTACATTAGATTCTATTATGATCGTTGGATGTGTAAACTTGGTGAATGGATACCATTACAAAGTTCTGAGGGTGTTATAATTTCATTTGAAATTAAGATAAATCTACCCAACAACGTAATGGAAGTTATTTCAGTAAATCATCATTGGACTCTTGCCAACGTGAGAGAACATCTAGTAATCATGGGATTTGAGGATCTAGATCAATCAAAGTTCAGAATACAAGGGCATAAGGTAAGTAGCATATGCTATTTCTTCTTTTGTTTATTCAAATTCTTACACTCAAATATGTTCATTTAAATTTTTCTATTTGTCTGCAGATTGGTAAGAGGTTGGAGGATAAAATTAAAGTCCTCCTTGAATGGAGTGTGGATGGAACTCAACTTTCATTGTCATAGCTCAAGAACTATTTGAGTGCTACTGTGTACACAGAACCTATGTTCCATTTATAATCCTACGTCTGCAACAATGTATTTAACATGCAAGACATGTAGCATGTAAAATTTTTTGATCTCAATATGATGTACAATTTGCCAAATCTTTGGTTTTTCCAATGGCAATTTATTATAATTTTAAAGTTCTGAGAATTTATTTTTTCTATTGTGTTGTCGTGTATCTTATTCTGGTTAATGATTCTGTTCAATCTTTTTATGAGCAAAAGTTTTTTTTCTGAGAGTTTTGTGCATGATTGTTTTATTTGAAGGTATTAGTTTTAGTTTTAAAATGGGTCCCACTCACTTTAAAATTTTGAAACTACTATAAAAGCAACACTTATTCTCTCATTTCTCACTTTTGCAACCAAGAAGAGCTACAATCACTTGCAGAGTACGCACATAAGCTAGCATCACACGCAATGGCTGCCGCATCCTCCAGTACCGTGCAACCCAAACGTCCACGTGAACTCTTCAATGAGTTCTTGGAATCAACTGAGTTCAAAGGTCAAAACCACTTGTATGACCTACTGTCTAGAGTCCCTGATCTAGACAAAACAATTCAACTGAACTCTGATGTGCTCAAGGAAATCATAGAGTTCCTTGAGTACTACATCTTGCGTTTCTCTATAGAAATACCGCCTTATGAGGGTAAATGGGTTCCATGTGACCTTCTACTCTACATACACAGAGGCGATGAAGCCTTCATGAAGCACCTTAAGCGTTTCATGGCAATTGCTGAAACTGTAGGGCACTTACTAGATGACTCTGTGCCATTAGTAAAAAAACTTAACAAAAAGAAGAGGATGGGTACAAAGTACCTATCCTACACACAACAATTCTACTATGGAGGAGGAGTTCAGTGCAGCACGGGAGAGGATACTGAAGCAAAAAATTCCTACATCCCCTGTAGTAGAGCAGAGTGGCATGGCCCACTCTAGCATTGATCTTGATGCCCTTGAAGAGGGGAGGAAGAAGACAAGCTTCATGATGTAAGTGGTAATTGAATTAAATAAATTGATAATTTAAGTTAACATTGTAAGAGCTTGAATTCTCATTTGTTCTTAACAGGAAGCAATTGAGCTCGACAAGTTTGTAGCAAGGTCTGGTGGGGATCGAGCTTCTCGTGGGAGTGGTGCATCCTTGGCAAACTACATCGGAAAGTTGCCAAAGCAAAGACTACAGTCCGGATGGGCACTTCATGACTTGGTGCTTGAAGGCCCTTAGCAAGATTTTGTGTTTATGTACAATTACCCAAGGCTAGGAAATCCTTAGTTGTAACTACATTAGGACTTAATTTTAGAGGAAAAGTATTAGGGCAAATAGGTATCGCCATGGGTCTTGGAATGCAAGACCCCTGTAATGTCTTGATAATACAAACTTTTTTTTTCATCATGTCTATTTCTGTATATGAATGTGCTAAAAAATTGAACTTATCTTCTGTCCACAAATTGTATCTAATTGGGGTTCTTTGTATTGTCCTTTGGTCCTTTGTATAATTACATGCATAAAAAAGGCCAAAAAAGCCGCAGCCACAGAAACGCGGGAAACAGCCCTGCAAAATTTGCAGGGCTGTTTCCCGCGTTTCTGTGGCTAGGGCTTTTTTGGCCTTATCTAGTGATTTTAGGTGCTACAAAACATAGGAAAGTATGTAATTTTAGATTTTCACTTGGTTTTGGTAGAATCAGGACCAAAGATTACCAGTAGGGTATAAACTCAGCTTTAACTAGATAAAGATCTCATCCATACCTTTTATGCATACAATGATTACCTTTTATGCATACCATTGCATCTCTACCATATGTTTGATGCTTACAAAAGACCAAATATTGCAAAAAAAAACCCCAGCCACAGAAATGCGGGATTCAGCCCTGCAAAAATTTTGCAGGGCTGAATCCGGCATTTCTGTGGCTCGGGGTTTTTTGGTATGAAAAGGACACGTTGCACATCAATAGGTAGAAAAGGAACACATCTAGTCACAAAGAAATAGGCAAGTGCATGCATGTTTAACTGAATCCATATATAATTGACTGAAAGAGAGAGAGAGAGAGAGAGAGTGAGAGAGAAACAAGAGACAAAGAATATAAGTAAAAACAAAATTTTCTATTATCCATTGTATTACATTGCAAAGTAGCCTATCATAGGGTATAATATACACATCATGGGTTATTTCCTCTAATTCTTCTTGCTAGCTGAATGTCCTTCGGTTGTATGGTTACTCTCTTGGCATGGATAGCACAGAGGTTAGAGTCCTCAAGCATGGAGATGAGGTAGGCCTCAACTGCCTCTTGAAGTGCTTCAAGTGCTATCCCTTGTATTCTTAGACTTGCTTGGTAGCTTTGTAGTTCCTCTTTCACTACCCTTGCAAAAGCTCTTCGTGGTATGAGTAGTTCAACGGACTTTTGGTAGTGTCATATCTCTGCAAAAGCCCTGCAGTGCTTCCTTCGTCTTTGTGGAGCTCTTGTGTTGGGAGGTATGTTTGGCTGGCGTTGAGGTCGACGTCGTGGTTGATAGTTTTTTTTTCTCCGATGTACACGATGTGAGGGCCCAGCTTCATCTTGCACATTTTGTTGTTGATGTGGTTGTTGACTTTGCTCTCTTTCCTCCTCTGTTGGTATTTGCCCTTGTCCTTGTGGAAGTGTCTTACCTCCATGTGTCACCCTATGGCTCGTTGGAATTTGCATATCATTCCACGGTGGTTGATTGCTGCTTTCCTCGTTCGGGGATGACTCTTCTTCGCTCTCTGGTACACTCCTTCTGATCAACTTCTGTTTGGGTCTTGATTTGATGGGTGTCCTTGTTGGTGGTGGCTCATCTTCTGAAATGGACTCTGATCGTCCTGGAGTGTAATACTCTTGTCTATTGGACACTTCATTTTCTCGCACTGAATGGCTCCCAGGTGGTGTGCCATCGTGTGACACAGGCACAGATGTGCTCTGGGAACCACTTCGAGGTCTTTGGGGGGGTTGCAACCATGGTGGGCGTTGTGTCCCTAGATGAGGGCTAGGAAAGAAGACGTGATCTTTCCTTGCAGTTTGCTTGGTGCGTGCCATTCTCTTGAGTTGCAAAAAGTGTGAAATGAAGTGAGTTCTCTCTATTTATAGAGTTTTTTAAAAAACCATTTGTTCACACTAGAATGGACAAAACCTGTTTAAAACCATACAGATTATTATATATTAAATAATAACACATTGAAACCAAGATTACAATAATCATAGGTATTACCACACTGGATGGGAAATAATTCACTTTACTTCCAAGCTGAGCCTTCTCGTTGTCTCCTTGCACGCCACTGAGCATGATGAAGAGGACCTAACGATGACTTTCATTTCTCACTGGCAATGTTGTGTTGCATCGTTCTTGCAAGTCTTGCCAATTTTGAATCCCTAAGTCGTTCCACAAAAAACTTTCTCGAGAATGTAGTGCGGTAAAACCAATTAAACATCTCCTCCATGTAGTTTGATTGCATTGGGCCACCACCATGTCGGGTGTTTTTGAAGTACCCCTCGCTTTGTAGTGTGACTTTTCCATTCCTTGGGTACTGAAAATCTCTAATGACCCATATCGATGCATGAAAAAAGCTCCATGTGCAAACAAAATATGCTAAAAATTGTTAAGTACATTGGAAAAAGGTAAGTGCAATGAACACTTGTAGAAGAAGATTACACTTACAATGTAGTGTGTTATATTGCTCTCTCCCCAAGATTGAATGAAACACTTGGTGAACTCCACTAATGTTTCTTGAAACATTTGACATTGAATAGCACTAGACCTAGTTAGACCCATTAAGCCTACCAACTTATCAAAGCTCGACCAAAATTTCTTTCTCTTATTACAAAGATCAACTTGAGAGTCATTGTCTGTTGTGATCATGCATAGGTCTTTCCACAGCTCATAACGTTCATTATTTGAGTGCTAGTACCTCTTCTAAAAAAATGTCTTGCTTTATTCCCTGTCATTGACACTTGTTGCAAGCTATCTTGAGATTCTCCAACTTTCTTAACAACTAGGGTTACATTTCCACCATGAAAACCAATTGAATTAAGAAGTTCCTCCAATTTCTTTATAGCTTGAATAGATTTATCAACTGGCTTCATGGCAAATGCGTATTCTATATGGAGCTTCAATAGTCTATCAAAAATTCTCATGAAGGCATGCAAGGTGCAAAAGTGGACATTGACTAAAGGGAATGGAATAATGGGATTCCAATCCTTATCTGACATGTCACGATTAGGTGTACCTAACATGGGACACCTCATTAAAGGTGTATCCCATTCAGCAGATGGAGTTGCATCTGTGTCATCAACTAAATCATCTATGTTTTTTTGTTTTCTCTTTGTTTGTTTATAACCTCGTGTGCAATATGGACAAGGATAGAGAGTAGATGCACCTTGTTTGCACCCTAACATGCATTTGATAGTCTTTAAGTCTCCACCTAAGTGCCACTCTACTTCAAAATCACCAAGGCTTTCTACATTGATTTTGGCACCATGAATTTGAGAAGTTATCACCTCTGTGATCCATGGGGTCCTATTGAAAATCCATGTAAGAACATCATTGGATTCTTTAGGTACTTCAATAGCACCTAACCACCATATATCTTTCTCGGATTGGACACTATATGTAAAGTGATGGGTAGATTCTTCACTATCATCAATAATAGCATGGGCCATAGCTTCGTTCATGAGTGTCACACTAAGTCTCTCGATACGGCATCCCTTTATGATTTGACATTCATCTAGCTTCAATACAAACTTGAGTTTGGAACCACAATCTACATCAAATAACAAACATTATATTATTAAAAATACTATAAATGTCATTATCAAAACAATGGATATACCTTGAAGTGTGGATTTGTAAAATTTAACCATTTCCTTTTGAAGCCTCTCCAAATTGACAAATATGATGTTGTACTTTGTGTAGATGAATCCCTTTCTAGATGTGTTTTTCAACTCTTTCTTTGATGTAGATGAATGATAAATGGATGCAGGCATAACATCTTCTATATGCAGGTAATTGCCAAGAGTATTGGCTACATCCTCATTGGTCATCTTCTTCTTCAGAGATACCTTGTAAGGGCATGGAAAAATGCTCTGGAAAATACCTTTGTTTTGTAGAGCCTGCTTCAAAAGATTGTACAATGCAGTGTATGCTCTAGTACTAACACCTGCTTCATCACATACCATCTGTACCTCACTAGGACTAATAATATCTTCTAAGTTGCCTGCAAAATCTTTAATCACTTGGGTTTTGATGTGATTTCCTATTGGTGAATCCAAAATCATAAGCACATGTTTGTTGCTAAGACAAGAATTCAGAAACTTCAATTGATCCTCCATTGTTGAGGAAGCACTCACATCTTCAACAAATGACCTGCACAATAAGAATCTCAATCTAAAAGTCTTTTAACATAACTAAACAAAGGAAATACATACCTAAGTGCTTAAACACATCGCTTCCGTGCTCCACCACCAGTTGAAAGAGCTTGAAAGGATGATAATGGGCGTTTCCTAAATCTCATCCCAAGTGGAGTCTCTTTTAGTTGTGTAAGATTGGCTTTTAACTTTGTAATTGTGCTCTCCTTTTCTTCCACATCTTATTGGAGTCTATTATTGTGCTCATCCAAAGATGTGATAGCACTTTCTAAAGTGTGTATAGCACTCTCTAAACTGTGTATCTTGAAATGGTTGTGATGACATTGTTGCATCCAATAATTTGCTATAGATGTAGAATGGTTAGACAATCGCTTGCAATAGCCTAGCAATCCATCTTCACCGCAACCAAGGAATTGTAGAAATGTGGAGATAGTATGGAATCTAGGATGAACATTAGCCATTGGATCCAAGGGATACAAAGCACCATGGACCCGAAGATCAATATTCTTCTCTCCAGCTGCACGTCGTGCATTTTGAGAATCTATGTCATTGCTACCTCTAGTTGTTGGTGCAAATTCTGTAGGAACACGAACATGTACACTCTTTGAGTGAGGAGCACACACTGGTGCTGGTGTCATGTTCGTAATACATGTGAGCACCATGATGTTCCAAAACTCCAGCACCGAATGGGAAGAAGCACAGAGATGGCTGGAATGGCTAGTACAGTAGCTGTGTGCAAGAAAAAAAGTGTGTTTTGGTATGGGGATAGGACAAAATGACTTTTTTCAGTATGTTAGAGGGAAAATGAGTTTTTTTTCAAAAATTCATGTTTTGGGGCAACCAAAGTTATGAGTTTGATGATGTGGTGTAAGACAATAGTTACGCAATATAACACAGGAGCAATAGCAGAGAAGATAACAGATATAGGAGAATCTCAACAATTTTCTACTAGCAGCAAGTACAAAGATGATGGCGTTGTCCACCCGTGCGCTCTCAAGGTAGAGCTTAAATGGTGATCTAGACAACTCTAGATAGGGAGATACAAGGTAGAGGTATGCTGGCTCAACTCAATGTCTTAGGTAGTGCAGAAGTCATGTATATATAGGATCATGGGTGGCCTGCCATGGACGGCTATACATGGGCGGTAGGGCGTGGGCGGCCACCGCCCGCGTAATTGCCATACACGGCTTAGACTGGTTGAACCGACCTAACAAATATAAATGATTTCTGACTCCGACAGGGAATATTCCATGGAATATTCCCTTTACCGTCGCGCCGGGGGCGCTGCCCCCGGACCCCCACCAGGGGGCCCGCTGGCCCCCTGGGACCCCCCAGCCAGGGGGCCCGCTGGCCCCCTTGGACCCCCCAGCCGGGGCTGCTCACCGCTGCCCCGGACCCCACAATTGGGGACCCTGGTAACTCCCTTTCCTTATAATATCTTACATGGTCCAATATGACCTTCATCCAACATTCAAGTTGGGATTCCCATCAATTGGGTAATGCACGCTTGGCTTCTCCTCATAAAGGGGGCCTTACAAAATGTGCATACAATCATGAGGGGTAGACATTGATCATACTCTAACACCCCCCCTCAATGTTTACCGATGATAAATCAAGTAGGTCTCGGTCCTATGCCCATCTGTTGAAGATGCTTGTTGAGCTGCTCTCTTCCAAGTGCTTTAGTGAATATGTCAGCACAATTTGCCTCTGTTGGGCAATATTCTAGCTCCACAATTTCATCTTCAATTAGCTCACGAATGTAATGGTACTGTACTTCTATGTGCTTGGTGCGAGCATGAAATACTGGGTTCTTTGCAATAGCCATACAACTTTGATTATCACACTTGAGTACAATTGGCATATTTGATGGAAAGCCTATATCTGCAAGAATTCTCCTTAACCAGACTGCCTCACAAGAAGCAAAACAAGCTGCTTTGTACTCTGCTTCAGTGGAGGAGAGTGCGAGAGTTGGTTGCTTCCTACTTACCCAAGAAAATATTCCTGAACCAAGTGAGAAACAATATCCAGAAACTGATTTTCTAGAATCACAATCTCCAGCCCAATCTGAATCACAATATCCTTGGAGTGTATCACCTGTGGTATACAAAATACCAAAATCCAAGGTTCCTGCAATGTACCTTAGAATTCGCATTCCAGCATTCCAGTGACTCTCCTTAGGTTTGTTGGAAAACCTGCTTAACACTCCAACAGCATAGCAAATGTCTGGTCTAGTGTTGCACAGAAAAATAAGACTTCCAACGAGCTTCCTATACTTCTTAGCATCTACATCAGGCATGTTATCATCCATAGATAGCTTATGATTTACCTCCATAGGTGTGCTAGTTGGTTTGCAGTCCATCATTCCAAATGCCTTGAGAATTTCTTTGGAATATTTTTGTTGTGAGATGAAAATGCCATCCTTCCTTTGCCATACTTCAATTCCCAGACAAAAATGGAGTAGACCTAAGTCTGTCATTTCAAACTCAGTTCCCAAGCTGATCCGAGTTTGATTGATGAGTTCCTGATGATCTCCTGTAATGATCAAATCATCTACATATACAATGACAACAACTAGCTTGCTATCCCTTTTCGTTACATACAAGTTAGCATCAGAAGTACTTCTTTCAAAACCCATATTTTTGAAAAAATGATCAATTCGTTGGTACCAAGCCCGTGGAGCTTGCTTAAGTCCATACAAAGCTTTCTTCAACCTGCAAACTTTATTTTCTGAATTGGGCACCTCAAAACCTGGTGGTTGAGATACATATACCTCCTCCTTGAGGTGACCATTCAAAAATGCAGATTTGACATCCATCTGGAAAATAGGCCAAGACTTTTGTGCAGCTACTGCAAGTACCGTCCGAATAGTTGTCATGCGTGCTGTTGGTGCAAAAGTTTCTTGAACATCAAATCCTTCAATCTGTGAAAAACCCTGTGCAACTAATCGTGCCTTATACTTTTCTAATGTTCCATCAGCTTTATACTTAGCTTTCCAAATCCATTTAGTACCTATTACCTTCTTCTTTGGCGGCAAGTCGACTAGATCCCATGTATCATTTTTGAGTATACTATCATACTCAGACTGCATTGCCGCTCTCCAATCTGGATCATCAATGGCTTCTTCAATGGTGGTAGGTTCCTTTATCGAACCCATGATATCTGCCATTAGAGCCATGTTAACAATGTGTTCTGAGGCTCTTCTTTGCTCCTCTATTCTCTTTGATCTTCGTAATCCATCCGATGATGATTCTGGTGCATCTACATGTGGATTGTGATCATCAAAGAGCTGTTGTGCCCACTTCGGTAGTGGCTTACGCTGTGCAGCTACAATTGGTTGGCTTTTTATTGAGGAAATTTCTCCATCAGATGTTTCCTCCTCCTCAACTTTAACCTGTCTTTTGATAGGCACAAGGTGAGATATTTCTCCGTTTGATGAGATAGTAGATTTACCTTTATCTTCTACTAAGTGTGGTCGTTCATCAAACACCACATCTCGGCTGACAAAAATCTTCCTTGCCTCAGGATCCCATAACCTGTATGCTTTAGACTCTTCACTATATCCTAGGAAGACACACTTTTTGCTTTTTGAATCCAACTTTGATCTTGTTGAATCAGGAATATGTGCATAACAGAAACAACCAAAAATTCTGAAATGCAAAACTGAAGGCTTTTTACCAGAATATGCTTCTTGAGGAGTCATCCCCTTCAGAGCTTTTGTGTAGCTTCGATTGAGGATGTAGACTGCTGTATTGACTGCTTCTGCCCAGAATGAATCAGGCATGTCTTGAGCCTTTAACATACAACGAGTCATTTCAACTACTGTCCTGTTCCTGCGCTCAACAACGCCATTTTGTTGAGGTGTATGAGCTGTGGTAAGTTGCCTTTTCACACCATGCTCCTTACAGTAATTGTTGAATTCTGTTGACAAGAATTCACCTCCTCTATCTGTTCTAAATTTCTTCAGTTTCCTTCCTGATTCACTTTCTACATACTTATGCCACGCTTTAAATTTTTCAAAAGCATCAGCCTTCTCTCGAATGAAATAAACCCACATCTTTCTACTATAATCGTCGACTAACAGCAAGAAGTAGAAAGATCCTCCTAAAGCAGGTGTAGACATTTTACCGCAGAGATCAGCATGTACCAACTCTAGAGGAGCTTGAGATCGATTGCTGGTCTCTCTTGGAAATGCCTTTCGTTGTTGCTTGCCCATCATACAAGCTTCACAAGGTTCCTGCAACTCTGAAAATGCAGGCAAATGAGCAACCATCCCTGTTCGTTGCATCTCCTTCAAAACTGCAAATCCGAGATGCCCAAATCGTTGGTGCCATAACCTGCTTACATCTTTATCTTCTGTAGCAGTTAAAGCACTTAACTCATACAAGTTATCCCGTCGTGTGCCTTTACCTACAACATTACCTGATGAATCCATGATTTCCGCACCACTCTTATTGAAGTGAACTTCGAGTCCACGATCTGTTATTGCAGAAACTGACAACAAATTTCTTTTGAGTGTAGGTACATAGAGAACATCGGATAACTTTTTCTCAACACCTGGAGAAGTGATAAAAGAGATGGTTCCAGTTCCTTCAGCTGGACACTTGGAGTCGTTTCCCACCACTACATTGATGGATTCCCGCAGAGGCACTAGGGAACTATACCAATCCTTTTTACTAGTCATATGGCGAGAAGCTCCACTGTCTAAAATCCATGGCTCATCAACACGAGCTTGAGCAGATGAACATACCTCTTCAATAGCTACCCAAAGTTCCAGCTCTGTGTTGTTTGCAGACTCTTTGTTCTTCCATGATGATTTTACAGTCCCATTCCGTTCATCAGCTTGCTTCTTTCTGCAATCCTTGATGGCATGGCCTTTCTTTTCACAATAGAAGCAACTTCCTGTGAACTTTTTCTTCTTTGGCTTCTTCTTTGATCCCTCTGAAGAGCCTTTACCTTTTGCATTTGCTGAGAATGCAGCATCAGTTGTACTTTGCCGATTCTTCAGCCGCATCTCTTCTTCTAAAAGCATGGCACAAAACTCTTCAAATGTAAGAGGAGTTGGCCTTACCTGAGTGTTAAGGGCTGTTACTAATCCATCATACTTTGCTGGAAGAACACGTACAGATCTTCGAGCTAGCTCTTCTGGTGTTATAACAACACCAACTGCAGCCAATTGATCTTGAAGATGCTTTATCCGTTTGATAAAATCTTCAGCCTTTTCAGAATCAGAATGCTTTTCATTTGCCAATTGATTTTCTAAATTCTGTATCCTAGTGTGGTTCTTGGTCTCATATTGTCGAGCCAATATGCCCCAAGCCTCATGTGCTTTAGTAGTATGTTGAACTAAAGTAAGCACAGAATCACTTACACTAGTGACAATCGCACATAATGCATCAGCATTCCGCCTCTTCCAAGCTCGTAGAAGATCTGGATCTGGCTGAATCATCAATCTTGAATTTGCTGGATCTTCAACTGGTATAGGCTCTGGATCCAATCCCATCGGTCCCATGACAGTGTCAAGTAATTCATAGGAGTCCAAAATTGCAGAAATTTTGAACTTCCAGAGTGTATAGTTGGTTCCATCCAGCTTCCCTTCAGTGAATGCAGGTGGACGAATTCGAATAGGTGCAGCATTAACATTAGGTGAAGCACCAAGACTAGTGTTCGACGATGAAGCCATCATGTAATCACTCGAATAATCTACTGATATTCTAGTCTGCTAGTAGGCTAAAATAATGATACTTCTCAAGCTATTCGAACCTTACAGCTCTGATACCATGTAAGACAATAGTTACGCAATATAACACAGGAGCAATAGCAGAGAAGATAACAGATATAGGAGAATCTCAACAATTTTCTACTAGCAGCAAGTACAAAGATGATGGCGTTGTCCACCCGTGCGCTCTCAAGGTAGAGCTTAAATGGTGATCTAGACAACTCTAGATAGGGAGATACAAGGTAGAGGTATGCTGGCTCAACTCAATGTCTTAGGTAGTGCAGAAGTCATGTATATATAGGATCATGGGTGGCCTGCCATGGACGGCTATACATGGGCGGTAGGGCGTGGGCGGCCACCGCCCGCGTAATTGCCATACACGGCTTAGACTGGTTGAACCGACCTAACAAATATAAATGATTTCTGACTCCGACAGGGAATATTCCATGGAATATTCCCTTTACCGTCGCGCCGGGGGCGCTGCCCCCGGACCCCCACCAGGGGGCCCGCTGGCCCCCTGGGACCCCCCAGCCAGGGGGCCCGCTGGCCCCCTTGGACCCCCCAGCCGGGGCTGCTCACCGCTGCCCCGGACCCCACAATTGGGGACCCTGGTAACTCCCTTTCCTTATAATATCTTACATGGTCCAATATGACCTTCATCCAACATTCAAGTTGGGATTCCCATCAATTGGGTAATGCACGCTTGGCTTCTCCTCATAAAGGGGGCCTTACAAAATGTGCATACAATCATGAGGGGTAGACATTGATCATACTCTAACATGTGGCACTTAACTTTTGGAGGGATTTTGAAAAGTATGTCTTTTAAGTATTTTTTATAAAAACAAGACTAAAAAAATTAAGTTCTGACATATACATAAAAGTATGGGCCATTTTGAATAAAGAATAGCTGACAAAGAGACTTTTTCTGAAAACTCATTTTTTTATTCATAAAGATGGATGGATTTGATGAGGTGGAAAGTGGTTTTTCTCTCTCTCTATGTGCAGAAGAGAGAGAAGGTCCTAGCTTAGCCTAAAAAAAAGCCTACTTCAGCCTACCAAAAAGTGCTCTATTAAATGCACTTTGTCCCCTTGACAAAGTACAAGATTAAGCTTAATCCCTAAAAATTAGGAATCCTTACAAGGCCCATGCAGGGTTCACTTTTTTTCCTAATGAACTAGGTTTGCTCGAGTCATCATAATAATATGTCTCATTATGCTCAGGTGACTACATATAGTAAGCATCTGGGCTATCGATATGTCTCGAGCCAAAATTGTGCTCACTCAGATTAATTTCTGTAATCAATGGTGATGCTGGCACTAAGGCTCTATTTAAGTTTTCTTCAGTGGCTGCATACTTCACTTAAATCACATTGGCTGGAGTTGGAGGTTGTTGAGCTAGCACTAGTTGAGGTCTTTATTGCACTTTATAAGGTGGCTGGTAGGGTGGTTGGGGCCTACCATACTACTGTGGTGGGTACTGGTTCTGGTATCTCCCTTGTTGTGGATATGGCTATGGATAATTTTGTCTAACCGCTTGCTTGTTATAAGGGCAGTCTTGTGCGGTGTGGTTAGAGTACCTCCTTTCTATGGTGTAGTATTGGCTGTTAGGGTTCACTGAGGGTTGAGCCATAATTGGACACACATTAGACATATGGTCTCCTCCAAAGGCATAGCATCGTTTTACTGGGGAAAATCTAGGTATCCGTTTGCTAGAGACTCCTAATTTTTGAGCTACCTTCTCTGCAAGTTCCTCGATAGATGTGGATTGTTTGGAAGTGAGGCTAGTAGAGCTATTTGATTCTTTGTAGATTTTTGAAAGCTCTAACTCCTCCCCTAAATGTCTATGCACATGCGTACACACTCTTCTATGGATCTTGGGTCCTTTAAGTATACATAAGATCTCAATTTGGTACTTAAATAATCCATCTAAAAATAATGCCACTTGTTTGGCTTAGGCACTGGGCATCTCTCTAGATATTGCCTAAACCTTCATCCTGCAAGTCTCACTGTCTCTTGAGGTGTTTGTTTAAAGTTATGGATCAATGAGAAAGTGTTGTGCCTTATGCCACTCTTAGAAAACTCTGTGATGAAGGCTTCTAGTAATTGGTCTATGTTCTTGAATTTCCTCTTGTGTAGTGGCTAAAACCACGTAAGGGCAGTGTTCTTGAGTGTTAGACCAAAAGCATTGTATTGTGTAAACATGTGACACATCAACTCGCTCAGATCTCAAGACTTGTCTAAATTCTGCTACATGATTGTAGGGGTCTCTTGTACCATCAAAATAATTTTTTATGGACTTGACTACTTGTGTAGGCCTCAAGGTCCTAGTGTGTTCTCTACGCCGTGTGGTAGAGGGAATTCCTCTCCATTCATTTGATTTCTTGGGTCTCTGTCTCTCTTGTTTTCCATTCTATCTGTCTCTATTCTCATTCTTTCTCTTCCTACTAGGTTAGCAAAGCTTACCTCAAGTCTATCTCCACTCCTATCCCTCAGAGCTCCATGAGCTTGGGATGTTCCACCTCCTTGGTGCCATAAGAGACATTGGATCTTGGTTGGGGGAAAACAAATTCACCCTTCCAAGTGTAGCCATGCCTACGAGGTTTCATTACCACGAACACTCTCTTTGATGTGTTGTCTAAATAGACCACTTTGCATTGGGTGTCGCGATCTTTGAATTCATATATCGTAATTCTTCCTACTTGACTAGGTTGATTGGTCTTAAACATGTAAAGGCTTCATCAATCTCTCTATTCCAAAACAACTCTGTACCTTTGTTATCCTAGGGCATCCATTTTGGTGTGAGTATCGTGGTTAATACTGACTTACCTCTAGGGGTTCTTGGCTCTCTTCCTAAATTCCCTTGCTCTATGTCACCTATCTCAATCTTTAGGATTATGTTACCGAATTCATCTGATTTATCTGGCTAGTGAGTGACTACTCAAGGTTTGCATAGGCTTTTAAACAAGCTTTCCAACGACTCAAGATCACTCAGAATGAATTTCGTATGAAGAAGTTATGCCAATTCAAGGTTTTGGGGGTCAAAACAGGCAAACAAGATTTCTTGAATGATTTGCTTGGGGGCCTCACAATGCACCAATTGCTTGAAATTTATGCTCAAAATTAGTCAAAATTTGAAAATTAAAAAACCCCCTAAAAAATTGGCTGAATTTGCCTATCAATCGTGATTGACAGGGCTGTCAATCGTGATGGACAAAGCTGTCCATCATGGCCATCAATCGTGATGGACAGTGTCAATCATGATTGATGGTGTCAATTGCGATGGAAGAGTCAGTCATGATTGATGATGTTCCGACATCGATGGTGTCAATCACGATAGACAATTTTTTTTGGGTTTTTGCATGAATACCTATCAATCATGGGCCTATGAGTCATGATGGATGGTTTTCTTGCCGAGATAGGGTGTCAATCATGATTTTTCTATCAATCATGATGGACACGGGTGTTTGTCGCTATGCAGTTGCCAATCATGATGGACAGGCAGTCCATCGTGAGTGTCAATCATGACTGATTGATTTTTTTCATATTTTTGCATAGCTATGTGTCAATCAAGGGTGTATACATTGCAATGGACAAGTTTTGGCTGGGTGCACGTGTCAATCGCATATTTTCTATTGATGGTGATGGACAGAGCTATCCATCGTGATGGATACTGTCTGTTGTGATGGATAGAGGTGTCCGTTGGGATCTGTTGATCGTGATGGATAGGGTCTTCATAGCGATGGACACTATCAATCGTGATTAATGGTGTCAATTGCAATGGATAGAGAAAATGCAAAATTTTTGAAAACTTTTGTGGATTAGTGATGTGCAAGGCCTCTAGACTATGCTTGTGCACTTACTTTTGCCAAAAGATCACTTTTTCTATCAATCGCGATTGACATAGGTCAACGTGCTGGGACCTATGCCGACATTTTCTGTACCTGCTCGAGTTGTTGCAACTATAGTAGATGCTCATACCTACAAGAATTCCCAAGAAACATGCAAAAACGAAGCATGCAAATTTGCTTTCTTGCTCTCTCTCACAAGTGAAATGAGGGAAATGAGGTGGGGAAGATGATATGACCAAAAAATTGAAAATTTAGCAAAGAAGGAAATGGAGGTGAGAGGCGGTGAGGATGATCATGGTGATGAAGTAAGAAACAGAAATAAGGAAAAGTAAAGAAATTACCTATGACTCCAATGTCACAACTCTACCTCTGACCATCACACACTCATCTTCGAAGCTCTTTCCCTGGCAACGATGCCAAATTTGGTGTCACTTTAGCACAATGGTAAGTACCAACGTGAGGAGATCCACCTCATAAATGTCAATCTGTGGAGACGTGAGGAATAGTATGCCCTCTATGAGCAAGTGAAGGCACAAGTGTGTGAGTTAGAAGCACACAAGCCTGCACACACATATACACACCTGTGCACACAAGGCAAGAACAAAGAGAGGAACAATGGAGTGGTTTCTATTACTCAAGAAATCTCTTAGAATAGCTCAAAAATCTAACAGGCTAACCTAAAAAATGAGCTCTCTAGATCTTTTTATAATTTTTGAGTAGGTTTTAACCCTATCTAGACCTACTGTCTAGCCTAGTTAAAAGTTAGATTCGAGGGCTTATTTGTGGGCTCAAACAGAGTGTAAAACTTATGGAAATTGGTAGATAGATACTTCTAATATTCCTCAAGATGGATGACTCCTCAACTTGAAAAAAATGGCGTTTAATCTACCAAGAAAAGGTATTTAAAAGGCTCATTTAGCGATGAAAATCACTCTTGAAACAGATTTATTTTATGAAAAATTGGATATGCCTAGTTGCCGAATCCTCTTTGAATACTCTGCCTACTTGCTCCTACTTGGCTGTCCATCTGCTTTGACTCTTTGCATTGGCTCCCTTGTCTTGTAATTCCTTGAATTAGGTGGAGCCAAAAGACCTTTCGGCATCTCCCTACATTATAATGGCTCATAAAAAGCTAGCGATTTGCTAGCAATTTTTGAACCAAAAATTGTTCTGGAAGCATCCGGTCAAAACTCTAGAGTGACGAGAGAACAAATGCAACATGTCCCATCTTCTAACCATTTTACAATGACCATACCCTCTACAAAAAAAATTCTTCTAGAAACTAGTCAAGTTACTAATCCTCAAACACTTATAGGATGAGATAGTGGATTCTTTCATAATTTTGGGACTTTTAGAAAGCCCATCAATAAACCAAATGTAGAAGAGATCAAGTAGTGGTTTTTAGAACCACCCTTACCAATTTCATCATGATCCCAGCATAGCTTTAACCAATTTTGTCGATTACAAACAAAAATCTTTGCAAAAAGTTTGGATTCCAAAGGAGTGGATGTTGTGGAATAGTTTAGTCCTACGATGATGGCAAGTGAAGATTTAACCTTGCAAAGATCAATCCTAAGAGGAATGTCATATGAAAACTTTGGTGGATTTTTGGATGATGAACTAGATGCTCATGTTAGGGCATTCAAAATCAATTATGGTGTTTAGAAAATTTCCATAATCTAGTCAATGTAGAAGAGTACGAAGCCAAAGTGTTTCAAGCAACCCTTGTTAATGAAGCAGCCAAATGGTTAATGAAATTTGAGATAAACCACTTCAAACATATGCAGTAGTCAAAGAAGTTTTCTTGCAATGTTTTTTCTTGAAGAAGATGCCCGCTCAAGTCTTTGGTTAAATAAAAAGAAATAAACAAAGACCTCATAAGACAATACAAGATTATGATATCACTTTTCATACACATCTTTGATAGATTCTAGTAGAGAATGTAGTATCTATGGATGCAATCACTCAGTGGTTCATCAATGGGTTGAATCTGTAGTTGAGACAAATTATGAGTTTTCAATGCATATGAACAATGCAATTAGATGAGGTGATTGATACAGCTCTACAACTAGAAATAAAGTGGGAGGTTTCATAGAAGACTTAGATTGGTTCTCCTTGAAAATTCTAAAGGCCAACAATGATAATCTATTAAAGCAAGTATTTTGTACCAAATGTGAAAATCTTGGACACATTGTGGCTAACTGCACATTGAATCACATACATTGCACAATTTGTCTAAAAAGTGAATGTTCTATTGAAGGATGTCCTCATAATGTTAAAATACAAAATTGACTTGCAATCAATGCAATAGTGCAGGAACTTGGAGAACCTTCAACTAATTAAGTCCCACCCTTTGTGCGCAATTCTGCATACTCGGCATCTCCTCCTTTTTGGTTGCAAAATCATGGGAAATATAATCTGTCGTGTTGGAATCAAGGATTTCTAAACTCCAACAATCAAGGAATGCAGATGTGCTTAAGATGCACATGAGTATGCTGATAAGTGGAAGAATGAAAGGCAAAGTCTAATGACAAAAATGGTAATCATAACAGGAGTTGAAGCATAAAATTTGATCAAGATGAGTTTTGTAACGTATGATAGAGGTACTCAAACCAAAATTTATGGAACAATAAATTTTGGTGGCAAAAGCCACCAAGTGGGCTAAGGCACAAGCCCCAATCTTCTCCTCATTGAAGCCAATTAATTTTCAAGAGAAAGAAGATAAGGAAGAGAGCTCTCACACACTCTCAACATACAAAGAAAGGAGCAGAAACAGATTGAGGCAAGGAAGAATAATCTTCTTCTTCTTTAATTACATAAAGAGAATATACAAGCATGACCTCATAAAACAATATAACCAATACAATATATGAAGAAAAGTACATATAGAAAAACATAATGTTTACAAATGAGTGAGCTAGGAAGAATCAAATGTGCCATCACTCTTGGTAGATAAATCTAGGAAAGCTCAATGAATTATCCCTGGCATATATAGGTGTAAACACTATACATGTGACAGAAATGAAAAGTGATATGTGTCATCCTAGATCATCACATGTTGAGCTTAATATATCAACACTCATCAATCTCAACATCATGTCCTATAATTCACGCATCTTTGAAAACTTCTCCAGCTTCTTTGCTCCAAGTGCTTTAGTGAAAATATCAGCAACCTGCTCAACTTTCCTCACATAAACAAGAGCAGTATATTGTGCTAGTATCGTTTCTATGATGAAGTGATCATGTACTTTGATATGCTTCATTCTAGCATGAAAAATAGGATTTCATGCTAACTACATGCTACTACGATTATCACAACAAATGATGATAGTTTTTTGCACTTTTGCACGTAAATTTGCAAGTAACATCTCTAGCTATGATGCTTCAAATTCTACCATTGGAGCACCTCTATACTTAGCCTTTGTGCTCAGCAAAGCAAGAGTGGGTTACTTCTTACTACTCCATGTAACAAATACACTCTTAAGTGAGAATAGAAATCCACCAGTAGATCTTCTATCTGGAATACTACTAGCTCAATTTGCATCGATGTATCCATGAACCTACAATTCTGCACCAACTTCATAAAACAATGCATAATCCAAAGTAGCACTCATATAACATAGAGTGTGTCTCAAATCATCTAAATGTGGTTTCTTCGAAACCCACTTAAATTGACTTTGAAGTCCTATAGTGTAGCTTAGATCAGGTCTTGTAACTGTGAGATATATCAAGCTTTGCACAATTTTTCTATACATAGTAGCACTTTCAAATGCTTCACTTGATGTAGTATACAACTTCCAATTTTGATCTAACGGCATAGAAATGGGCTTATAATCAGCCATACCATACTTTTGCAGCATATTCAAGGAATTTTACCTTTGTGACATCCATATACCTATTTCTATATGCATAAACTCAATGTCCAAAAATAGCATAGCACACCAAGATCTTTCATGTTGAATTCCTGCATAAGGAGTTTCTTAACCTCTTTAATTCTTTCTTCATGATCACCACCTACAATCAAGTCATCAACATAAATAGACACAATCATGATGCCATCATCACCCTTCCTTGCATATAATGAGTGATTTGCATCACACATAGAAAATGCAACGGTCATTAAATAAACTGCAATCCTTGCATGCCAAGTAGGAGGGGCTTGTTTAAGCCCATACAATGCCTTTTGCAACCTCCAAACATATGAGTCCTCATATCCTTGTGGATGGTCCATGTATACTTCTACTTGCAATTCACCATGTAAGACAGCATTCTTCCTATCCATCTGATGCTAAATTCATCCGTTTGTTGTAGCTAATGCAACAAGTGCTCTGATATTAGAAATTTTAGCTATAGGGTTGAAAGTTTCCTCATAATCTTGCCATTAACATTGTGCTTTACCTTGTAAATACACTTGCAAACTATGGGTTTCTTTCATCATGGCCATGGAGCTATCTTCCATGTTTCATTTCCATAAAGTGAAGCCATTTTCTCATCCATTGCTTTCTCCCAATTTGCATTTCCAATTGCATCTTCAAAACAAGAAGGTTCAACATCTTGTATTACCTTGGTCATGTAGGCACAATGACCAGCAATGTAACCATCATACGTCAATCATTGCACTTAATTCTGCATCCTTCTAGATCATCTTGGTCCTTGATAACTTCTTCTTATTGTATCATCTATATATGCCTTTTTTCCTCCTGGATTCTTCACAGGGGGCAATCCAAGTTCCCTGTAAAGGCCATTTTCTGAACTGCTTGAATCTCCAACAATTTCTTCAAAACACGTACATGTTTTATTACCAAAAAAATCCTTTTGTTTACGTTTCTTGGATGTAGTCAATGAGTTTTTTGGTTTGAAATTTTCATGCAATCTTGCACTCCATGGATTTCAGTTGTAACTATTGCTTGGTGACACGTCAAGTCCACTCAGAACTTGAGATTTTGCACTTGATTTTTCAACATTTCCTTTGTCATTTGAGTCAAGATTAAGTCCTTCTTTTGCATATGCATAGAAGCTTTATATTTCATCAAACACATCTCTGCTTACCTTCACCTATTGTGTGAGTGGGTTGTAGCAATTATATCCCTTATGCTCAAGGGGGTACCCAAAGGAGATACATTTTTTTTTGCTTTTGGATCAACCTTCATCCTCAACTCATCTAGAACATGTACATATGCAATACAGTTGAACACTTTCACATGTGATAAATTTGGATTTTTACTTGTAAACTTTTATTTAGGTGTAACGTGATGTACAATAGCAATCAAAGTCCTATTCATGATGTATAGAGCAATGTGCATAGCTTTTTTCCAATAACAATGATTCATACTTTTCTCCTCCATCAAGGCTCTTGCTATTTTTGTAATATTTATATTTTTGAATATAGCAATGCCATTTTTTTGTGGTATGTTCCCATCCTCCATAGATAGTGCTATGTTTCTTGTATGCTCGATAGGATGTGATGTGTCATTGCCTATTTTAACAAATCCAAGAACATACAATTTTTGCAAACAACTAAACCATTCTACATGGCTGTTCATGTGACTTAAGGCACGAGAATCAACATACTAGACATTTCCATTCAATTTTGAAACATTAGCATACATTTTATTCATCATGTGATGTTGGCATGAGGAGCTTCTCCAAATCATCTACAATTGTGCATGCATAGTTGTTTTGTTTCTTTCTACTATTTTTCTTCTTCAACTTGCAATCACGTTCAAAGTGAACAAGTTTACCAGAATCCCACTATCCCGTAATCTCATTACTTGAATCATTTCTTTGAAAATTTTTGTAGCCTCTTTGGCTCCCCCTACCTCGAAACTATCCTCTACCTCTTGCATGATTATGTTGTTGATCTTAGTCCTAGTTGCTATTTCCTCTTCCACTTTGGAAGCCTCTACCTCTCCCTCTTCCTTTGCCAAAGTAGAACACCTAATCAAAACTAGGTTTTCCTTAGGAGTTTGAGTCCTTACCAGGATTATTTTCTTCAAATATCTGCATGATTACCAGATCGACAAAATTTGGAATACTTTCCCTATTTTGAATAGAATTTTTGAACTGATTATATGTAGTTCTGAAACCACGAAGACATGTTTCCACCTTATCATCATCATCTAGATTGATGCAAATATATGCAAGTGGCTGACATATGATTTTGATTTTCAGAGTATAGTCGCTTACCAACATGTTGTTTTTCTCTAGTATATGGGGTTTGTTCTTTAGTTACGATTTCTATGCCTTTATATTGGTCTTATACAATGTGACCAAACTATTCCAAACCTCTTTTTGAGTTTTGGCATCCTATATGTGCACAATCATGCCATCTTGTATGCTAATAGATAGACAATACATTACCTTCCGTGCTCCTTGATTCCACTCTTCATATGCTCTTAACTAGTATGCAATCAGATTCCTTTATGGTAATTGCAAAGCCTTTTCATTCTCTCCTTCAATATACTTCTCGTAGCCTTTTCCCATCGAAAAAATTTTCATTCTAAATCTCCAAGCATGAAAGTTATTCTTTTCCAAATTATCGGTCATAAGTAACCCATTCCATCAACATTTGCCATTTGTGCAACAATTCACAACATTACAAGGACACCAGAAGTAGTACCTTTGCTTGAACACTATCACACTATGACATGACTACTTGATCTTAGAAAATTATAGTTTTCATATATCAGTAGCACACAAAATCACCTAAAATTCTAGATCTGGAATATTTGAGTGTTGCCTAATAGAACGCATGTTAAAATTTTGCAAACTGACATACTTTTTGTGGCCCCACCTTGTAGGATCAAAATGGAGGTTGAGATGGCTCTCAAAGAAATGACCAAAATAAGTGACCCTAAAGGAATCACTCATGAAAATATTTTGATGCCTTCTACGTATAGACCAAATTTTGTAGCAATCTGAGATCATTTGTGAAGCATGTGTTCTTCATGCACTCTTCACTATATGCCTTCTCCATGAGCTCTCTATAGGCACAATGGCTCTGATACCATGTCAAGAGAAAGAAGATAAGGAAGAGAGCTGTCACACACTCTCACATATAACGAGAGGAGCATACAAAGATTGAGGCAAGGGAGAATGCTCTTCTTCTTCTTCTATTACATAAAGAGAATATACAAGAATGGCCTTATACAACAATACAACCAATATAATATATAAAGAAAATTAGATAAGGAAAAACCTCATGTCCATGAATGAGTGAGTTGACAAGAAACAAATATGTCCTCACTCTCGATAGATAAATCTAGTAAAGCTCAATGAAGCATCCTTGAAATATATGAGTGTAACCACTATACATCTCAGAGAAATGAAAAAAGATACATGTAATCCTCGATCATCACATGTTGAGCTTGATATCTCAACATTAATGACTCAAAACCTAATGTGCCAATGAAAGTCAAACTTGCACCAATGTCTCATAGGGATACACCATCAAAAGAGTCTATGAACACTACTACATTGGATATTCTCACTTAAGCACCCATTACCTTTCCATTAGGCTAGTTACTTACCTTAGTTCTTTGTGTTCGACAACAATTTCAACAACTTGTAGGATTTGAACATGTTTTGATATCTTCCACGACAACTATCCATCTAGAACTTGATACAATGGTTGACCATGTGATCCCTCTTATCACTGTATGCATAAGAATCGACATATTTCTAAGGAATTAACTGATGGTGGTTTAGGAGTGCAAATAGAAACTACTCTATTATGTAAGAAATTGGGATGGATTAGTATTGAAATTGTCAAATTATTTGTATGAATGACTGACTAGTCCATAGCTCATCTACTGGGATTAGTCCATAATATTCCCATTACACTTGAGGGGGTAGTTTTTCATATGACCTTTGTTGTTCTTAATTTAACCAAATTGAGCCTCGACTATAACCTCTTTTTCCATAGACCATTGTTGAAGCAGGCTAATGTTCTAAAGGATTAGACATCCCTTGAGCTAATCTTTAAATGCAACCATGGTAAGTACACAATACCCTTAAGATGAGTTCATACCTTGTGAAATCCATGCTTCCCTCTATGTGGTGGAGCTTTTTAACATGCTTAATGGCCTCTTTGATGATGAAGAAACTACCTTTCTAATTTCCAATCAAGATATATTCTCGCTAGGCATTGTTAATTTCCAATATGTGTTAGATCAATGGTCTCCAGCAACATGTTCGGTGTGGAAGTAGAGGAGTTTCCTGATGGTGTAGTGGAGTTGTATGATCTACCCCTAAAAAATAACCTAGTCTTACAATTTGATTTCCTTGAGGACCAAATTCTCACTTGTAATTTAGGCGATGATGTTAACCCTCAGCTTGTTAAAATTAGTGCTACCTTGGAAGAACCATTCTGATAGGACTTACTAAACCTCTTGGTTGAGTTTATTGAAATCTTTGCCTAGGATTATAAGGATAGAAAGGGACTCAATCCTTGTATTTATCAGCATCATGTATTAATAAAATAGATGCTTTTTCGATAAAGCAACCAAGTTATCACATGAACCCTAAATATGCCAAGATATTTAAGGAATAAATTGACTTATTACATGTTGGGTTCATTGTTCCTATTGAACATGCTGAGTGGGTTTCCCCAATTATGATCGTTCCTAAGAAAAACAAGTAATTGAGAATTTCTGTTGATTATCAAAAGTTGAATGCTATCAATGTGCTAGATCCTTTTCCATTGCTCTTTTTGGGTAGCATCCTAGATGAATTATTTTCTCATGAGATTTACTCTTTTCTAGATGGCTACATTGGGTATAGTGAGGTTCATATGGTGGAGGAGAATGTATTAAAGATAGCCCATTAAAAATTAGGGGTTTATTCTTATACGATCATGTGTTTTGGCTTGAGGAATGCCCCTAGTGTTGAGATATCAAGCTCAACATGTGATGATCCAGGATGACACGTATTACTTTTTCATTTCTCTGACATGTATAGTGGTCATGCCGGTATATGTCAGGGACACTTCATTGAGCTTTATTAGATTTATCTACCGAGAGTGATGGCACATTTGTTTCTTGTCAGCTCACTCATTCGCGAACATTAGGTTTTTCCTTATGTACTGGTCCTTATATATTGCAGTAGTTGTATTCTTGTTTTTAGGTCATTCTTGTACATTCCTTTTTATGTAATAGAAGAAGAAGAAGAAGAAGAAGAAGAAGAAGAAGAAGAAGATCATTCTTCCTTGCCTCAATCTGAGTGTGTGCTTCTCCTTGATTGTGAGAGTGTGCGTGTGGGCTCTCTTCCTTATCTCCTTGCTCGTGACATGGTATCATGGCCAGTGTGGCTATAGAGGGCTCATGGAGAAGGCCGATGGTGTAGAGTACATGAGAAGGCATGGAGAAAGCATGATTCACAAATGACCTCAGATTGCTATGAAGTTTTGGAGCCATCTCGACCTTTGTTTCGAGGCCGCAAGGTGGGGCCCACAAAAAAACTAGGTCAGTTTTGAAAATTGTAACTTGCACCATGTTCGGCAACACTCATATATTCCAGATCTAGAATTTCTAGCGATTTTGTGTATTGTTGATACACAAAAACTGTGTTTTTCAAAGATCAAACTGTCACATCATAGTGCGATAATGTTTAAGCAAAAGTGCTGCTTGTGGTGTTTTGCAGTGTTATGAATAGCTACAGAAATGTCAAACATAGATGGAATGAGTCAGATTATAAGCGATAAGCTAGACAAGAACAACTTCCAGGCTTGGAGATTCAGAATGAAGAATTTCCTGATGGGAAAAGGCTACTCGAAGTACATGGAAGGAGACAACGAAAATGCTCCGCAATAACTAGAGAGGAATCCGACTGCGGATCATTTAAGAGCATATGAGGACTGGAATCAAGGAGCATGAAAGGTAATGTCTTGGCTATTTGTTAGTTTTGGGATAGATGGATGGACACTCCAAGAAATGAGTAGGTACTCCAAAATCCTACTTAGTACCAGCCCCTTGTAGCTTCAGAGTTGAGTTGTGGGCCCTCTTAGCTTTATAATGAAATTATTCAAGTGCCTATCTACTTTGGAAATATCTAAGAAAATATTGAATCAAAACAGACTACTTCCAAATAGAAGGATCAATGAAAACCTTCTATTTTTTATCACACACCTGTTGCTTATTATGCTCAGTGCTACCAGTACAATAGGAATAAGAAAACTTCCTTTTAGGGTTATCTAATTAACTTAGTAAGCTAATGATTACAATTTGAATCACTTGAAATGATGCACTATACATAGAGCAATCAATTTAGCAATTGAATCATTACCCACGATTTTTTAGGATGTCTATAGAGTTTGACTAGTGGATGCTTCGATGCACTTTTCTCCAAATTGGCTGAATGGATTTCCTTCAAAATTTGTGAGCATGTAGATAACGTGGAGCTGATTCCAACAAGCTATAGATCATTGAAATTTGTGGAGAAACTGCAGAGATATGAGCACCACAAGTTCACAGTTATGAATGACTATAACATAGAGATCATAGATGAACAATGTAGATGCATTGTATTAATGAAGAATGTTGTACAAAATCATAAGCTTGAAAATCATAGCCTGATGATGGTGAGTAGTGTAGGCTACAATTTAGACCTCACACTCTTACAAAATGGCAATGGAGGACTCGGGAATTGAGACTTCTTCATGCGACTTTTTCAAGCCACCTTTTATAAGTGTTACATTCAAATTTGAATTTGAATTCAACTTTTGGCTCTCTCTAAAAAGTAACCCATCAATCTAGGAGTTATTCTCTCTAACATAAAGTCGTGATTTTTTTTCATCTAACAAAAACTCCACGAGTTTGTAGGTAGTTACAATGATTCTTTTCAAGTCGAAGTGACTTTTATAAATGGTAAAGGTAAAAGATCTTCTTAGCAATGGTTTCCATGGAGCTTCAATAATTGATGAAACTTCTAGCCAAATGTGTAGGCTTGTAATTTGCACCAACAACTCCCCCTCAAGCCAAACACTTTGTCTTGTTCTTCATCTTCAATCTTCATGAATATCCTACAGCCCAATCATTGATTTAAACCTTCAAAGTTTTGTACCATCTAATGCTTTAGTCAATAAGTCTGCACATTGCAAAATTAGGTGATACATATGCCAACTGAATATCCTTGCTCAATAGCTTCTCTCTCACATAATGATAGTGGACCTCTATATGCTTGGTCCTAACATGATAAATGGGATTTGGTACAAGATGTAATGAACTTGTATTATCTACAAAAATCTTTGGAGATGTAGTATGCAAACCTAATTCTCTATACAACAATATGATCCATATAGCCTCTTGAGTAGCATTGGCCAATCCTCTATACTCTGCCTCTATAGAAGATAAAGCAATAGTAGGTTGTTTCTTTGAAGACCATGATATTGGCTTATCACCTGCAAAGGATAAGTATCTTGAGGTACTCCTCCTATCATCTTTGCATCTTGCCCAATCTGCATCTGAATATATCTTGATGTCCAAGTTTGATGTATAAGGGAAATACAATCCATGATGTTGAGTACCTTCAAGGTACTTCAAGATCCTTTTGGCAGCCTCCAAGTGAGGTGCCCTAGGCTTGTGCATAAACTGACTTAGAACACTTACTCCATAAGCAATATCAATCCATGTTAGTGTAGCATAGTTCAAGCTTCGCACTATGCTTTGGTAACGAGCAATGTTCTCAAGTACGTCACCTTCATGAGCACTTAATTTTAGGTTTACCTCCATTTTTGTACTTGCATCTTTGGCATCCTGCAAATGAAACTTCTTTAACATATCCTGTATATAGTTTCTCTAAGTAATGTAAATTCCAGAGTTAGTATAGACTAACTCAAGTCCAAGAAAATATTTTAGTGATCTAAGGTCACTAACTTTGAACTCCTTCATCATCTGGTTCTTGATCTGTTTGATGCCATTAGCATCATTACCTGTGAGTATGATATCATCAACATATACACATAGGTATATTACCTCTGAATTACTTCTTGATGAACAGAGAAGTATCTGCTTTACTCACGATAAAACCTTGATCCTGAAGATAAGTAGCCAACCTATGGTTCCATGCCCTACGTGCTTGCTTCAATCCATAAAGAGCTTTGTTCAATTTGCATACATAGCTTACCTTGTTTGGGTCCTCATAGCCAGGAGGTTGAGACATGTACAGCTCCTCTGAAATCCAGCCATTTAGAAATGCATTTTTTACATCCAACTGATACATGTTCCAATTCTTTGATGCAGCCACACTTACCAATAACGTGATGGTTGGCATCTTGGCCACAGGTGAGAAGGTTTCTTCATAATCAACTCCTTGGGTTTGTGCAAAACCCTTAGCCACAAGTCTAGCTTTGTACCTGCTTATTGATCCATCAGAATTCATTTTGATCTTATAGTTCCATCTAGAACCAATTACCTTCATAGATTCCTTCTTTGGTACTAGTTCCCAAGTATCACTCTCCTTGAGTGCTTCAATTTCCTCATCCATAGATTCCTTCCATTTTGCCTTGGTCTTTGCCTCTTCATATGATGCTGGTTCTTCAATTGACAAGTCTTTTGCAAGATAAACAGAGTGCTTAGTAACAAGGGAATTGACATACCCATATCTGATTGGCTTCTTGCTCTCCCTTTGTGATCTTTTGATTGCTTGGTTGGATGATTCAGGTATATCCTCCAATTTCTTCATCTTGAGTTTGCCTTTGGATTTCCATGCCTTGAACTCTTCTAGGTTGATGATGTCCTCATCATCTAAATTGATGTCACCATTCTGAGTAGGCTCCTCCTTAGTGAGGCTTGGAAACTCCTGTTCCAAGTCATAAGGTAGTTTTACTTTCTTGCTTTCACTATCAAACCAAGAGTCATTCTCATCAAAGACATCTCTACTGACCATGAATCCTTTGTTTGAAGGATTGTAGAACCTGTATCCTTTTTTATTTTAATCATACCCTATAAAGATGCACTTCTCTGCCTTAGGGTCTAGCTTACCTCTTATCTGAGAAGGGATATGCACACAAGCTACACATCCAAAGATCCTGCAATGATCAAGTGAAGGTCTTCTACCATGCCATGCTTCATATGGGGTCATCCCATAAAGATATTTGGATGGCAACCTGTTTACAAGATAAGTGGCAGTAGATACACTCTCTACCCACAAGTAGTTAGGTAATTTTTTCTCATTTAACATTGACCTAGCTGTTTCAACAATTAATCTATTTCTCCTTTCTGCCACCCCATTTTGCTCAGGGATATACCCTGTTGTAATTTCTCTCTTGATTCCTCTATCCTGCAAGAATGCATCAAAATCATTTGACAAGTACTCACCTCCTCCATCTGACCTTAGTCTTTTTAGGTTTCTCCCTGTTTGGTTCTAACAAGTGCAAGATACTTCTTAAAGCAACTGAATACTTCATCTTTGTGCTTCATAAAGTACAATACAGTCCACCTACTGTAATCATCATGAAAGATACATAATACCTTGATCCAAAGATTGAGGGATCCTTACTTGGTCCCCATACATCTATATGGACAAGCTCTAGGTAGTCCTCATGCATGTAGCCTTTTGTTAAAGTGGTATGTACGCATGGGCATTTTTAGTTTTTAAAGGTTTAATTGAAGGGTTAACTAAGGGGGTGCAATGAAAAGGTACAAGTCCCATACGAATGGGCATGAAAATATGTATAAATATATTAGTTTGCTTAATGAAAAGGGACGACGACGTGCATTTTGGTATGGTTCTGTCATGGATTCATGTCGGTATTCTCCTTCTCCCTCATCTTCTTGTCAATTTTGTACATTGTCTATTGTAAGTACGCATCTCTATCCTTTCTACTGTGACGGGTGATGACAGTCATTCGTTAACATTGGCACCGTATGGACTTACCCCCCTTGGCTCTACTGGCTCAAGCATCTGTGTACGACCCTGTAACTCATGCAGTTGAAAGCTACGCTTGGCGGTCGGCATCTCCGGTGTTCCCGGCCTTGCTGGAGACGCTCCGTGCGCATTCATCAATGCTCCCCTTGCCCATCCTGCGTGTCGCCTTCTGTGATGTCACTGCGTACAATCGAGTGACGCTTCGGTGAACAAACAGCAGTTTGATCCCGCTTGAACGACCCCGATGCAATGGAGCGCTTTGATGGTCTCCCAAACTTCACCGCATTCTGGGTACTCTGCCATGGTAACGACCACTCATACCAGATAGGCATCGATAGGATCCTGTTGTACTTGCGGGCGGTCTATCAAACGACACTATTCACGTAACTCCTTATTGATCAGGCCGTTTTGTGACGGCGCTAAACGTTAAGGTTCATGGGAGCAGCACAATGCGTGGTGATAATCACGGCCGTTATTTCGAGTGCCCTTGATCCGTATGGATGACATGGGGTCCCGCTCATCCCAGGCATCAGCCTCCTTATCTTGATTCGTGACATGATCTCTATGCATCTCCCCACCTGATCTGTCCGATACTAATTCCTTTGTTCTATGCGCTATTTCGGTGTTCTTTGGACCGTTACGGTGCTCATCGAGCAGTCCGGTGGTCATGCTTACTATGGCTCCCTTCTACGAATGTCTACGGTGTTGATCACGTATTTTCGGTGCTCATCGAGTAGTCCGGTGATAATGCTGGTTTGACGGTTATCATGGAGTATTCCAGAGCACATCGCTATTCTGGCTATTCAGAATGTTGCTCTGGTGATTTCCCCTCCCTGTGCCCGCACGGCTACTCGATCTTTGTTCGGTCTGACGATCGGGGTCACCAGTAGCCATGGCTACACATGCCCATCCAACGTGGCTCTAATGCCACCGGTAACACGCCGCTGCATCATGCTGGGTCTGATACCCGCAATCTTCTTCCCGCACCAATCCTGGCATCAATCATTATCCTCCGGTGATAACTGCTATTCCAGTCCGGTGGTGACCATATTCCTGTCCGGTGGTGAGTGTATGTCAGTCCGGTGGTTGCGGTGCTGAAGTCCGACGATAGCCGGATGCTTCCGGTGTGAAGACTTTGATTTTCCGGTGTTTCCGTTGTTTGATGACCGCATTCCGGTGTAATTTTAGTGAATTCACCTGCCATATAGATCTCCTTTTGGAAGACGTTGCTGTGCGCGTCCGATTGAATGACGGCACACACCATAAGAAGCTTTGCCAAATTGGCGGCGCTAATGCGAGGTCCCTCACACCGTGGACAAGGGGATACCGGCCGTACTTGCACCTACAGTGACGACAACACAGATGATTCATATGACCTTCATGATCGGGATGGCTATGGCCAAGCTAATAGCAACATCCATCCCTGACCAGATGATGCTCGACGAAATAGCCTGCAACGTGGCAATCCTAGTCCAACTCCTAGGATCAATCCTCCACCGAAATCTTACACTTCCAGTCGTGGCTTGAGCGTAAGTGTCTTCAAGACCTCGGATACAGGATTTGGTATTAAGATCTTACACTACGAAGATTTCCAATCTGACTCTCTGAAGAACTGTAGTGGATCTAATTCATAGACCTCTTCCAAGCCGAAAGGTGGAATAAGGTGGCACACTTGGTGGCATAATGGCTGGATACATGTGAGATAAACTTAATGCAAGGGCAACTGTAGCTGCATCCTTCACGTATGCAGCAGTTCCTATGCTCCTGCTGTATCACATGTATTGTGGTGCAGCATACTTGCTTCATGCTTTGCTTTTATTCCTCATTGGGTTATGTGTTAATGGGCCGTTTGCATTGACAACTATAGCAGTCGCTGCAGATCTTGGTACTCATGATTCATTAGAAGGGAGCTCCAAGGCCCTTGCAACTGTTACTGCTATCATAGATGGGACAGGTTCAATAGGTGCAGCTCTTGGCCCTTTCGTCACTGGTTACATCTCTAAGTCAGGATGGAATTTTGTCTTCATAATGTTGATAGTATCAGCAACAATATCCGGATTATTGATTACTGGGTTAGTTATTGAGGAGCTTAGGGAGCTCTTTTTGCAGTGGAGGTTAAGTATCCTTTGGGCACAAGGAATTATCATGACTTCTGGTTGTATGGACAGCTTCAGGTGAAAGGTTTTTTGTTTTCAGAATTAGACAATACTGATAATTGCATCCTTGAGAGCCGATCATTTTGTCATGATGAAGCCTGTCATGAAATATGGGGTGTATGTACAGAGATGACATTTCTTGCTCTGGAGCCTGACTGACCAAGACCTGAGACAATGATGCCGATACATGTTCATCAGTATCAGTAGAACGTAATTATTGCTCAGTTAGATACTAGAGTATTTTACTCCACTTATACGTCTGACATTGGCCATTGCGGCTACATGTTGAAAAACTATCTCTTCGGCACATTGGAGAGAATTCATGATGGACCTATACATTTTACACATTTGACATCACGATTCACTCCAAACGTACGATGTATTTGTGTATCTCTGTGCATACATGTTTATGAACAAAAATCAAAGTTGTTAATATTGACTAAAAGAAAAAAGGAGCCGTAACATTGTGTTGTTCAAACTCCCCGGTGATATTGGCATGCCCTACGGTCATGTATAGGACACATTATCTTCCCCTCTTGATGTTTATCCTGATTTATGTTATGAAGTGGCTTCGCTTGATCTGTTGGCTTTGGTAGTATGTTCTGCCATTTTGTTGCATATAATCATTCATGGTGGACTGTGCTTGCATTATGAAGACCCTCATCACATAATGGTTTGTATCGAATAAGTGTGGCTTGTTGCATGAAAGATAGAGATGTGAGGATGTATGCGGTGGTGTGATATGAGTGCGAGGTAGCGTTAACTCGGCAGAAGCACTCATTTGTTTTGTTTTCGGTAATGAGAGAGTGTGAGGTAGCGTTAAGTCGGCAGAAACACTCCATGTGGATTGTGAATGTGAGGTAGCGTTGATTCGGCAGAAGCATTCACTGATTTTCTTTTTCATTTGTGTGTATGTTTTTCGTGGTGGATGATGTGGGATTATGGGATACATGCCTTCATGTTGATTTGAGTCTTCATATATGGTTATTTGATACTAATCATACTAATGCAAAACGACAAGCTCTGCTTGATCATTATGTGATGATTTATGTTGTAGTACTTATGGGGAGCCGAATATGCAGTATCGAAGTGAAGATTGATGTTGATAATGCGCTGATTGGCTGATTCATCCCTCTTGCAAATTTACATAGATTGTACATGATAATGATGTAATGAAGAAAGACATATGAAAATGATGTAATTGATGAGCTATGTGATTATTCCATTTTTTTGTACTTCATGCCAAAGCATATAGGAGGGCAGACTATGGGTTGTGTGTAATGTACTTGCATATCTTGGATTCAGTTCCAGGCACTTTGCTTTGCATTACATATTTTTCAATAGTTCTGGACTATTATGGGCATTGTCTTCCCTTCCATACCATGGATTTGGGCCATGCACTTTGGTTGGGGGATAATGTTTCATAGGGTAGTTGCATATAGTAACCCTAGCACATTGGTAAGCACGGTGTGGGATTCGAGTCCACCGTGCGTGCCAGTGTTAAAGTGGTATGTACGCATGGGCATTTTTAGTTTTTAAAGGTTTAATTGAAGGGTTGACTAAGGGGGTGCAATGAAAAGGTACAAGTCCCATACGAATGGGCATGAAAATATGTATAAATATATTAGTTTGCTTAATGAAAAGGGACGACGACGCGCATTTTGGTATGGTTTTGTCATGGATTCATGTCGGTATTCTCCTTCTCCCTCATCTTCTTGTCAATTCTGTACATTGTCTATTGTAAGTATGCACCTCTATCCTTTCTACTGTGACGGGTGATGACAATCATTCGTTAACACTTTCCTTGAGAAGGGTAACCTGTGAGATATTCCAAACTAACAAGCACCACATTTATATATCATGTGTTGCTTGGATAGATTAGGTATCCCAAGCACACATTGTTCTCTACCTATTTGTTTCAAGGTTCTTTAACCAACATAACCTAATCTTTTATGCCAAATTTCAAGCTCTCATAATGTTTGATCTTTATAACTATAAAGTGCAATGTTCCTTGTATACTCAAGTTCAAAAGTGAATAATCTACCTATCTTTTCTTGTTTGGCAATTCTCTTGAACCCATGTTGGAGATCCTCCACAAATGCTCCATATTGGTTGAATCTAACCTGCAAACCCTTTTCCACAATATGTCAAACACTCATCAAATTCTTGGTAATTGTTGGTACACATAAAACCCTACTCAATAGATTCTTGTTTCCATCAGAGGTCTTAACATTCCCTACGTTAATCAGTGAGTGCTTGGTGTCATCACCTGTTTGTACCTGATGCTTACCCTTTGGTTCCTCAAGGTCAAAGAGAAGAGCTACATTGCTTGCCACACGGTTTGAGCATCCTGAGTCAATGTAGAAGAGATGGTCATCATTTATACCTAGTTTTGAAGTCATGTTCATAATCAGAAGAGAATCGTCTTGCTCCTCTATGTAGTTGTTGTAATTTTTCCTTGATTTGTATCCTCCGTGGTAGTTGCTATTGTAGTTTTTGTTGTAGTTGTTGTTGTATCCTTGGTGTTGATTGAATCTTCCTCTTGAGTGTGTATATCCACCTCTTTGATATCCTCTACCTCTCTGATTCTTTAAGTTCCTGAAACAATCATCTGTAGTATGATTTGATAATCCAAAAATATTGCATGGTGAGGAGTTATAAGGTCTCCCCCTACCTTGCTTATCTCATCTGAGCCTTCCTCTTGATGTTCTACCTCTCCTTGCATAGTTGGCTTGGAAGGTAGCTTCTTCATCTTCAATCTTTTTGTTCTTTCCTTTCTCTTTGGACTTACTCTTATCAGTGTATAGGGTAGAAGAGCTATTACCTCTTGATGAATCTCCATTCTTGTTGAGCTTGGCTTCATGGGTAAATAGTTACCCCATGAGTGTAGTAAGGTCTGGAATCTGCATGTCCATGTACAAATCCATGGCAGTTTTGAAGATCTCCCATTTGTCATCAGCTTTTATACCATTGATTACTTGTCTTACAATCTGCTCTTCTTCAATTTCTTCTCCTATGCTTGCCAATGGACCTTTCTTTGAGTGGTAAACTCAATCCACAATTGATTCTTCCTAGCCCTTGTGTTGGAAGAAAAATAAGAAGAAAATGTTTCCCAAGTCTTTTGGGATGTCTTACAGTTCCTAATATGTGGAAGAAGAAAATCAGAGATTGAGTTAAGTAAGTAGGACCTTGCTAATGCATCCTTGACACACCATGTGTTTAGTCTTTCATGCTCCTATCTTGTAGGTTGTCCTTTGCTTCTGAATATGGGCATCTCCTCATATCCTGAGATGTATCCATAGAGGCTCCTTCCTTGTAAGTATGTCTTCATCCTCAAAGATCATGCTTGGTAGTTGTTCCTATCCAGTTTATCAATGAAAGAGGGAAAACCATCTCCCATTTTACCTTAGCTTTGCTTTGATACCACTGTTGGGATAGATGGATGGACACTCCAAGAAATGAGTAGGTACTACCAAATCCTGCTTAGTACTAGCCCCTTGTAGCTTCAGACTTGAGTTGTGGGCCCTCTTAGATTTATAATGACACTATACAAGTGCCTATGTACTTTGGAAATGATGTAAGAAAATATTGAATCAAAATAGAATACTACCAAATAGAAGGATCAATGAAAACCTTTTATTTTTTATCACACACCTGCTGCTTATTATGCTCACTGCTACCTATATAGTAGGAATTAGAAAAATTCCTTTTAGGGATATCTAATTTACTTAGTAAGCTAATGATTCCAAGTGGAATCACTTGAAATGATGCACTACACACAGAGTAATCAATTTAGCAATTGAATCATTACCCTCGATTTTTTAGGACCTTTGTGGAGTTTGAACAGTGGATGCTTTGACATGCTTTTCTCCAAATTGGATAAGTGGAGTTCCTTCAAAATTTGTGAGCATGTAGATAAATTAGAGCTGATTCCAAAAAGCTATAGATCATTGAAATTGGTGGAGAAATGAGTGAGATATGAGCAGCACAAGTCGATAGTTATGAATGACTATAACAGAGAGATCATAGATTAACAATGTAGATGTATTGTATTAATGAACAATGTTGTACAAAATCATAGGCTTGACAATCATAGCTTGATTATGGTGAGTAGTGTAGGCTACAATGTAGACATCACATTCTTACAAAATGGCAATGGAGGACTCAGGAATTGAGACTTCTTCATGTGACTTTTTCAAGCCACCTTTTATAAGTGTCACATTCAAATTTGAATTTGAATTCAACTTTTTGATCTCTCTAAAAAGTAACCCATCAATCTAGGAGTTATTCTCTCTAACAAAAAGTCGTGATTTTTTTTCATCTAACAAACTCCACAAGTTTGTAGGTAGTTACAACGATTCTTTTCAAGGAAAAGTGACTTTTACAAATGGTAAAGGTAAAAGATCTTCTTAGGAATGGTTTCCATGGAGCTTCCATCATTGATGAAACTTCTAGCCAAATGTGTAGGCTTGTAATTTGCACCAACAATTAGCATACAAGATAACATGATTGGGCACATACAGGATGCCAAGACTCCAAAAGAGGCTTGGAATAGTTTGGTCACATTGTATGAGACCAATACAAAGGCACGGAAATTGCAACTCAAGAACGAGTTGCATACATTGGAGAAGAAGGGCATGTCAGTAAGTGAGTACACCCTGAAATCAAAAGCATATGTGAGTCCCTTGCATATATTAGCATGAATGTAGATGATGATGATAAGGTGGAAGTGTGCCTTCGTGGTTTAGGAGCTGCATATAAACAGTTCAAAACTTCTATACAGACCAGAGAAAATATTCCAAATTTTGTTGATTTGGTATCAATTCTGATTATTGAAGAAAAGAATCTTGGTGAGGATTCAAACTCCCAAGGAAAGCCCAATTCTGAGCAGGTATTCTACTCTGGCAGAGGAAGAGGTAGAGGTAGAGGTTTCAGAGGTGGATGACGAAACAATAACCAAGAACAAGGTCAACAAAAGAATTATGTAGGAGGAAGAGGACAATTTTGAGGCAGGGGGAGCCAAAGAGGTTGCATAAATTTCCAAAGAAATGATTCAAGTAATGACAGTAAAGGATGCTTGAATTGTGGTAAACCTAGACACTTTGAACGTGATTGCAGGTTGAAGAATCAAAATAACTAAAGTCAGCAAAACAACTATGCATCCATGAGCACAGATGATTTTGAGAAGCTATTCATGGTTCAGCATCACACGATAAATACAATGTCTGCTGTTGTTTCAAAATCAAATAATAATGTCTAGTATGTTGATTCAGGTGCTTTAAATCACATGACGATTCATGCGGAATGGTTTAGTACTTTGCAAAAATTTCTAGTTCCTGTATATGTTGAAACAGGTGATAACACATCACACCCTATTGAGCATACAAGAAACATAGCATTGTCCATGGATGATGGGAAGGTATAAACATCTTGTTGATGTGTTGCATTTTCCAAATATAAAAAAGAATCTTGTTTCTGTTGGACAAATGGTTGACCAGGGATTGCAAGTCAATACAAGCGGGATGGAAGATTGATTGTCAAAGGAAACAAAGTGGGTAGGATGTTCACCTTAAATGCGGATATTCACCTTAAATGTGAAAATTTGTGAAATGAATGTAGCCATGTTTGCAAAAGGTGTAGGATTCATTGCTAATATAGAGATCTAGCACAAACGGATTGGACATGCAAACTTGCAAAGGCTGAAATTGATGCAACCAAAGGAGATTGTCCATGGACTACCAAATTTAAGGGTTGCAGAGATGCAAAAGGTATGTGCAACATCTCAATTTGGAAAACAGTCAAGAGCATCATTTCCACATGACAAGCATGTTAGTGAGAACATACTAGAAATAGTACATACAAATGTTTGGGGTCCTACAAAGACCAAATCTATGGGTGATTGCAGCTTTTATGTTACTTTCATTGATGAACATACATGAAAAGTATGGGTATATTTCATGAAAGAGAAGAGTGAGGTGTTCACTCACTTCCAGACTTTTAAAGCTATGGTGGAAAAGCAGACAGGGAAGTATATTTAGACATTAAGAACTGATGGAGGAGGTGAATACATGTCAACTGAGTTCAATAATTTTCTAAAAAATCATGGAGTTCGGTGTCAATTTTCATGCAGGTACGCACCACAACAAAATGGCATTACTGAGCGCAAAAATAGACATATGGCAGAAATAGCAAGAGCCTTGATGGCTGAGAAGAATATGCCTCATTGTTATTGGGCAGAAGCTGTTCATACTATTGTATACATCATGAATAGAACTCCAACTGCTGTTGTACATCAAGTTACACATGAAGAAAATTTTACAAGTAAAAATACAAACTTATCACATCTAAAATTTTTTGGATGTATTGCATGTGACATGTTCCAGATAAGTTGAGGATGAATCTTGATCCAAAAGTAGAAAAATGTGTCTTCATTGGATACTCCCTTGAGCAAAAGGGATATAACTATTATAACCCACTCACATGACAAGGGAAGGTGAGTAGAGATGTGGTATTTGATGAAATGTCATGCTTCTATGCAGATGCCAAAGAAGGACTGAATCTTGAACCAAATGACAAAGAAAATGCTGAAAAATCAAGTGCAAAATCTCAAGTTTTGAGTGGACCGGATGCATCACCAAGAAATAGTTTCAACTCAACTCCATGGAGTGGAAGATTGCGTGGAAATTTCAGCCCATCAAATTCAACAAATACATCCAAGAAAGGTAAAGAGAAGCTTTCTGCTGGTCATAAAACATGTGGAGGTTTTGAAGACGTTGATGGAGATTCAAGCAGTTCAGAAAAAAGTCTTGATGAAGAACTTGGATCGCCCTTTGTGAAGACTCCAGGAGCAAGAAAGGCACATGCAGATGATACAAGGAGAAGTGACCCAGGACCCAGAAGATCTCAGAGGATGCAAAATTCAGTGCAACGATTGACATATGATAGTTACATGGCTCATCGTTGTGCCTACATGACAAAGGTAATACAAGATGTTGAACCTTCTTGTTTTGAAGATGCAATTAGAAATGCAGATTGGGAAAAAGCTATGGAAGAGGAGATGGCTGCACTTTATGGAAATGATACATGGAAGCTGGTTCCATTGCCACAAGGAAAGAAACCCATAGGCTGCAAGTGGATGTACAAGGTAAAGCACAATACTGATGGTAGCATAAGTAGGTATAAAGCATGTTTGGTAGCAAAAGGATATGCACAAACTTATGGCATTGATTATGAGGAACGATTCAGCCCTGTCACTAAAATGTCTACTATCAGAACACTTGTTGCATTAGCTACAACAAATGGGTGGACTTTGCATCAGATGGATGTGAAGAATGCTTTTCTACATGGTGAGTTGTAGGAAGAAGTATACATGGACCAACCACAAGGATATGAAGATTCAAAGCATCTAGAATATGTTTGCAAGTTGCAAAAGGCTTTGTATGGGCTGAAGCAAGCTCCTCATGCATGGCATGCAAGGATCGCTGATTACTTAACCACCATTGGGTTTTCTATGTGTGATGCAAATCATTCACTATATGCAAGGAAGGGTGATGATGGCATCAAAATTGTGGCTATTTATGTTGATGACTTGATTGTAGGTGGTGATAATGAAGAAAGCATTAAGGAGGTAAAGCAACTTCTTATGCAGGAATTTGACATGAAAGATCTTGGTGTGTTGGGATACTTCTTGGGCATTGAGTTCATACATACAAAAACAGGTATATGGATATTGCAAAGGCAATATGCCTTGAATATGTTGCAAAAGTATGGTATAGTTGATTGTAAGCCGATTTCTATTTCATTAGATCACAATTTGAAGTTGGATACTACATCAGGTGAAGCATTGGAAAATGCTACTATGTACAGGAAAATTGTGGGAAATCTTATATATCTCACAATTACAAGGCCTGATCTAAGCTATACTGTTGGACTTGAAAGTCAGTTTATGCAGGTTCCCAAGAAGCCACATTTGGATGCTCTGAGGTGCACTCTACATTATGTGAGTGCTACTTTGGATTATGCAGTATTTTATGAAGCTGGTATAGATTTGCAGGTTCATGGATACACTGATGCAGATTGGGCTGGTAGTATTCTAGATTGAAGATCTACTAGTGGCTTTCTATTCTCACTTGGAGGTGTAGCTGTTACATGGAGCAACAAGAAGCAACCCACTATTGCTTTGTCGAGTACAGAGGCTGAGTATAGAGGTGTTGCAATGGCAGCATGTGAGGCATCATGGATGGAGATTCTACTATAGATGTAGGTGTGGAAATGCAAAAGCCTATCACCATCTATTGTGATAATCTTAGCAACATACAACTAGCACGAAACCCTATTTTTCATGCTAGAACAAAGCATATCAAGGTAGATTATCACTTCATCAGAGAGAAGTTATTAGCAGGTGATATTGATCTTGTTTATGTGAGAACAAATGAGCAGGTTGTTGATATCTTCACTAAATCACTTGGAGCAGAGAAGCTGAATAAGTTGTGGAAGATGCTTGGATTAGAGGACATGGCATTGAGCTTGAGGGGGAGTGTTGAGATATCAAGCTCAACATGTGATGATCCAGGATGACACGTATTAGTTTTTCATTTATGTGACATGTATAGTGGTCACACCGGTATATGTCAGGGACACTTCATTGATCTTTATTAGATTTATCTATCGAGAGTGGTGGTACATTTTTTCTTTCTAGCTCACTCATTTGTGAACATTAGGTTTTTCCTTATATACTGGTCTTTATATACTGCAATAGTTGTATTCTTGTTTTTAGGTAATTCCTATACATTCTTTTTTATGTAATAGAAGAAGAAGAAGATCATTCTTTCTTGCCTCAATCTGAGTGTGTGCTTCTCTTTGATTGTGAGAGTGTGTGTGTGAGCTCTCTTCCTTTTATTCTTCCTCGTGACACCTAGTACTTTCTAAAGGTGTATGTAGGCTATTTTCTCCCCTTATCTACAAAATTTCATGCATGTGTTCCTTGATGATTTTTTGATATCCAATGAAAAAGTTGACCAGTTGTAGCATTTATGGATCAGCTTCCTTAAGTGCAAAGAATATCAATTAGGCCTTAATCCACCTAAATGTATTTTTGATATGTCTTGCGATAAGCTCTTGGGTCACATTATTTATTGCCAATGCATACAAGTTGACCCCAATAGAGTTCAAGAAGCTTCACTACTGAAGTCTCCAAAAGATGTCCTCCACTCTCTCAATCAAATTTAGTGGCATGGTCATCACCTTCATTGGCTTGCACACCTCACCATCCCCCTTACGGATTTAACCATGATGGCTCCAAGTGATTTTCAATGGATAGAGGAATGTCAAACGAGTTTTCTCTGACTCAAGAAGCTATTGACACAAGCACCTATTGAGAGAACTTGGAGAGGATTTTAAGAGGTAGAAAAATGAGTTGCGAAGTGACGAATTTTGGTCCAATCAACCAACAAAGGACTAGCCCTTGAACTTTTTGAAAGAACTTGGAGAAACTTGTAGGAGGTAGAAAAGTGAGTTGCGAAGCGACGAAGTTTGATCTAGCCAATCAACACAAGACCAGCCCTTGAGCTTATGAAGATGCAAATAGACCTTATAGGCATGAAATAAGTGAAATAAAATGCATTATGTACTTTGGAGCATCATTGAGAAAGACTCAATGCAAAATAGATAGGTTTTCCCATTGACTAGCTCAAAAAACTTACTATCTTTGGATGAGACAATCAACTTCAAATGCTCTGGTAGCCAACATGAGTACAATTGGAAAAACTCCTCCTGGAGGCGTGATACACATAGGTTTGAGTGTATACAATGTACAAGATTACAAGAAATAAGCAAAATATGTTTTTGGAATGAACTTGACACTCAACAATGGTTTCTCCTATATTTCAAGAATGTGCAATAATAGAACCCGAGACAAACAAAGTGAGATTTCAACCAACGTACTAAATCGAATTCTTTGAAAATTTATACACATAAACTAGAAACTAATAGCTTTCCAGTGAGTCTCACTCATCCAATTTGGAGCTCTGTAGAGAGAGAGCAACAACCTCTACAAGATTACTATTATTGAAGAAAATGATGTAGAAAAAATGAAGTAAGACAATGATGGCCACAAGTTTATGTATATTTCCTCCATGTAATGTAAAAGTGATTTGAAGTCTTTATATAGACTCTTGAAGTGCTCCACGACTTCTACAAGTGGATTTTGAGTTCAAATGATTGTTTGAGGGAATCAATTAAGTTTCCTACGATCTAGGAAAAGTGAAGATTTAGTTTGATCTACTTTTATGTGATTGATTGATTCATTGATTGCAACTCAACTACCTCAAATTCATGGAAGTTAAGCTTTCTTTTTCTACTTTTACATGTGTAAAGCTCTAGGCTTTTACAATGGTAAATGTTCCATAAAAATATATTTTAAAGGAATCCAATAAATGAGAATAAGTAAAAGAACTCTCCAACAGATATTCTTTTGACATAATCCAAATGATAGCTTTTTGATGTAGATCAAATCCACCTCAAGCATAGTGTAAGCTTGATGTTCCAATAGCTCCCCCTCATGCTAAAGTATGCTTGCGTCTTCATTCTCTAATAGGTTGAATACCTGCCATTGATTTGAATATGCAAAGCTTTATTCCATCAAGTGCCTTTGTCATCACATTTGCTACTTGATTTTTGGTTGGGACAAAAGAAATTTCAATCTCCTTTGCCATGAGCTTCTCCCTGATGAAGTGGTTATGAAGCTCTATGTGTTTGGTTCTTGTATGGAAATAAGGTTTGCTGCTAGATGCATGGAACTTACATTATCTCCAAATTTTGTGAGCTTTGAACTCACAAGTTCCAAATCTGTATACAATGCTTTTAACCATATTGCCTCTTGAGTTGCTATGATCAAACCTCTGTACTCTACTTCAATTGAGGATAAAGAAACTATTGGTTGCTTCTTTGAACTCCATGACACTAGCTTTGAACGTGCAAATGCTAAGTAACCAGAGGTACTTCTTCTATCATCCTTAGCTCCTACCCAATCTACATCTGAATAGATTTTGATATCCAAGTCTGAAGAGTAACGATAGAATATACCTTCATTGATTGTACCTTTGAGATACTTAAGTACTCTCTTAGCTGCATTCATGTGTGGTCTTCTTGGAGAGTGCATGAATTGGCTTAACACTCCTATGCTATATGAGATGTCTACCCTTGTATGAGTAGCATATATCAAGCTACCTACCAAGCATCGATATTCTTTAATGTCTTCAAATTTATCACCTTCATAAACACTAAGTTCATGACTCATCTCCAAAGGTGTACTTGCAAGCTTTGTGTTCTCCATTTTGAACTTGAGAACTAGATCTTGAATGTATCTTCTCTGAGTTAGATACATCCCTTCATTTGTATAATCCCTTGCATACCTAGGAAATATGTGAGCTCACCTAAGTCACTGATTCTAAACTCCTCTTGCATGTGTCTCTTGATCCTTTGAATGCCATTCAGATCATTACCTATCGCAATAATATCATCTACATATACACATACATAGATAACCTCTTTGAAGTTATGTAATCTACTTGCAATTCCAAGCTCTAGGAGCTTGTTTCAATCCATACAATGCTTTCTTAAGTCTACAAACATAAGATGTATGATTAAGGTTTTCAAAACCTAGTGGTTGTGACATGTATACCTCTTCACTTATCCAACCATTTAGAAATGCATTTTTCACATCAAGTTGGAGGAGTCACCCATACATCTGTATGTACTAAGTCCAATATGTTGTTGTGGATGTAGCCTTTGTGGTTCAATGGTTGTCTTTGTGCATTTCTAATTTGATGTGCATCACATCTATTGATAATGTGTTGCTTTGATATGTTTGGCAGTCCTAGAACACTTTGATCCTTGCATATATCCTTCAAGGTTTTTTCATTCACATGAGCAAGTCTGTTATGCCACCCTTCAAGCTCACTTAGGGTTCAAAAGTGAATAGAGGTATGTTCCTGGTTTTGCCTACTTCAAAATTAAAGAGCCTACCATGCTTCTTACCCGTGTCTATCTTCTTGAAGCCTTGACATGGATTTTCAACAAAAGCTCCATGTTGGTGAACCTAACTTGCAAGCCTCTTTCAACTATTTGGCCTACACTTATAAGGTTTTCAGTGATAGTGGATACATAGAGAACCTTTCTCAAAATGCTTGTCCTGCCATTAGAAGCTTTGGCATTACCAATATTCTCCACATTGTGCTTTGTGTCATCCCCTGTTTGAACTTCATGTCCATGCTTTGGACTTTCCAAATTAGATGGAAGAGCAATGTTGCTTGCCACATGATTTGAACATCTAGAATCTATGTAGAACAAATGATCATCTTCTTTACCTTCTTTAGGGCTTAGATTCATTAGAAACAATGAGTCTTCATGTGATTGATCTTTTGAATAAGTTTTACAGTCCCTTTTGTTATGGACTTTATTGTTATTGTTGAAGTTGTGTCCACCTTTGTCTCTATTGCTACCATATCCACCTCTTCCACTTCCTTTTTGGATCTTCCCATTGAACCATCAATTCTAAGTGGTATGGTTGATCTTATCACAGATGGCACAAGGCCAAACATTCTGACCTTTGGCTTTGTGATGATTTGGTCCTTTGTTCTTCCCTTTCCACTTGCTCTTGCTTACGAAGTTGGCTTGGGAAGTCTCCTCTTCATCTTCTTCCTTCTTCTTGCCTTTCAACTTCTTTATCTGCATATAGAGCACTAGTTGAATTACCATGATAGGAGTTACCTTCCTTTATGCTATTGTTGGCCTCTTGATTGAAGAGTTGTCCAGGAAAGGTGTTGAAGTCTAGAGTTTGCACATCCATGATGAGATCATAGGCCATAGTGAAGGATTGCCATTGCTTATCACTTTGAATCCCACTGAGAATTTGCCTCATGGTAGCCTCTTCTTCAATCATATCTCCAATGGTGCTAACTGATCTGCAAACCCCTTGACCTTGGTAACAAATGCAAACCCCTTGACCTTGGTAACAAACTCTGTGATGGTTTGTTTAGGTTTCTTCTTGATTGGTTAAACTCATTCCAAAGATGATTCTTTCTTGCTTTGGTACTAGCAAAGTCTCTAAGGCATCCAAGTCTCTTGAGATGTCTTCCATCCTCTAATAGGTGGTAATAGAAAGTCAAAGATAGATTTTAGTATGTAAGACCTTGCTTCAACATCCCTTGCAGAGCAAAGTGTGAGTTTATCTCTCTCCTCTTGTGTAGGTCCTCCTTTGGATCTTGGAATAGGCATAGCTTCATCACCTACTACAATTTCATAAAGATTTCTACCTTGCAAATAGGCCTCCATTCTGATTAAGCCACATATTTGTGTCAATCAAGAGTCTCAATCATTGAGGGAAATTTGTCACCCATCTTGATTTAGCTCTGATACCACTGAAAGAAATTGGAAAAGCTTGTAGGAGGTGGAAAAGTGAGTTGCAAAGTGATGAAGTTCGGTCCAACCAACTGACACAAGACCAGTCCTTAAGCTTATAGAGACTTAAATAGACCTTATAGGCATGCAATAAGTGCAATAAAATGCACTATGTACTTTGGAGCATCAAGGAGAAAGAGTCAATACAAAACAAATAGGTTTGCACATTGACTAGCTCAAAAAACTTACTATCTTTGGATGAGACAATCAACTTCAAATGCTCATAGTAGCCAACATGATTACAATTGGAAAAACTAACTTTCGAGGAGTGATATACATTGGTTTGAGTGTATAAAATGCACAAGAGTATAAGCAATAATCAAAATATGCTTTTGGAATGAAACTCAATGATGGTACTTCATATTTTTCACGAATGCACAGAGATAGACCCAGAGATGGAACAACTACGATTTCACCCAACGTACGAAAGAAAATACTTTGAAAGTTTATACAGATATACTAGACACTAATAGCTTTCCAATGAGTAGTCATTCATACAATTTGGAGCTCTGTAGAGAGAGAAATAACCCGTGCAATCTTACTATTGTTGAAGAAGATGATGTAGAAAATATAGAGAATGACAATGATGGCTACAAGTGTATGTATATGCTTCCATGTAATGTAAAAGTGGTTTGAAGTCTTTATATAGACCCTTAAAGTGCTCCAAAACTTCTATTCTAGAAGTGGGGATTAGATTTTGTTGGATCTATTACTCCCCCTGCTATCCTTACTAGTAATCAATTTTTAACCTATATTGACTATGCCACCCACTGGCTAGAAGGTTGGGCAATCAAAACCTCTACTGTTTTGGTTGTTGCTCATTACTGCATTGACGATGTTTTTCCCCATTTTGGTCTCCCCTTAGAGGTTTCTAACTGTGGCACCCATTTTGCTAATGAATTGATCACTACCCTTACCAAGTCTTTCCAAATTATCCATAAGTTCAGTACTCTATATTATCCTCGTGCCAATGGTATGGCAAAATGCATTAGCAAAAGCCTTCTTACTATGCTAAATAAGTTTATTATGGATTGTTTAGAGTGCTGGGATCAACTGCTCCTTGCAGTGTTATGGGCCTATTGTATTAATTATAAATTTTCCACTATATGTGCACCCTTCAAAATCACATATGGTTTGGAAGCCATTGCCCAATGGAGATTGTTGTTTCAAGTTTAAGAGTTTTTATAGAACGAAAACTTCTTTTGGAGGATTCCCTATTTACTCAGTTGGATGAACTCCATAAATTGGATGAACAACACTCTGAAAGTTTTGTATTAATGCAGGAACTCCAAATTTAACAACCCCACACCCATGATCATTTTCTCAAAACACTGGTATTTATTGAAGGACAATCGATAGTCTTTCATAATTTTAAATCAGATCCCACTATAGGAAAATTCAAAATTCAGTAGTTCAGTCCTTATCAAATTTTGGCCCGGCTTGGTCTGACAACTTTTCAATTACAGAATCATATTAGAGAACCTATTAAAAATCTAGTTAACAAGTCAAAACTCTACCCTTTTTTATTACCTTCCACATGTCTAGATTTTTAATCAACCACCCATGGCTGCATGCTTTTGCATGATAATTAATCATCCATTGCTCAAATCATGCACATCATTCTTCTTTCCCTTGGTCCCTTCAATGCCATCATTATATGTTTTGTGATTATATACGATATTGATGCCATCTGGTAGTGTTTTTTTTCTCATGCTCTTGCATGAAAATCTTATCCTTTAGCTACTTGACACCATGGAAGCTTTATCCCCCATCAAGCAGCTATCGATTGTTTTTTAAGAACCCATGTTGGAGTATCTAACTCCCCATCAGCTGCAAAGCTTCACCCTCCTCTAGTGGGATGGCTTGGTGGCTTACCCATTTGGTGAGAGCACTTCTTGCTTCATTGTGACAGAGCCATCTCTAGTCATAGTATGGATAGTTTGACATAGAAGTCCACACCACCATCACCAAACTCGTGCACATGTTTCATCTCCCCGCTAAAGGAGTAACCATAATCGAAATTCTCTCATGCCCACCAACAGAGTAGCTTTTTCTTTGCCATAGTTCCAATGAGTGTGCCACAAGTTGCTGCCCCAAACTTGAAAGATCTATTCTCTAACTAATAGTGGTCGCAATGAATTTGTAATATTAAGCATATGTTATCTCCCACCAGTTGTATTTGTTGATCTTAGCTATTGCCCAGGTCCTAATGAACTAGGCCAGTGTACTATTCCATTGAATTCATTGTGAATGCCACCAAATAGTTAGATAGTTGCAGTAGCTCAATTCCACCCAGTCATGCTTTCCCTATATCTTTTCCATCCTCTATCTTTGTGAATTCCCAATCCAAAAACATTTCCTATCAATCCCATGTGCACGCACACCTCGAGCTTCTCCAATCATCGATGATGACAAAAGCATCAGACTCGTTTCTCATCACACTAAAAGACTCCACCAAGTATGTAGTTCAAGTTCCTCTTATGCAATAACCATGATAAAATTGGCAATCAAGATTTTTGTTCCCATCTCACCTATTTCAGAATCCAACAAGACACCTATCTCCATGCTCACCATTGCTTCTATATCCTCGAAGGAATCCTTCCATTCTCCCTTGACTTCAATGCAACAACCCTGTGTTTCCCACTAGCCACTCCATTATCCTTGCCTACCTACTCTACTCCATGATCTCCCACTCCACAGAGCCCTGGTTGGTCCTGAGAAGCATCACCTTATCAACGTTGGGATGAACCTGTAGAACCCAAACTCCCACCTCTATCGACCCCTCATAAAACCCATTGCAACTTTGGTGTCAATGAGCATCGTAATTCTACGGATTTTTGTGCCTCAATTCATACCTAGCCCATATGCATGAGTGCATCCACAATTATATGGATGACATATACCACAATTATGATAATTTCAGCATGAGACTTTGCCATTGCACAACTAGCTTCAGGTTCTCCAAGCCGAACTTGAGGACACTAGAGCCACCAATGAGAACCTCATAGATATGTACCACCACGAGCTCAAATAAAACCTAGTACTTCAAAGGGTAGAAGCCATCAAGGAAAGAGACCTAGAAACCAAGGAGGAATTTTTTGATAATTGCTAAAGAAGCAGTGTACTTGCACCAGAGTGATTGTTTATCAATTTGACAAAGTGTGCTATGTGTTCAAGTACTGATTGTGTGCACTAAAAGGGCATAAATGTGCATTCTATAGTGATTTATAATTGATAATTGATTCAACAATAGTAGTCTATTTGAGGGATTGTGAAGTGGAGAATAGAGAGAGAGAGAGAGAGGAAAAATCTAGAAACTTAGTGTTTTTTCTATGTTATCCTAGCCAAAAACCTTGCCTGTGCTTGAGCTCTATTTCTCCATAACCAAAAAGGTAGGGTTAACAACCCAAAGAACTCGCCTATGGTGTGTGGACAAAATTGATCATGTTGGAGTTATCTTCTTTGCATCCATTTTAGATCATATTATCTTGTATTTGTTGAGGGGGAAGGAAATCATCCTCACGCTAGATGTCTTTGTAGGTTTGATACTAGTTGTTGAGCCCGTCAAAGTCATATTGGTCAAAGTCAACATGGTCAAAGTCAAAACATTAAAAGTCAAAGTGGTCTACGATCAACACAATCAAAGTCAAAGGGTTCAAAGTTCAGTTGTCAAGGTGCACAGGTAGTGCACAATCAATTGTTCACAAAGGTTATGTTTTGCAAAATGTTGGATGCAGGTTGCAAATTGCCATTCTATAATTTCTCTAAGGTTCAAAGGGTTTTTAAAGTGTTTGGAAGGTTCATGTGAATGCTCCCTTAGGTACACATTTGAAGAATTGAAGGGCAAAAAGTGAAGGTATGTGAAGAGGAAGCATAAACAAAAGTGAAAATATGGCCTCCCCATTTAAAAATTTTGTTATTGTCCTAAAGTCACTACATGACAAAACAGGGATTCATTCACTCCACCCATTTGGAAACAATCTTGGGACATAAAAGTGAGCTCCAAGATACTCTATCAATAGGAGCATACGTGAACTGACACTCAACTCAAGGCATGCATTATTTTTGGTTAGGCTAAGCAAGGTGAACATAGTCCACACTAAGAGAGAGAAGATCAAGAGACATTCAGTGTGTGTGCAACGCAAATAAGGAAGTGCAAAGTGAGCAAGAAGTGTGACTTAGGTGTGTGCAGAGGAGTGCTAAGCTAGGCAATCAAGGGTCACAAGGTCCCATTGAAGCTAATCTTTCTTCCATTGGAATTCTCTTAACCTAAGAGGAGTATGAACAGCTCATGACTGCAACCCGATTTCAAACCTTGAGGGTCCCTTGCAAAGGAACAAGAAGGAAGGTTATTCAAAGATCAACCAGTCCATTGTCATCATTATCGTCAGTAAAGAATATGGCAGTCCTGGTAGATTTGGAAACTTTACTTTCTAGATTAAATATCAAATTTCCATCCTTCAAAGGATTAGGACAAGAAGACCCAGATGAGCACATTAGGAGATTCAGGACAAGGGGTCTGATTGGAAGAGAAGGTGCATTTTTTATTCTTTTCCGTGTAACATTAGAAGGGCTAGGAGACAAATGGTTTAGTCAATTTGCCAACAACCATTTCACCACATGGGACTTGATGAAGGAAGCATTTAGGACACAATTCCAACAAGGGAACACAACTGAAAACATTATTGAGGAATTAGAAAATCTAAGACTAGGTCCTAGGGAGACCTTCCCAAAATTTGTCACCAGAGCCAAGGCATTGATGGCTAAATTGCCAGATCCTCCCCATGATCTCTTCATGAAAAATTGGTTGGCTAAACCACTTCCAATATCTACACAATGTAAAATAAAGGAGTTAGTGTTACCGACATCAACAATAGAAGAATTTATTAATACAACCACAAGATTGGAGCAAATTAGGTATCACTATGGGACAAGCTCTTCCAATTTATCATATCGTTCAGAACTTGCGGACCTAGTAATTCAATTAAGGAAATAACTTGAGAGCTTAAAAAGGAATAAACCCCACAAAGAGGAGGAAAGTGCAGTAACTCAGCTAAGGCAAGAAATTGAGGCATTGAATATCCAAAAAGAACATGAAGCTCAACCAGAAGAGGTAGCTCAACTTTGATAGGAGTTACAAGAACTTAGGGGAGGTGGCATCAAAAATGGATTATGGTGCACCATGTGCAGCAATCAGGGTCATGGAAATCACTAGGCCGAAGGGGTATGAGGGGACAGGATTCCCCTATGTTCAGGTTTTGCCTCTAGAGAGAAAGGAATCTCGTAACTTACCTGGGCCCAAAAACTCAAAATTTTTAAAAAGTTATAAAACTCATCATAACACCATTTAATGGTCCCCCAACCACTTTTTAGGATCAAAAGTGCTATTTTTGGGTTCTAAATCAAAATCCGTGCATGAATTGAAGTGAAAAAAGTGACTTTTTCAAAAATAACTCAAAATGCAACTTTCTCCCTCCAAAACCTCCCATTTTCATACCCAGGTCCCAAAAAGTCATCTCTTTCCACTACTTTCTCTCCCTAGCACACCATTGCAGCTCCTGCATCTCCATTTCTTTCTCTATGCATCATCTTCTTTGAATTCCTACTGTCATTTCCATAGCCTGATCTCCAATGGAGAAACCTAAATCTCATAGACGTCCAAAAGATGAGGTTATCGCGATAAAATGTCACAATATCAAGGCTCCAGAAGGATTTTGGTTAGGACAGGAGTTCTGCAAAGGTGCATGGGTGTACATGCAACCCTCTGGTGTTGGTCCTCACCGTGTGAGAGATCGTGGAAACTTGGATCTTCATTGGAAAGGGAAGTTACTAGGCTTCAAAAAGCTCAAAAATGGTGAAACTGTTGCCATTGTACAAGATGTGTTCACAATGTCAACCATGAAATTGGAAAACTCAAACAAAATGAGATATCCTATCAACTGTAAGTATTACTCATTGACTTTTGTCCAAATTTCAGAATATACCTAGCTAAGTTGTGTATTTTTTTGTTGTAGACATATTTCCTTCTACCTTGGTGGAAGAACAACCACTTCATAGTCTTACAGGTACTTTCCAAGCATTGCATGCAGATGTTGGGTCGATAGTCTTTCCACAAGCCCATCCTGCTCAGCTATTATGTGAGAGAGTTTTCTTTTACACACATACATATGTTGTACCCTCTTCATCAAATGATTTTGGCAAGTTAGAGATGATTAAGGTAGATTCTCTCTTAAAGCTTGAGTGGCCGCAACCTGATGTATGGACATTAACATCTTTGAAGCATAAGATGGTGATGGACATACACAACTCTTTGAAATTTACAAGAGTTTCAAGATCTATAGGATTACACTGGTGTGTTCCTGTTCATTGTTTTGTACATTTATTTCAGATATTCACAATTCTAGAGACGTCAACAATGTTCATGTTAAAAGATATCACGTATGAGCAGGTAGAGTGTTTGCTAGGTGAAAAATGGGGACTTGTAGAAGGATGCACCAAAGGGGATAGATACATTTGTAAAATTGGTGCAACAGGCATAGGATTTCGATACTTGAAACATCGTACTTCATTGTACATTAGATTCTATTATGATCGTTGGATGTGTAAACTTGGTGAATGGATACCATTACAAAGTTCTGAGGGTGTCTTTTCATTTGAAATTAAGATAAATCTACCCAACAATGAAATGGAAGTTATTTCAGTAAATCATCATTGGACTCTTGCCAACGTGAGAGAACATCTAGTAATCATGGGATTTGAGGATCTAGATCAATCAAAGTTCAGAATACAAGGGCATAAGGTAAGTAGCATATGGTATTTCTTCTTTTGTTTATACAAATTCTTACACTCAAATATGTTCATTTAAAGTTTTCTATTTGTCTGCAGATTGGTAAGAGGTTGGAGGATAAAATTAAAGTCCTCCTTGAATGGAGTGTGGATGGAACTCAACTTTCATTGTCATAGCTCAAGGACTATTTGAGTGCTACAGTGTACACACACCTATGTTCCATTTATAATCCTACATCTGCAACAATGTATTTAACATGCAAGACATGTAGCATGTAAAATTTTTTGATCTCAATATGATGTACAATTTGCCAAATCTTTGGTTTTTCCAATGGCAATTTATTATAATTTTAAAGTTCTGAGAATTTTTTTTTTCTATTGTGTTGTCGTGTATCTTATTCTGGTTAATGATTCTGTTCAATCTTTTTATGAGCAAAAGTTTTTTTTCTGAGAGTTCTGTGCATGATTGTTTTATTTGAAGGTATCAGTTTTAGTTTTAAAATGGGTCCCACTCACTTTAAAATTTTGAAACTACTATAAAAGAAACACTTATTCTCTCATTTCTCACTTTTGCAACCAAGAAGAGCTACAATCACTAGCAGAGTACGCACACAAGCTAGCATCACGCGCAATGGCTGCCGCATCCTCCAGTACCCTGCAACTCAAACGTCCACGTGAACTCTTCAATGAGTTCTTGGAATCAACTGAGTTCAAAGGTCAGAACCACTTGTATGACCTACTGTCTAGGGTCCCTGATCTAGACAAAACAATTCAACTGAACTCTGATGTGCTCAAGGAAATCATAGAGTTCCTTGAGTACTACATCTTGCGTTTTTCTATAGAAATACCGCCTTATGAGGGTAAATGGGTTCCATGTGACCTTCTACTCTACATACATAGAGGCGATGAAGCCTTCATGAAGCGCCTTAAGCGCTTCATGGCAATTGCGGAAACTGCTGGGCACTTACTAGATGACTCTGTGCCATTAGTAAAAAAACTTAACAAAAAGAAGAGGATGGGTACAAAGTACCTATCCTACACTGCAACAACATATTTTATTATTAATGAGGAGCCGGAACCTACACCTGTTGAGCTCCCCAACCTTGCCACTGGGGGTTTTGTTAAGGAGAAGAATGAGCCTCAACCAGAGGCCATAAATTTTTCCAAAGAAAGCATTACAATCCACCAAGAATTCCCTGGTGGTGTTGAGGATAAACTACATGTGCAATCAAGCATGGAGGAGGCCCCCCCTTCAAATCTCAACCCCTCTGAGCCCACATTACCAGAGGTGGAACTTGAATATCTCTCCTGCATCGTTGTGGATGGAGAGGAATTTATTTTACTCCATGACATTGAGAAGGCATTCGGTCTACGTCTAGATGAATGCTTGAGTATTTTCTCCACAATGTCAGATGTTCCACTTGACAACACATCTGACATACTTGAAAAGAAGTCCATCCCACTTGGGGATTCTGTGGCAGACACCATATCAATGGTGTGTGCTGATATTTTAAATGATGACAACAATTCTACTACAGAGGAGGAGTTCAATGCAGCACAGGAGAGGATACTGAAGCAAAAAATTCCTACATCCCATGTAGCAGAGCAGAGTGGCATGGCCCACTCTAGCATTGATCTTGATGCCCCTGGAAGAGTGGAGGAAGAAGACAAGCTTCATGATGTAAGTGGTAATTGAATTAAATAAATCGATAATTTTAAGTTAACATTGTAAGAGCTTGAATTCTCATTTGTTCTTAACAGGAAGCAATTGAGCTCGACAAGTTCGCAGCAAGGTCTGGTGGGGATCGAGCTTCTCGTGGGAGTGGTGCATCCTTGGCAAACTACATCGGAAAGTTGCCAAATGATGATTTTGTTATCATACACAAAGACTACAGTCCCGATGGGCACTTCATCACTTGGTGCTTGAAGGCCCTTAGCAAGATTTTGTGTTTATGTACAATTACCCAAGGCACTAATTGTGTCATTTTGGTTAGGAAATCCTTAGTTGTAACTACTTTAGGACTTAATTTTAGAGGAAAAGTATTAGGGCAAATAGGTATCGCCATGAGTCTTGGAATGCAAGACCCCCATGTAATATCAAGATCTGTATTGACTTACCAACTGCCTCAATCTCTCCAAAGGAGAAAGAAAGTTGTGGAGAAATTGAAGGCAGCTGAGAAATGATGTAATGTCTTGATAATACAAACTTTTTTTTTCATCATTTGTCTAGTTTTGTATATGAATGTGCTAAAAAATTGAACTTATCTTCTCTCCACAAATTGTATCTAATTGGGGGTCTTTGTATTGTGCTTTGGTCCTCTGTATGATTATATGCTTAAAAAATGCCAAAAAAGCCCCAGCCACAGAAACGCGGGAAACAGCCCTGCAAAATTTTTGCAGGGCTGTTTCCCGCGTTTCTGTGGCTGGGGCTTTTTTGGCCTTATCTAGTGTTTTTAGGTGCTACAATACATAGGAAACTATGTAATTTCAGATTTTCAATTGGTTTTGGTATTATCAGGACCAGAAGTTTTCAGTACGGTATAAACTCAGCCTTTTAGTAGCTAAAGATCTCAATTCCTATAGGGTATAACCTCTTAATACCTAGACCATTGCATCTCTACCATATGTCTTATGCTTACCAAAGACCAAATATTGCAAAAAAAACCCCAGCCACAGAAACGCGGGATTCAGCCCTGCAAAAATTTTGCAGGGCTGAATCCCGCGTTTATGTGGCTGGGGGTTTTTTGGTATGAACAGGACATGTTGCACACCAGTATGTAGAAAAGGAACATATCTAGTCATAAAACAATAGGCAAGTGCATGCATGTTTAACTGAATCCATATATAACTGACTGAAAGAGAGAGAGAGAGAGAGAGAGAGAGAGAGAGAGAGAGAGAGAAAAAAAAAAAAGAGACAAAGAATATAAGTCAAAACAAAATTTTCTATTATCCATTGTATTACATCGCAAAGTAGCCTATCATAGGGTATAATATACACATCATGGGTTATTTCCTCTAATTCTTCTTGCTAGCTGAATGTCCTTCGATTGTATGGTTACTCTCTTAGCATGGATAGCACAGAGGTTAGAGTCCTCAAGCATGGAGATGAGGTAGGCCTCAGCTGCCTCTTGAAGTGCTTCAAGTGCTATCCCTTGTATTCCTAGACCTGCTTGGTAGCTTTGTAGTTCCTCTTTCACTACCCTTGCAAAAGCTCTTCGTGGTATGAGTAGTTCAACGGAGTTTTGGTAGTGTCGTATCTCTGCAAAAGCCCTGCAGTGCTTCCTTCGTCTTTGTGGAGCTCTTGGGTTGGGAGGTATGTTTGGCTGGCGTTGAGGTCGACGTCGAGGTTGATAGTTTTTTTTTCTCCGATGTACACGATGTGAGGGCCCAGCTTCATCTTGCACATTTTGTTGTTGATGTGGTTGTTGACTTTGCTCTCTTTCCTCCTCTGTTGGTATTTGCCCTTGTCCTTGTGGAAGTGTCTTACCTCCATGTGTCACCCTATGGCTCGTTGGTATTTGCATATCATTCCATGGTGGTTGATTGTTGCTTTCCTCATTTTGGGATGACTCTTCGTCGCTCTCTGGTACACTCCTTCTGATCAACTTCTGTTTGGGTCTTGATTTGATGGGTGTCCTTGTTGGTGGCTCATCATCTGAAATGGCCTCTGATCGTCCTGGAGTGTAATAATCTTGTATATTGGACACTTCATTTTCTCGCACTGAATTGCTCCCAGGTGGTGTGTCATCGTGTGACACAGGCACAGATGTGCTCTGGGAACCACTTCGAGGCCTTTGGGGGGGTTGCAACCATGGTGGGCGTTGTGTCCCTAGATGAGGGCTAGGAAAGAAGACGCGATCTTTCCTTGCAGTTTGCTTGGTGCGTGCCATTCTCTTGAGTTGCAAAAAGTGTGAAATGAAGTGAGTTCTCTCTATTTATAGAGTTTTTTAAAAAACTGTTTGTTCACACTAGAACGGACAAAACCTGTTTAAAACCATACAGAATATTATATATTAAATAATAACACATTGAAATCAAGATTACAATAATCATATGTATTACCACATAATGGGAAATAGCGAATTCACTTTACTTCCAAGCTGAGCCTTCCCGTTGTCTCCTTGCACGCCACTGAGCATGATGAAGAGGACCTAACGATGACTTCCATTTCTCACTGGCAATGTTGTGTTGCATCTTTCTTGCAAGTTTTGCCAATTTTGAATCCCTAAGTCGTTCCACAAAAAACTTTCTCGAGAATGTAGTGCGGTAAAACCAATTAAACATCTCCTCCATGTAGTTTGATTGCATTGGGCCACCACCATGTCGGGTGTTTTTGAAGTAGACACCCCTCGCTTTGTAGTGTGACTTTTCCATTCCTTGGGTACTGAAAATCTCTAATGACCCATATCGATGCATGAAAAAAGCTCCATGTGCAAACAAAATATGCTAAAAATTGTTAAGTACATTGGAAAAAGGTAAGTGCAATGAACACTTGTAGAAGAAGATTACACTTACAATGTAGTGTGTTATATTGCTCTCTCCCCAACATTGAATGAAACACTTGGTGAACTCCACTAATGTTTCTTGAAACATTTGACGTTGAATAGCACTAGACCTAGTCAGACCCATTAAGCCTACAACCTTATCATAGCTCGACCAAACTTTCTTTCTCTTATTACAAAGATCAACTTGAGAGTCATTGTCTGTTGTGATCATGCATAGGTCTTTCCACAGCTCATAACGTTCATTATTTTGAGTGCTAGTACCTCTTCTAAAAAAATGTCTTGCTTTATTCCCTGTCATTGACACTTGTTGCAAGCTATCTTGAGATTCTCCAACTTTCTTAACAACTAGGGTTACATTTCCACCATGACAACCAATTGAATTAAGAAGTTCCTCCAATTTCTTTATAGCTTGAATAGATTTATCAACTGGCTTCATGGCAAATGCGTATTCTATATGGAGCTTCAATAGTCTATCAAAAATTCTCATGAAGGCATGCAAGGTGCAAAAGTGGACATTGACTAAAGGGAATGGAATAATGGGATTCCAATCCTTATCTGACATGTCACGATTAGGTGTACCTAACATGGGACACCTCATTAAAGGTGTATCCCATTCAGCAGATGGAGTTGCATCTGTGTCATCAACTAAATCATCTATGTTGTTTTGTTTTCTCTTTGTTCGTTTATAACCTCGTGTACAATATGGACAAGGATAGAGAGTAGATGCACCTTGTTTGCACCCTAACATGCATTTGATAGTCTTTAAGTCTCCACCTAAGTGCCACTCTACTTCAAAATCACCAAGGCTTTCTACATTGATTTTGGCACCATGAATTTGAGAAGTTATCACCTCTGTGATCCATGGGATCCTATTGAAAATCCATGTAAGAACATCATTGGATTCTTTAGGTACTTCAATAGCACCTAACCACCATATATCTTTCTCTGATTGGACACTATATGTAAAGTGATGGGTAGATTCTTCACTATCATCAATAATAGCATGGGCCATAGCTTCGTTCATGAGTGTCACACTAAGTCTCTCCATACGGCGTCCCTTTATGATTTGACATTCGTCTAGCTTCAATACAAACTTGAGTTTGGAACCACAATCTACATCAAATAACAAACATTATATTATTAAAAATACTATGAATGTCATTATCAAAACAATGGATATACCTTGAAGTGTGGATTTGTAAAATTTAACCATTTCCTTTTGGAGCCTCTCCAAATTGACAAATATGTTGTTGTACTTTGTGTAGATGAATCCCTGTCTAGATGTGTTTTTCAACTCTTTCTTTGATGTAGATGAATGATAAATGGATGCAGGCATAACATCTTCTATATGCAGGTAATTGCCAAGAGTATTGGCTACATCCTCATTGGTTATCTTCTTCCTCACAGATACCTTGTAAGGGCATGGAAAAATGCTCTGGAAAATACCTTTGTTTTGTAGAGCCTGCTTCAAAAGATTGTACAATGCAGTGTACGCTCTAGTACTAACACCTGCTTCATCACATACCATCTGTACCTCACTAGGACTAATAATATCTTCTAAGTTGCCTGCAAAATCTTTAATCACTTGGGTTTTGATGTGATTTCCTATTGGTGACTCCAAGATCATAAGCACATGTTTGTTGCTAAGACAAGAATTCAGAAACTTCAATTGATCCTCCATTGTTGAGGAAGCACTCGCATCTTCAACAAATGACCTGCACAATAAGAATCTCAATCTAAAAGTCTTTTAACATAACTAAACAAAGGAAATACATACCTAAGTGCGTAAACACGTCGCTTCCGTGCTCCACCACCAGTTGAAAGAGCTTGAAAGGATGATAATGGTCGTTTCCTAAATCTCATCCCAAGTGGAGTCTCTTTTAGTTGTGTAAGATTGGCTTTCAAATTTGTAATTGTGCTCTCCTTTTCTTCCACATCTTGTTTGAGTCTATTATTGTGCTCATCCAAAGATTTGATAGCACTTTCTAAAGTGTGTATAGCACTCTCTAAACTGTGTATCTTGAAATGGTTGTGATGACATTGTTGCATCCAATAATTTGCTATAGATGTAGAATGGTTAGACAATCGCTTGCAATAGCCTAGGAGTCCATCTTCACCGGAACCAAGGAATTGTAGAAATGTGGAGATAGTATGGAATCTAGGATGAACATTAGCCATTGGATCCAAGGGAAACAAAGCACCATGGACCCAAAGATCAATATTCTTCTCTCCAGCTGCACGTCGTGCATTTTGAGAATCTATGTCATTGCTACCTCTAGTTGTTGGTGCAAATTCTGTAGGAACACGAACATGTACACTCTTTGAGTGAGGAGCACGCGCTGGTGCTGGTGTCATGTTCATAATACATGTGAGCACCATGATGTTCCAAAACTCCAGCACCGAATGGGAAGAAGCACACAGATGGCTGGAATGGCTAGTACAGTAGCTATGTGCAAGAAAAAAAGTGTGTTTTGGTATGTGGATAGGTCAAAATGACTTTTTTCAGTATGTTAGAGGGAAAATGAGTTTTTTTTCAAAAATTCATGTTTTGGGGCAACCAAAGTTACGAGTTTGATGATGTGGCACTTAACTTTTGGAGGGATTTTGAAAAGTATGTTTTTTAAGTATTTTTTATAAAAATAAGTCTAAAAAAATTAAGTTCTGACATATACATAAAAGTATGGGCCATTTTGAATAAAGAATAGCTGAAAAAGAGACTTTTTCAGAAAACTCATTTTTTTATTCATAAAGATGGACGGATTTGATGAGGTGGAAAGTGGTTTTTCTCTCTCTCTATGTGCAGAAGAGAGAGAAGGTCCTAGCTCAGCCTAAAAAAAAGCCTACTTCAGCCTACCAAAAAGTGCTCTATTAAATGCACTTTGTCCCCTTAACAAAGAACAAGATTAAGCTTAATCCCTAAAAATTAGGAATCCTTACAAGGCCCATGCAGGGTTCACTTTTTTTCCTAATGACTTGCCAGTTATGCAGGAAAGCTAGTCATGAGGCTCAAGATTTTCATTCAAGAGGGATGCCTGTACAACCATACTGGTCACAAGGAGGAGCCCAACCTCTAGCTAATTTGATGGCAGTAGCACCCACTCAAGTAACACTTATAACCAATGGCCTAAGAGTAATTTTGGAAATGGGCCTAGAAGGCCAATTATTTGTTTCAGGTGTGGAGAATGTGGGCACTACTAAAGTAAACATACTCTGCCAGAAAATGCCCTCCCTTGTAGGAATTGTCCAGAGGCCAAGGACCAATATACTAATTACTATCCTAAGAACTAGGCATGTTCATCTGGGCCTCACATTCAAATTATTTTTGTGTGCAAAGAAGAAGTTGTAGAACAAGTCAATGTGCCATCACCATCTACAAGAGTGGTGAAGTTAGAAGGACTTGAATCTTTTGCAGTGCAAACAAGAAGCAAGGGGAAGGCTCAATTAGAAATAGGTCAAGAACCAAGGATTAATGGAATAAATAAAGACAAAGAGACATCTGAAGACAAAGCACGTAGCCCCTCACTTACCCCTCCTTACCCTATCCCTCTCAACCCTCTCGACCCTTCCATAAACTTTCCTCCTACCCTCCATTCTCCATCATCTGCTCTTCAATGCACAATTTCCACTTTTGGTTCTTCTCTAGTGCTTGTTGTTTACTATTCCTAGTGGACTCGGTAGCTACTCAAGTGTCCTTTTGAAGATTTTGCAGCAGAGGAATCATGGTGACATCTCTTCTCAGAGTTTTGGTTGTTAGCTCTCTGGGACAGAGAGCCCATTAGGTGATGGGAAACTGTTAAGCTCATCAAAGTCATATTGTTCAAAGCCAACATGGTCAAAGTCAAAACAATCAAAGTCAAAGTTGTCTACAGTCAACACGATCAAAGCCAAAGGGTTCAAAGTTCAGTTGTCAAGGTGCACAGGTAGTGCACAATCAATTATTCACAAAGGTTATGTTTTGTAGAAAGTTGGATGCAGGTTGCAAATTGTCTATCTGTAATTTCTCTAAGGTTCAAAGGGTTTTTAGAGTGTTTGGAAGGTTCAAGAGAACCCTCCCTTAGGTACACATTTGAACAATTAAAGGGAAAAAAGTGCAGGTATGTGAAGAGGAAGTGTACGCAAAAGTGAAAGTGTGGCCCTCCCATTTAAAATTTTGTTATTGTCCTAAAGTCACTACAGGACAAAACAAGGATTCATTGGCTACACCCATTTGGAGACAATCTTGGGACAAAAGTGAGCTCCAAGATACTCTATCAGTTAGGAGTGTACACGAACTGACACTTAACTCAAGGCATGCATTATTCTTGGTTAGACTAAACAAGGTGAGCATAGCCTACAGTAAGAGAGAGAAGAGCAAGAGACATTCAGTGTGTGTGCAACGCAGAGAAGGAAGTGCAAAGTGAGCAAGAAGTGTGACTTAGGTGTATGTAGAGAAATTTCCTACCCAAATTGATGTCTTGCAAAGATTGGAGGATACAAACCCACTCAGTCAATCATGCCATAAGCGTCTTCAATATCAATTTTGAAGAAATATAAAACTTTATCTTTTTCTTTGTCGCATTCTACAATCTTCCAAATGGAATTATGGTAAAAAAATTTTACCTACCTTTGATGAAGCCCTTTTTCTTGAAGGATATTTGGATTCATAAAAGGATTGTCTTCTATCCAAAGGTAGAAGCAAGACTCTGTGAATAGAAGTAGACACGTGATAGGTCTCGAATTACATAGATTGTGCTTGGGGTTCTCTTTTATGGATAAGTTTAATAACTAAAATATTGATGTAGGCAGCAAGCCCTGCTGGGAGAAGCTATCTGCTGCTCTGCGACTCTCTAGAATGCCATCAGAGGGGAGATCCTATGGAAAATATGGCGGGAAAGATGTGCTTTCAACTTTGGTGACCCCCCCCCCCAAAGAGTGGTCAATTGAGAAATCGTTGTTCCTCCTTGGCAAAAGGATTGTTAACTGTAAGAAATCCCCCCCCCCCCTTCAGGCATCATCAAGTTCTCCTTTTGATCAATAACAAGCTTAAACCCAAGTGGGCCCCTCATGAGGGCGATGAGAGGGTGATTAACCTTCTTTGTAATGCCATCTAGGCTCTGTAAAAGCTTCCCCTGCTTTGTGGGATTTGGGGGGTCCCGTGGGCACTTGTCCCCTTCTCTTGTACTTTTCTTTATTTAATTCAAGTCCGGGAGAGTAGGCTAATGCCGAACTTCCTTTATATTAAAAAAAAAAGAAGAGTGCTTAGAATAATAACTTATCTATAATAGCAATCCCAAGAGATTAACCGAGTTTCATCTTGCTTATGGATTCTTTGAACTCATGAATAGAGAGTCGTAGGTCCAACATTCTAGACATTGAGGGCAGATTTGTTATATTTTTTATCAAAGAAAATATAGCATCCGCTTGCTTGATATACTCCCCTTTCTTAGGAGTACCAAAGAAAACATAAGCAAAAGGAATAGAATCCATATGAAAATTTTTGCTGTGATTGAAAGCCTTCATACCATCTTTACCTTCAAGCATGGTAATGAAATCCTTGATTTGCTTTTTCTTTGGAATCTCAAACATTTCTTTTTTGGGGTCTTCAACCCTATAACCTATTGTTCTCCGTATAGACAAGGCTATGACTAGCCTGAATATAATCTTATCATTTTATTCTATGTTGAAGTTCAAGGACCCTTTGAGTAACAGTAGAGTGGACGCTTGAATGATTCTTCAACTCCCCATTCCTATTGTGAATATTAATCCCTTTTTATTTTCTAGCCTATTGAATAATTACATAGGGCAAGGGGTAGAATCGTTGGGTTCTTCGTTTGAAACCCTTGGTTTTTTATTTGATATTTATCCCGCTTTTAATGGACTTGAACCTTCGGGTTGCTTTTCCTAAGGTTGAATACACTTTAGGCTTGATTGGAAGCTTCTCCAATCCATTTGAGTCATATGTGAGAGATTGGAGGGTCTTTGTGATCACCTTAGGCCCCCATGTAATGGAAGGCATACATGTCCCCTTGTAGATGAATTACCCCTTTTGCCTTGGAGCTATACATTGGAGGTGTTATTTGGGTGCATATGTGCATCTTTGATTCCCTTTGTTAGTCTAGTTATGATGATTGTATGGAGGATATGCCCTTCCATAAAATGGAGTGCAAATCTAGAATTCCTAAAAATAATCTACCTAGCTAGCACCACATAGGGAAAGAGAGAGTATGTATCCAACCATATATACATCTCTAGGCCAAGGGGGTAGAGCTAGCCATGTGTCCAAGTCACATGAATGCTAGTTGATTTTGTCACATGGGTTTCTAAAGCATGTAATCACATGGGATCACATGAAATCACATGCTTTCTATTTGGAAAATTAATAGTATCTTGGAGTTCAGCTACTTAATTATGTTAAAAGATAACATAGATTTTGGAAAAAACAAGCTCTATTATTAAATGACATAAAAATGAACTTCGAAAGTACATCTTAACAAAGAAATAATTAAAGATCCAACCTTTAAGGTGTCACATAATCGTAGTAGGAGATGGTTGAACCATGCCTTAAGAGAGAGGATTAGGAAGTAATCCTCAACCATGGTTTTTGGGGCAAGTGGTTAGCCCATCACACTCCTAACCGAGAGGTTGTGAGTTCAATTCCCAACATTGGTATGATAGCCTAGTTGAGAAATTGGGCAAGATGGAGGTTCACGCCTCATTCGTGGGCACTTGGAAAAAACACTTATCCATGGTGAGTGTGAAACTTGCCTTGGATGAAGGTGCATGGACATTTGGGCACCCACGGAGGGTGGGATAGGTCCAAATTTGGTCCATGTGCTGGAGTTTGAGGTTGGTGGAAGTGCTCATGCATGGAAAGTGGGTCCAAGAGTTAGAAGGGTCCACAAGTGAGCATTGAGGACAATGCTCAGTCTAAGGGGGGAGGAATGTCACATAATCCTATTAGGAGATGGTTGAACCATGCATTAAGAGAGAGGATTAGGAAGTAATCCTCAACCATGGCTTTTGGGGCAAGTGGTTAGCCCATCACTCTCCTAAGTGGGAGGTTGTGAGTTCAATTCCCAACATAAGGGTAAGTATTTTCAAGTTGAAATTGAAATTGAGGCTTGGAAAGAGCACTAGAACTACTCTTGAATGCACTCAAAACTCACAAGTATAAGCAGTGATAGTTCTTTTAACCAATGGGCTCAATGAATTGGTTAAAACTAAATGAAATCCATGAAAGAAATTTCATTGCACCCTCATGTAGTCTTTTAGGGGAAAAGCGCTTCCAAGGGAGGGGAAAGTCCTCATATTTTATGCTCTTAAAGGACCAAAGGTTAAGGATATGCAAGGGAAGTCCGATGTAAGCCAAAATTTTATGAACCTTGAGGACTATAAGAATCCTATGTGGTTTCAACAAAAGGACTCCATAAGGTTATAAAGCATATCCTAAACCTACTTGATGCTTTGTGGGATAACACAAAAGAAGTTGATACCAATTGTAAAAGACATAGGAAAAAGGTTCTTAGGTGAAGCATAATCAAATGGTTAGATCCCGAAATAGAGCCCATGGGTATCAATGAGATTGATCATGGGACATGGGGAAATACCCCAAGTTATATATCTTCACATATTTCTATAAAAGAAAATGCTTTTAAGGGAGGGGAATGTTGTTAAGACACATGGGAATAATGGTTAGAACCCTTGGGTTTATTGGTTTTAAACCCTTGGGGTATATTTTATATTTCCACTTATTTGAAGCACCTTAGGGTTGATTTATCTAAAGTTGAGTGCATTAGGCTTGATTGGAAGTTTTGGCAAGCCACTTAAATCATACGTGCCTGGGGGTCTTCTGTTAGAAGACAAGTGATTTCATGTGATTTCCTAAGCTTGGAAACTATGTGATCACCTCAGGCCCCCATGTGATGGAAGGAATACATGCCCCAATATAGATGAATTACCTTTTTTGTTCTTGGATCTATATATTGGATGGATTGGTTGGGTGGAGACATGCATCTCTCACCCCATATATATATATATATATATATATATATATATATATATATATATATGTATATATGTATATATATATATATATATATATATATATATATATATATATATATATATATATATATATATATATATATATATATATATATATATATATATATATATATATATATATATATATATAGTACAAGGGAGACATTTCTTGAATTTATTACTAAAGCCAAGGAACTTGTGGCTAAACTATCAGATCTTCCCCATGAGTGTTTTATAATAAAGAGGCTTTCTAAAACACTTCCAATGTCCACAAAGTGCAAGATCAAGGAACTGGCGCCCCCTACAACAACTGTTGAGGAGTTCATTACCACAACAACAAGGTTAGTGCAAATTCAGCACCCATATGGAACTAGCTCTTCTAGTCTACAATACCATATGGAACATCTTTGACAGGAGTTAGAAGAACTTTGAGCAAGAAGCAGAATCAAAAGTTGACTATGGTGCACCATGTGTAGAAAACATGTCCATGTGGTAAGCGAATACCCTATTTTAAGTGTGAATTGCTAGTTATGCAAGAAACCTAGCCACAAAGCCCATGAGTGTCACTCAAGAGGAGTTCTTGCACAAGCATATTGGGGACAAGGAGGAACCCAACCACCACCAACTGTAATGTTTGATGCACCAAGTCAAGGTAACACCCACAACCTATGTCCTTGGGGTAATTTTGGAAATGGGCCCAAAAGGCCAATCATTTGCTTTAGGTGTGGGGAGAGTATGGACATTATCAAAGCAAATGTCATGTGCTAGAAAATTCTCCCCCTTGTAGAAATTGCCTAGAAGGTAGAGAACACTACACTATGTTCTACCCAAAGAACAAGGCATCCACATCAAGGCCTCATATTTAGATGATCTCTGTGAGTAAGGAAGAGTTGCAGAAGAAACCATCATGCCATCACCATTTGCTAAGGTGGTAAATCTAGAATAAATTGAATCTTTTGTTATGCAGGCAAGGAACAAAGGGAAAGCCCCTCAAGAAGAAACATCCCAAGAGTCAAGTACAAATAGATTGAACAAGGAAAAGGTGAAACTTGATGAGATGCCTACTCCACTGATCGAAGCGACCTAGTAAAAAGAAGAGCTTACAAGCACAAGTGAATCCACTAGACATGCATTTAGCAAGGTACAAAAGGAGCTTGAGAATTAGCACATAGCCCATGCCCCTATGGAATCTAAGGCTTCAAGCCTATTTAAATCCATTAAAAAGGAGGGTAACATTTTTTATTTATGAAAAATGGATGCAAAATATTTTAGGTCTAAAGTTTTGTAGATTATGAATGTAGCCTCCACATCCACTCTCATTGCAAAGGCTAATGCTATGGGTGATGGTGAAGTTATAGGGGAATTTCCCCTTATAGATTATAAGAGCATGTAACTCACTGACACTATTAGAGAACATCATCTACAAGGAGTTATAGTGGATGGTGACTCAAGCATTAACTTGATGCTTGAACATACTATGGAAAAGATTGGGCTTCAACCATCAAGATAAACCAACTTCATTATGACATTGGCTGGCTAGAGCAGATTAAGAGCAATCGGAGTGGTTCTCTAAGTTTGAATTGAGGTATAAGGGAACATCTTTATTTTGTACTTCATTGTATTAAGACTACCACATGTAGATGGAGGTTTTCCTTTATTGATTGGGAGACCCTCATTGAGGCATGGCAATGTTTTACACAATTGGGGAAAGGATACTATGTGGATAAAACATGAAGGAAAGAAGCTTAAAGAGATATATTTAGAAGAAGGACTAGACAAATAGGGATAGACCATCATGATGGAAAAAGTTCACATTTGTATGGAAGAAGACATGAGGGACAACTGAGAATTGGATTTGGATGAGGAAGATGACAGTTTTCCCTGTGTACAAGTGGGTGACTCATTTTCTTTCTATAGAGATTTTCCAAATGAGACAAGTACAAAAGTTTATGAAGTAAAAGAGGAGACCATACAAGTTTCTTGATTGGATGAACCTCTGACAGACCATAGAAGAGGGAAGAAAATGCCTCTTTAGTGTAACATAGATGAAGCGTTTTCAAATACCAAGGAGGAAACTACTTGCAAGGTAAGACAATCTATTGTAAAATTTTCTTTTCCAATCCATGAAATCCCTATAGGGTGGATGCAACAAAAGGAATAACAAATTGATATCTAAAGTTCTCTTACATATGACACTAAGAATATGCGGGATAAAGTGATGGAAGATCCTAAAATATACCCATTTATGATTCTTTCTACCTTTTGGAGGTCCCGGAGTACAAGCTACAAGGAAAAATGAGGATGATGTACTAGCTAAATGACAAAATGCTTACATGGAGATTCACAAATTCTTCTTGCCTCGCTGCTAGACATAATGGACTATATTGTTTCACTTCCGGATTGAGGGCTTCGAGTGGCTTCTCACATGAGTGCCACTTTGAGCTCATGTGATAGCCCATATGTAACATCAACTAAGGGAGGGTTCATACATCCCTTCCACAAAGCTCTCACATAACATTTCCTTCCCCTTAACTCCATTTTTGTCCTCAAACAATGGCATAAGAAGGCTCCATGGAAGTTCAAAGAATATAGACCAAATGCTCCCACCAAACCCCATGTATTCAATGTACATGGTCATACCTCCATGTTTTTTCCCCATATTCTTCCCATTAAGAAGACTCTTGGGAAGGTATCTAAAACTGAGAAACCATCTCTAAAGGGTGCTAACCTGCTCCCATGTAGTACTATCTTTTGAACTACCTTTCCACTTTACTAGACACTCTTCATATAGGTAACTCCTCTTCTATTTCTCTTGAATGTGTAGTATGTTCTCAAGCTCATGCGGTATAGATTGAACAAATATAGGCTCTACTACCTCACTATTTGGAATGAGATTGTCAGATCCACCCAACCTTTTTTGAAGTGTGCTAACATGAAACACTGCATGGATCCACAATACCTAAGAGATAGTTTTAGGCAAGGTCCCCTCTTCATGGTTTTAGACCTAGCGTGAACTCTAAGATAGACTTGCTCTCCCACGTCAAAGTTGATCTCTCTCCTTTGAGAGTCAACATAGCTTCTAGCTCTCTCTTGAGCTCTCCTAATGTTATCCTTAGGAAACCTAAGCACATCATTCATCTCTTCCAAGAAGTCCTTTGCAACTTTGACTTTCTCATGCTTCAATCCTATTGCATAAGGAGCTCTTTGTTGACACCCATACATGAGCATAAATGGACTATGCCTAGTGAAAGAGTGATTGAAACTAATATATACAAACTCTACTATAGGTAAGTACTCTTCCTAATCGGTTTTTGTTTCATTCACATATGCTCAAAGAATATCCTCTAGGATTTTTTTAACCCTCTTTGTTTGCCCATCTGACTATGGATGCTTGGCCATACTCATGCCAATCGTTTTATCTAACCTTTTTGTAGACTGCTCTCCAAAAGTTTCTAGTGAACTTCCTATCTCAATAAAAAACTATGTCTAAAGGAAGAACATATAACCAGTATAGCTGTTGTACAAATAACCTAGCCAAATAAGGTGTCTTCATTGTACTACATGTCAAAATAGACTTAGCCATTTTGCTTAAACTATCCACAATCACCAAGACTGAGTCATGCCCTCTCTGTCTCTTAGGTAATCCTATTATGAAATCCATGGAGATACTCTCCCACTTCCCATTCGGAATATCCAATGGGGAGATTAGTTCTCCACTCCTCTATCTTTTAGCTTTATTGACCTGGCATCTAGTGCATTTGAGCACATACTTATGAAGTTCAAGCCAATAAAATTGCCTCTTAACAAGATCATAAGTCTTGTTAACTCTTAGGTATTTTGCACTATGTGTGTCATAACACTCATGCAAAATGTGTCGTCTCATCTCAAAGTCTATAGGGACACACAACTTACATTTAGATAACAAATATCCATCTTGGATACTGGACTTTTTCCACTTGAATCTTTCATGAGTACCCATCGATATTGCATCCTCACTTGAAATGTGTTTATCATGATCTCCTTTACCAATGGCTTCCCAAATCATAAAATATACAAGATCAAGCCTACATTTCCCTCTAATAGACTCAAGTATCTGACTGGTGATATGAGCATCTTTCCCTTCCTATAGCTAAGATCATAATTAGACTCTTGCAAGGTCTCTTCCCATCAAGCCTTATGACCTTTAAGGTTTGTTTGATTAGAAAGCAACTTGATGTTCTCTTGATCAAACACTATCGTAAGTTTGGCACCATATAAATAATGATGCCACTTTTCAAAGCATGGACAATTGCATACAACTTCATCTCATAGATAGGGTAATTCTTCTGAGAAGGTTCTAGTTTCTTGCTCTCAAAATCCATTGGTCCACCATCATGAACTAAAACTTCTCCTTTAGCAAAGTCACTTGCATCAGTCACAACCACAAAGGGGCTTTTAGGATCTTCTATATGTAAAAGTGGAGTTTTGGCAATTGTTATCTTCAAATTCTCCATACTTTGCTTTTATATGTCTCCCTAACGAAAGGCTTTCACTTTCTCTTTAAGATGTTTGATCATTGGGATATCAATGTTAGCATAGTTCTTAATGAATCTTTGATTAAATCTTCATAAACCTAGGAAGATCTGCCAATCTTCTACGTTCCTGGGATGTGGTTATTCCATAATAGCCCATATTTTCTCAAGATCCATCTAGATTCTATCTTGTGAGACTATATGCCCAAGGTATCTAACTTTTGTTTTGAAAAATTCACACTTTGACTCCTTGGAAAGGAGTAAATTCTCCCTCAACACTTGGAATACTTTCCTCCGGTGTTCCAAGTGTTCGTGTTCTAATCTATTATAGATCAGAATATGATCTAGAAGATCTACTACACATTTCCCTCAATATGGCTATAGTACACTATTCATGAGCTTCATGAAAGTGGCAAGAGAATTGGTAAGACCAAAAGGAAACACCAAGAACTTGTAGTGACAATCTCTAGTTCTAAAAGCAGTTTTAGGGACATCCTCTATCCTAATCCTAATCTTATGATATCCTGACCTAAGATCAAGCTTGGTAAAATACCTAACTTGATGTTACTATTCAAATAGGTCTTCCAACCTAGGCGTTGGAAACCTATTTTGGATAGTTACCTTATTCAATGTCGCTTTATCTATACAAAGTCTCATAGAGCTGTTCTATTTCTTAACTAGTAGCATTGGTGATGCCAAAGGTGAGTTACTAGATCTAATGCAGCCTTTATCTAAATAATCTTTGAGTTGATTCTCTACCTCCTCATGTTGAGAAATACTAAGCCTATAAGGTGGCTTAAAAATAGGGTTAGTGTTACTAACTATTTCAATGGCATGGTCAATTTCCCCTCTCTTAGGTGGTAGCCCTCTAGTAAGGTAGTGGGAAAAACATCTCTAAATTCAAACATAAGTCCCTTAAACTCTTTAACCACAATCTTGCAAAAACGAATAATGGAAATTTTTGTCCATAGTTATATAACTAGCATGAAAATATACATTAGATTGAGTGTCTATACAATGCTTCAAATCCTCACTATACAACAAAAAGATCTCCTATACATGCTCAAAATGAAAAAGACTATACAAGAGTGATGTTTTGGTAACTACATTTAAGTGTTTCTCCTAACCCCCATAGCTACTCTCTTCCTAAAACTTTTCTCTCCATATTCATGATTTGGAGGTCCACACTATTAGTGTATACCTATAATTGGACTTCCAAATTGGATACCATAGTATCCCATATCCTTTTGTCTTCCCTTGCATCATAGATACTATGTTTTTATGTGCACTCGACTGTTGGGGAATCTTTAACATCTTGACTAGAGCATAGTTTATGAAGTTATGAGTGGCAGAGTCATCTATCATGATTCACTCCCTAGTCCAATACATAGTACCATGAAGTTTAACTAGGTCATGTGGTCCAAATTGAGGTGACCGCAATGACTGTGTCAAACAGCATGTGTGTTTGATGTTCTTGTGCATCAGCACTTCCACCTCTTTGCAGCTAGAGCTGTCATGTATAGGAAATGCTTGCACCAAGTGGACCACTTTCTTGCCCTTGTCTAGGGCCATATGTAAGATGCCACATTGATTTTCCAAAAAAAAAAATGTGTAGGTAATAATGAAATTTTATGTTTAGAATATTTTGATCATGTATGCAAAATTTTGTAGCAATAAGATTTTATTTTCTCTCTCTAGAAAGTTGTCGCATGAAATTTGTGTATGAAATTTGAGCATGAAGATGAAGGAATATGAAAAAGTGTTGTATGAGAGAAAGGTATAGTACTCTTAGTAGAAAAACTTTACTTCATTGAATTTTTTGTAGTTCCTATGTTTTATGTCTCATTTTGTCACATGAAGATAGGGTAATGAAGAGCTTTTTCATGTTTTTTTCATCTCTTTAGATTTTCGATTTTGCAAGGCCCAAAAGTGATATCTCAAAGCAGATTTGGACCTAAGGCATCTCTAACACTATTGTACAAGAATGACCTAAAAACAACAATACAACAAGTGAAATGTATAAAGAATGTAAAAGGAATTTACAAGAATGACCTAAAAACAACAATACAACAAGTGCAATGTATAAAGAATAGTACATAAGGAAAAGCCTAATGTCTACAAATGAGTGAGCTGGCAAGTCATCACTCTCGGTAGATAAATCTAGTAAAGCTCAATGAAGTATCCCTGACATATACTAGCATGACCACTGTACATGTCAGAGAAATAAAAATTGATACATGGTCATCCTCGATCATCACATGCTGAGCTTGATATCTCAACACTCCCCATGAAGGTCAACGTCATATCCTCTAATCCAAGCATCTTTGAAAACTTCTTCAGCTTCTCTACTCCAAGTGCTTTAGTGAATATATCAACAACTTGCTCATATGTTCTCACATAGACAAGATCAATATCCCCTACTAATACCTTCTCTCTGATAAAGTGATAATGTGTGGGATTTGAACTCAAGGCCTACGGGCTAGGAGTATGATGGGCTAACCACTTTCCCCAAAAGCCATGGTTGAGGATTAATTCCTAATCCTCCCTCTTAGGGTGTGGTTCAAGCATCTCCTGCCTATCATTTCTTGAGTCTTACACTCTCTTCCCCTTCTAGAGATCATTATCCTCAATGATCAATCTTTGATCTTCCCCTCAATTGATGTCCTCACCCTTGCATGGTCTCTTGAACCTTCTTGATCTCAACCTTGGTCTCTTGAACCCTTGCTCTCAACCTTGTTCTCTTGAACCTTGCCTTTCCGTTTCTTGGCCACTTGCCTACGGAATTGCCTTGTTCGCAACCTTGGTCTCTTGAGCCCCTTGTTCTCAACCTCAGTATCTTGAACCTGGTTCTCACCCATGCTAGGTATCTTGGATCCTCAATCTAGTGCTTCCATTGGAACGCTCGTTTCGAGAGCTTTCCGATGGTATCTTGCACCTAAATCCGACCTACGGATTGGCAGATACACTCAAATCTTTGTCAAGCTCACTTTTGAATTGACGTCCATCTACCTTGCCCAAGTCTACTTCCTAAGCTCTGATACCAAATGTGAGAAGTGGAGAATGAAATGCTTGGGACTCACCTCCCAACCTATTTATAGCCCTTGCCTAGTCACCATCTAGAGTTCTCTCTAAGGTTCCTCTACTCATCTTGCCATCATGAGTAGGTACCTCATATGAACTCTCTAGCTTTTGGCCTTGGCTATCCCCTGAGCAAGGAACTTCTTGTTCCTCCAGGCACATACATCTCTGGAATATAACACTCTCTCCCCCTTCTAAATATCATTGTCCTCAATGATATAGAAGGAGCTATAAAATTGGGAATCATAAATCTGTGATTTCAAATAATAAGAGTAGATTGTGATAGGTGTCTAAAATACTAGATAATAAAAAAGTATACAAATCGTCTCTCTGCTTCATATCTACCATTTCCACCAATAAACAGTATTCCTTGCCTTGGGCATACTGTAGGAATCCCTCTGAGGCCCAATAAGTCCCTATGTGTGCAACATAAGTACTCAGAATATCCCCGAACTCCCTATGCCTAGACCTTGACCAATAACTTGTGATGGCTTGTCACCTGTAGAGACCTTGGCAACTTGCCTTTGTCTCCCTGGAATATCCACTAACAGCTTTTCATATGATATAATCATGCAAATCACTTACTCCACTAGAGTAATGAACAAAATACTATGCTCATCCAAAACAATCTCACTATGTCCCCAATCTGTGTAAAAAAAAAACTAAAAATAAATGGAAATATTTTCCAAATAGTGGTTAATCTCTAAGCTGAAGTAAATCTACTTGATTTAATCACTGTAATGAAATGAATATCAAGAAAGTCGCATCATGATCCAAACTGTGAATCCAAGATGATAATCTATCAATGATCCAGACTATGGACCAAGATGTCAATCTGTCAATGATCGAGACTATGGATGAAGATCTCAATCTGTCACATCCAAACTATGGATCAAAATCTCGATCTATCATATATAATAATCAAACTAATTAACCATCCAAATCCTCTCGTTGAAAAATCAACTCTTTACATAGTATCCACCTTTCAATGAAAGTGAATATCTATGGATGTCATTCTATTCATTGTGTTTCTTGCACATTCATCAACCTCATCACAACTAATCATATACAAGCATTTAATACTTGCATTGATGATCATAACCATAGCACGAACTTGTGCCGAGTAGGGATAAAATTCCATATCAAGTACATAAATTCCCATGAAGAACAATTCATGTGCTCATGAGTTACTAGATGAGAACATATCTTAGTTGTTCTTGATGGATATACTTTTCCATTTACTTTCTAAAGGCAAAATTAGCCTATGCATGGTACTTGTATCACATACCTCATGCTCACCCTAATTCATTGTAGTGATACATAAAAAAAATGATCTTGTATAGACAAAAAATGCATCATGCCCTTCAACTTTCTAGAAATCATATCATCTATGTATGCATGCATTGGCACTCATGCATCTTCCTCTCTACTTCAATCAATTTATATGCTTTTACTTCAGCACACATGCCACTTCCTCTCTCTCACAACACAACATCACTCTAGTTCTCACATGGCATATAACACCCTATGGCTACAAAATTTTTGGCAGCAATTCCCCAGGAAAATGAAGCCTGAAGAAATAATAACCATGATACAATGATAGGCATCAACATAGTGGTAAGAAAACCACTTTCTTAGCTCCAGAAACCTACAAAAAAGAAACTTTCCCAATATGTGTTGTTGGGCACTACATGCCCTCATAACAAGGTCTTTTCTTACTCTAATACCTCCACAAAGATCTTCAAACACACAAAAAACAAACTCTGCATGCTTTTATGAATCAACATAAGTTAGCATAGCTTCATGTGCATAGATGAATTCATGTCAAACTATCTTTTATGCACATTCACATGTTAATTTTATAACATTGGAAGAGAATACAATGCAAAATGATAAACTTTGATGTGAGAAGTATTCAAACTATTTTATTTGAGAGAAAAAATCTAATGCAAATGTATAAAAATCAATTCATTCCTATCCAAAATGGTTCAAAATATGATTAGGAACTCCTAATTATCATAATTGGACACTCAAATATGCTATAATCATCAATAAAAGATACATAGTACCTTGATCCTGATATTGAGGGGTCTTTGCTTGGTCCCCATATGGACAAGTTCTAGGTAGTCCTCATGCATGTAGCCTTTCCTTGAGAAGGGTAACCTTTGAGACTTCCCAAACTGACAAGCACCACATTTATATATCATATGTTGTTTGGAAACATTGGGTATTCCAATTACACATTGATCCCTGCATATCTGTTTCAATGTTCTTTCTCCTATATGCCCTAATCTTTTATGCCAAATCTCAAGCTCTAAAAGTGTTTGATCTTTATAACTATAGAGTGCAATATTCTTTGTGTCTTATAGCTCAAAAGTAAACAGTCTACCTATCTTTTCTGCTTTAGCAATCCTTTTGAACCCCTGCTTGGGATCCTCCACAAATACTCCAAATTGATTGAATCTAGCCTGCAAACCTTTTTCCACAATTTGTCCAACAATCATCAAATTTTTGGTAATAGTTGGTACATATAGTACCCTACTCAACAAGTTCTAATTTCCATCACAAGTATTAACATTTCCAACTTTAACTACTGAGTGCTTGGTGTCATCACCTGTTTGTACTTGATGCTTACCTTTTGGTTCTTCAAGGTGAGAGAGTAGAGCTACATTGCCAGCTACATGATTTGAGCAACCTGAGTCAATGTAGAAGAGATGGTCATCATTTGTACCTAGTTTTGAAGTCATGGTCATAATCAGAAGAGAATCATCTTGCTCTTATGTATAGTTGTTGTAATCCTTTCTGGTTTTGAATCCTCCTTGATGGTTGCCATTGTAGTTGTTGTTGTAGTTGTTATTGTACTTGTTGTTGTATCCTTAATGATGGTTGAATCTGCCTCTTGATTGTGAGTATCCACTTCTTTGATATCCTCTTCATCTCTGATTCTTGTAGTTGCTGAAACACTCATCTGTAGTATGATTTGATAAACCACAAATGTTGCATGGTGAGGAGTTATACGATCTCCCCCTACCTTGCTTACCTCCTCTGCCCCTTCCTCTTGATGATCTACCTCTCCCTGCATAGTTGGCTTGGGAGGTAGTGCCTTCATCCTCTATCTTCTTGTTCTTGCCTTTATCTTTAGACTTACTTTTATCAGTGTATAGGGCAGAAGAGCTTTAACCTTTGGATGAGTCTCCATTCTTGTTGAGCTTGGCTTCATGAGTGAACAATTGTCCCATGAGAGTGGTAAGGTTTGGAATCTGTATGTCCATGTATAGGTCCATGGCAGTGGTGAAGCTTTCCCATTTGTCATCAGCTTTAATCCCATTGATCACTTGCCTTACTATCTGCTCTTCTTCAATCTCTTCTCCTATGCTTGCTAACTGATCTGCTACATCTTTAATCTTGGTCACAAACTGTGAAATAGCTTGCTTAGGTTGCTTCCTTAGTGTGGTGAATTCAATCCACAATTGGTTGTTTCTGGCTCTTGTGTTGGAAGAAAAATAGGATGACAAGGTTTCCCAAGTCTCTTGGGATGTCTTACAGTTTCTAATATGTGGCAAAAGAAAATCAGGTTTGAGTAAGTAAGACCTTGCTAATGCATCCTTGGCACACCGTGTGTTCAACTTTTCATGTTCTTCCTTTGTTGCTAGTCCTCTGGTTTTGAATGAGGGCAATTCCTCATCTCCTGAGATGTAGCCATAAAGACTCCTTCCTTGTAGATATGTCTTCATCCTTAGAGACCATGCCTGATAGTTGTTCCTGTCCAATTTATCAATAAATTAAGGAAAACCATCTCACATTTTACCTTAACTTTGCTCTGATACCACTGTTGGGAATGATGGATGGACACTCCAAGAGAATGAGTAGGTATTGCCAAATCGTGCTTTGTACCAGCCCTTTGATGCTTCAGAGTTGATAAGTAGACCTTCTTAGCTTTCCAATGCCACCATAAAATGGCCTATATACTTTGGAAATGATGTATGAAACAAATAAGTCAAAACATACAACTTTGAACTTCAAGCCTTCAAGAAAACCTTCTATTTTTGACTTGACACCTGATGTATCTTTTGCTCAGTATGACCAGCACAGTAGGAATCGGAAAAATTCCTTTTAGGGGTATCTAATTAGCTTAGCAAGATAACTACTCCAAGTGATATCACTTAAAAAGATTAACTATGCTCAGAGAAATCAATTTAGCAAGTAAACCTTTACCTCTGATATTTTAGGACTGTTGCAGACTTTGACCAGTGATCACTTCGACAAGCTTTTCTCTGAAATGTGTGAATAGAATTCCTTCAAAATTTGATAGCACGTAGATGACTTTGAGACGGTTGCAAGTGGAGTGAAAGGAAATGATAAATCACACTCAAAGAAATCACTTTAGCAAAATAAGGTACACCCCCGACTTTTTAGGAGACTTACAATCACATACCAGTGAGCACCTCGATTGAGATTTCTCTGTAATGGTTGATCCAATGGCCTTGAAATTTTGTAGGTGTATAGTAGACTTCGAGCTGAATCCAATGCACTTTAAATCATCCAATTTGGTTTAGTAGATCTTGCGATATGTCCTATTGAAGTTGACAGACTTGAGGTAGATGACTCAGAGAAACCAGAGTTGAAAAGTATGAATGTATCTATTGATTAATGTAGATGTACAAGCTCATTAGCATGCCAAGCATAGCTAAATGAGATATTGTGGTGTAGGCTAAGATGTAGCACTAACACACACACAGATACAGAAGTAGAATGCCTCGGGAGATGAGCTCAAAAATAGTGAGTCTAGCCCGCGAGTTTTCTTCACAGCTTTTATAAGAGTTGATTGGTCATTTGAATTTGAAATTCAAATTGAAGCTCCCTAAAATCTCTCCACTAAACTTAGGGAGATATTCTCTCCATTACAACATTCAAGTTTCCACGACTTTCTCAGGTAGGTGTGATTACATGAGTGGTTAAAGTCATATAGACTTTTACAAGAGATAAAAGGTAATAGTCTATAAGCATAGGTTCCTATGACTAATGCTTCATGTAGAGATATTCTTCAAAGGTTCCAAGCTTTATGTGAAGTCTTCAAGGTTGATATCCAAGCCAAGTGTTAAGGCTTGAATTACACCAACATTCTTTGTGCAGTATGAGTCTTTTGGGCTCACCCTCACAGGGACTGCTCTAACTTGGTTCCAACCTTTAGATGCCAATCAATTTGGAAACATGGAACAATTCTTTCAAGAATTCATTGGAGAATTCACAAAGAGAGGGATTAAACACAATTCTGCATCTTTAATCCATAGCTTTAAACAAAACCCTAATGAAACCGTGAAGACCGCGGCCCGAAGATTCAATCAGTATGTGGATAGATGCCCAGCAGCTGAGAGACCCACTCAACAAAAGATGATTTCACTATTTCTAGATGGACTCACCAACGGAACCCTAAGAACACTGGTGTATGTGAAGAGATTACAAACACTGAGTGAGTGTCTTCAAGAGTGCATTGATTTGGAAGACAACCTCGCCGAGGATCTCAAAGGTACAACCGACCTCACTAAAACAGAAGATTTAAGGAGTACTATCACGTCCAACTTCAGTAACATGGAAGAATTAGCAGAATTATTAGCAAAGAAACTAGGAGTCCAGGGATAGAGAGCCTACCAAAACCCAGCACAAAGAGTGCCTGTGCTACGAAGATGTAATTTATGTGGAGGAGAACACCCCACACACTTGTGCGTCCGAGGAGGGGCCGGTGCACAACCTACGTATCCATACTACAGACAACAACAACAAGGGACTTCTTCATACTGTCACATCGAGCAAAAATACACCAATCACACCACGGAAAACTGTCCCTTCAATAGGCAAGCACGGCCTATCCAACCACCTCAATACCGACCATATGGATTTCAACCAAGAGAACCTGGTAGGGAGATGCCTAGATACAATCCTTATCCAACACCAGGAGGAGCACCAAGACAATATGAGCAAGCACCGTACCCACCACCACAACCAGTACTGGGACCCCAGCTATCACAACCTCAACAAGTAGTACCAGTGAAGTATGCTCAACCAGAAGAAAACTTAGAGAGAGCCATAGTACCAGCATCAATAATGACCAATGTGGAATCAACCAACCCAGGGTATGAACCTCCACTAGGGGAGTACTATCCATATGAAGCCAACATGATGGAATATGAACCAACATATGACACGGCTTATTATGGTTATGAGGGCTATGATCAGACATATGGAGCAGAAACCACCACCTTAATGTATACGGCTCCTAAAGCACAACAACCCATGAGACCTCCTGTTAGACCACCGGTGCAGAGAGGACCATGCTATAGATGCGGAGGGGATCACTTCATTAGGGAATGCCCTCGACCTTATAATCCACTACCACCAAGAGTTTGGGAAGGGTATTGCAGTGATTGTGGAAAGGAACATCTTTTTAGAGATTGCCCTAAGAACCCAGCCAAATCCCAAGACACTGCACCTATCAATGTGATTGAGGTCATTGAAGGATCCGGAAGTGATAAGGAGTACACGGTGCCACTAAAGGCCATTACGAGAGCCCAAACGAAGCAACAAAAAGAACAGCACTCAGAAGAGAAACAAAAAAGCAACAAAAAAATAAGCCCTTCAATTCAGAGAGTGGAAGATTCTGAGGACCCATGTGAAAACCCCCGGAACCCGAAAGCTCAGAAATGGAAGGAAAGACGAGAGAAACTCAAGGACAAATGGGCAAAAAACAAGACTATAAACAGTAAAAAGCAAACCAAAAAAACGAATAAGCCCAAGGAACAAGGGAATCCGAAGGAGACCCCTGAGCTACCCGAACCTAGCTCAGATAGGGAGAAGCCCGGATCAATTCTAGCAGACCCAAAGCCAGACGACTTAGACATGTGGTTAAAAGCCTACCAAGCTAGAATCAAGATGGGCCCAAGCGTTGAACAACATGAAAAAATCTACCCTAAAGGGGAAATAGAAAAAGAAAGACTGACCATATGCAGGAAACTCATAGAAGTAGCACAAGCAACCCTAGAAAAGCCTATCCCAATTCTACCAGAGACCAGGATTGCACATAGTCTGTATGAAGAATGCTTAAAGTCCAATAACAAACAACCTAGGAAAGAAGATGACCAAAGCGGCCAGATAACAACCCAAGAGGAATCGATGTCAATAATCCCAGATCTAGAGGCAGATTGGCCAAAAGACTTATGGAACAGAATACGAGAGGAGCAATGGAAGAAGAACGGAGATAATACACCTCCTTTTGAGGAAATAGATGGGGAAGATTGTCAACTTCACCCCAACTTGGAGGAAGTGTACGAAGAAGTATCAAGACTTGACAGAGGGAGAGAGGAAACCATAAGTATTTCAACATTGCCTAATTACATGGGAGAATACGAAAGGGAGTCAGTAATAATACGAGCACCCACAGTGCATGGAAAGGGAAAGGAAAAGGTAGAAGAGAGTTCACATAATCTAACAGAATTAAAGAAAACAAAAGTACGATGCAAATTGACGGTGGAAGAATTGCTTCGACTTAAACCACAATTATGGAAGCAAATGGCAAACCAACTAGAATCACAGCCAGAGATTGGAGGACCGACAGAAAAGGAGAAGGAAAATAACTCCGCAATACAAATTCCTGTGGACAAAGTGGGAGAGTTTAGTGAAGGGGATGAGGGTAATACTTGTCTACCAGTCACACACAATGGGTACATGACCAAGGCTATTCTAGATACGGGAGCCGGGGTAGGAATTGCCACTAAGGAAATCTGGGAAAAATGGGGAAAACCTGCCTTACGACCCACACGCATGAAACTCCAATTAGCAGACGGTCATGTAGAAAAACCCTTAGGAATATTGGAAAGGATCAAACTAACCACTTGCGGTGTAGAATTTGAACACACCCTAGCCATCTGTAAATTCGAGAAAGCAAACAACTACGAGATGATATTAGGACGACCCTTCATGAGACAAATGCGGGTAGTACAGGATTGGGGAAGAGATTCGTTATACCTGCAACATCAGGGAAACACCACCAAAATAAATTTGCACACATTTGCTTATCGAGATGTCCCTCCACTACAATGGAATCCAGTACACCGAGAAGAAGATGACTTATCCATTCACAGTGCTGGATCAAGTGATCAATCTTGGATGCATGAAGATGCCCAGTTGTGGATGTGTAAGGAATCCAAGAGAGAAGAGAGCAAAAGGCAACCATGGCCGATAGGACATCCTAACCATAGATCCGTAGAGGACCCCACTTACACACCTCAAATTTTCTCTGATGAGATCTTTGAGCCACATGGATGGATGGAAATCTTGGCAACTCTAGATGTGTGTGTAAATGAGGAAGTTTTGACGATGAATGAATGCATAGATGAGGAAGGTTATGATGTAAACCTCTATATGGTTGTTCTTCAAGAAGTAGAAGAAGGGGAAATCCTGGAAAAAGAATGGAGAGAGGAATATGAAAGCATAGAAATGGAACCAGAATTTGATTACGAAGAAAGCTTCTTAGATACTATTCAGAACCAGAAGGAACAGGAACCAACAAAGCTCTTAGCAATTGAAACTGCTACTGCAATACACAGGCAGGAGGAGAACAGGAGTAAAGTAGGGCCGGACCCAGATCTTTTCGAAGTTCCTGGACACTTTAAAAAATACGAAGTGGAGGAAAGAAAAGTGGCTATTCAAATGCCTAGGCGAGAGGCACGAGACGGAGAAGCGTATGACAACAAGGAACAAACGAAAAAAATTGTCGTGACAGTTGAGGAAGGAGAAGAAAGATGCACCTATATTGGTAAAGATGTGTCTGAAGCAGAGGAAGAAGAACTCATATACCTTATTCGGGAGTACCGAGACGTATTCGCACGGACCTACAAGGATCTCAAAGGAGTAGAACCCACTATTTGTTCCCATCGAATACCAATGATAGCAAATGCAAAACCCTCCAAACAACGTCCTTATACATACAATGAAGTCTACGCAGCAAAGATTAAGGAAGAAATAGACAAACTACTAGCAGCTGGATTCATATACGAGATAGAACATACCGAGTGGGTATCACCACTAGTAGTAGTGCCTAAGAAAAATGGAAAATTGAGAGTGTGCATAAATTTGAAGAAGGTGAATGCAGCCACTATACGTGACAGCTACCCACTACCTATCACGGACCATTTATTAGAGAGAGTAACAGGTAAGGAGGTCTATAGCTTCCTGGATGGATTCTCCGGATACAACCAGGTAGCTATTGCGACTGAGGATCAACATAAGACAGCATTCGCCACTGAATGGGGAGTGTATGCATTCAGAGTGATGCCCTTTGGACTCACTAATGCTCCAGCCACCTTCCAGAGATTGATGTGTCATGTTTTCAAGGAATTTCTGAAAAAAAGCATGGAAGTATATGTAGATGACCTTTGCACGTACTCCAATCAAAGACCCGATCACATTCCCGAGTTGAGGAAGATATTCAACAAATGTAGACAGTACCGAGTCTGCTTAAACCCCGAGAAATGTGTCTTCATGGTAAGGCAAGGGAAAATTCTAGGACACATAGTTTCGAGAAATGGAATATCAACGGATGAGGACAAGATTAAAGTCATCTTAGACTTACCAAGACCCAAGAATGCAAAGGAAGTGAAAGCTTTTATGGGACATTGTGGATACTACCGTAGGTTCATTCACATGTATGCCATAATAGCAAAACCCTTGTATGGTCTCTTGACTCAATTTACTTGGACAAAAGAGTGCGAGAAGGCATTCACCGAGTTGAAAAAGAGACTTAGCACTGCCCCAATTCTGAAATCACCCAACTGGAGCAAGCCTTTTCATATTCATGTTGACGCTTCTAACTATGCCATTGGATGCATCTTAGCCCAGCCGGCTGATGAAGGCAAGCTTGATCATCCAATTGCTTATGCGAGTAGACAACTGAATCAAGCAGAAAGAAATTATACCACTACGGAACGAGAAGGCTTAGGAATGGTATACGCAGTGAAGAAATTCAGACATTATCTTTTAGCCAACAAGTTCAAATTCTTCATAGACCATCAAGCTTTGTTGTACTTAGTCAATAAGCCTTGTAACACGGGAAGGTTGGTACGATGGTTTCTACTACTAATGGAGTTTGACTTCGAAGTAATAGTGAAAAAGGGGAACACACATGTGAGAGCAGACCACCTTTCGAGGCTAACACACGGAGAGCCACCAAGTGGAGTGCCCGACGATTTACCAGATGCTTATTTGTTCAATCTAGAAGTTTGCCCAAAGTGGGCAGAGAAATTGATCCCTATACTCACCCATGGCCCTCAACACTCAATCAATAGGAATAGCAAGAAAGAAATTCTTCAATCAAGGAACTTACACATTGTGTCAGGTAGTGTATACTACAAGGAACCCAACGGAGTGTTACTCTGATGTGTTGATGAGGATGAACAAACGCAACTAATTGAGCAAGCACATGTGAACAAGTGGAGAACACACCAAGGGACTCATGGAACAATCCGAGAACTGAAAAGATTAGGAGTGTATTGGCCTGATATGCCCAAGAATGTTCACGACCACGTAAGTAATTGTGCAGAATGCCGAGAGACGGTTCCCGAAGATCATATGTCTCTACCTTTTTCGACCATAGCACCCAATTGGAGTACAACATTAGTGAAATTCTTAAAAACTCAAGAACATGAGTTAGGAACTAGTTTAGCAAGAAAGCGATCCTTAGAGGAAATGAGCAAGGACTACATTCTCATGGGAAAACAATTGTTCAAACAAGGGAAATACAAACAACTCCGATTATGTGTGCATGAAGGAGAATATCTACCCATATTAGAAATGGCACATGCAGGTGCTGCAGGAGGTCATTTTTCGGCTGAAAGAACTGTTAAAATGATTCTCTTTGCGGGCTTGTGGTGGCCAACTCTACATATGGATGCGGAAACGTATGTACAAAGTTGTGAGACTTGTCAGAGAACTAAATATCCAATTCGGAGAGATGAAATGCCATTAAGACCCATGATATGCACGAGAGCCTTCACAAAATGGGGTATAGACTTCATTGGACCTATCAATCCACCTGCTAAATGATCACATGCGGAGTATATCATAGTAGCCACTGACTACTTAACTAAATGGGTAGAAGCGAAAGCCACTAGAAAGAATGATGCTCAAACTACCGCAAAATTTCTCTTTGAGCATATCTTCACCCGCTTTGGCTTGCCCATTGAGATTGTTAGCGATCGGGGAACGCACTTCCTCAATGAGGTAATCGAGTCATTAATGAATGAGTTCTTAGTGATTCATAAAAAATCAGCACCATACCATCCCCAAGCCAATGGACAAGCTGAGAGCTCTAACAAAGTACTGTGCACGGTGTTGACTAAGCTTGTCAATAATGGAAGGTCTGATTGGGACAAACAATTGCATCATGCAATTTGGGCATTCCGAGTTGCATATAAAACGGCCATTAGAACTACACCTTTCAATTTAGTGTATGGGCAAAATGCAATTTCGCCAATTGACTTCTTAGTGCCTACATTGAAAGTGGCCCAGCAATATGAATGGAACGGTCATGAATTATCCCAACAACTAGATCAAATCGAGAAGTTACATGAGACAAGATTGCAAGCAGTAGCAGGCATTTATGCTGCTAAACGGAGACAAAAGGCATATTATGATGCACATATAAAAGAAAAGGGACTTAAAGAAGGAGACTTAGTCCTAGTATACACCCTGAAACAACATGCCAAGAAGTTACAAAAACGCGGATACGGACCTTTGATCATAAATCGAATCTCTACTAGTGGTGCAGTCAATCTCGCCACGCTAGACGGAGACATTCTTCCCAACTACATCAGTGGATGCAGAGTAAGACGATTCATGGATCCCTTGACTGATCACGATAGAATTGAATCCCACAAAAGCCCGATTAATAGGAATTGGAGGTCACACCCTAGAATGTATGGGAACCACGAATGTATCCCTCCACCTAGGAAATTCCTCAATGGAACAAAGAGTTCTAGTGTGCGAGGATGAAGATTTGATAGAAGACTTCATCCTAAGACACGACTGGATCATAGAGACTGAGGCGTGTATCCATCTAGCTCAAGGCTATATTTCCGCTAAGATAGGGCATAAGGAAATTTTCAGCTTACTTGAAGAGAAACCATGTATTCAAACAAATATAATACCAAGTTCAGGGGAAGTTCAGAGAACGACATTAGAAAGTATCAACAATGCTCACAAGTCAGAAACCAAACGCATAGAAGCTGAAACCTCAATCCTAGCGACGTCAGCAAGAGAGTCGAAGTCATCCAATGCAGTTGAGGGAAAGCCAACCATTAAGGAGACTTGCTCTCCTACACATGCTCAAAACATCAAAAGATCGCACTATTGGAAACCAATAAGCAGACACTCAGATCAAGGCCCACCCAAATATAAGTGGGTACGCAGGGATCAAATACAGAGTCGAGAAGCGTCCGCACCCACTCTTAAGAAGGAAACAGGAATCACTAAACCAGCTTCACAGAAGTACATACAGGAAGAATCAGTGCAAGTATGGATCCCGAAGACTTTGCTCGAAGCTCAAAGATCGCGACTTCAGATATGGATCCCCAAAAAGCTCAAATAAGCAGCTAAACAGGAGTTAAAGACAAAAGAAGAGGTACTACATCAGACAAGGCGAAAGACAACAACACGTAGGAGTCATCCAAGAAATTGGAAAAGCAATGCCAATTTCACTCGAACAATGGAGGAAGCAAACAGAACAAAAGGAGCTGTAAGCATCAAGAAAACGAAACGACCTCGCTTAGTGTTCACGAAAGGGATCTGGAAACCAAAGCAACCACGAGGAGCGGAGGATCGAAGAGATGAAGCTTCCCATTGCACTCATGAAGTGTTTAATGCACCTCAAGTAAGCATGATAGGGCCACATTACAAGGCCAAGCATTCGGCACATCCTTCTTCTATTTCAGGATAGTCAAGCACATTTTCCTCTTGGGAAATAGGAGAGCACTTGTACATACATTAAGGAAATTACTCCAAAAAATAATAATAATCGCTTCGGCTTGAAACTAACTTTTCTGTTTTCCTTTTCAGATGAAAATATAAAAATACCTAAAAATGTGAAAAATCCAGGTATTACCTTTCTCACACACACGGGAAAGGGACGACACCATTCACTCGGAGCAATATCGAGCTTATCACAAACAAACAAAGGAGGATTTCTGATAATATATGGCAACTAATTCATGCTCTATATTGAGTGCAGATGGCGTCTACTAGTTCCGAAGCTACACAAGAAGAAGAGGTCCAGCTTCTTCCATTGGAATCAGTCACAAAAGCAAGAGGTCACTGGTTTCGGGATGACCAACCAGTGGCAGATCTCATCTTCATGGCAACTATCAAAATTATGGACACAGATCACTATTTTCCTATCATGTCACAGGACTTCAAAACAATAATACAGGGGTTACCTCATATTGAAGACGTATGCGATGTGCAAATAGGAGAGACTCCAGGAATAGCAAAGACATGGCTGAATGTAGACATAGCTCAGCTCAAGCCTGTTGTGAAAGATATGATTAGAACAGCTCTGGACACACAACAATTAATGCTTGACGCTGATGAAGATTACGACCAAGCCATGCGAGACAAGAAAGAACTTGAAAGAGCAGGTCAAAATCTTTCCAAAGAATTATCCAAGGTAAGAGAACAAGCTCTGAATAAAGAAAAGGAACTTCAAGAGGTCAAAACACGAAACAACATGCTAGAGACAGAGCAGACAAAAGTGAAAGAACAAGTCCAGGAATTAACAAAGAAATTAGAGATGAGTGAGACTGAGAAGACACGTATTCAAGCACGCAGTAAAATCTTAGAGTCTCAGCTTAAGGTAAGTATGGAGGAAGCTGACAATATGCGACAACGAAATAAAGAGTTAATGACAGCTCTCATTAGTGATCAGCCACTTGCAATTACTGATCACCAAGAGCTGCCCTCAGAACGAAATGGAAAAAAGCAGAGAATAACTACCTGCGACAGTGTAAGGAAGACACAGAACACATGAATATTGTGGCCCAGGAACTAATTAAACACCAGGCAACTATTGCTAAGGCCGAAGAAGAAAACAAGAAAAAAGATGATTTAATCAAACAGCTTCAGGAGCAATTAGAGCAACGAGCAAAACAGGGGACACCAATAGTTCCACAAGAGACCATGGCTACTGTGGAGGAAGAGGTACGTCCTCTCTCTCCCCCCTCGTATCATTCACCAATAAGGGCGGAAAAGAAGGTTCCCATTGAACCTAACACTCGAGACATTGCAAAACTAAGCCGAGCAGATAGGGCACTACTGGTGTCCCAGCTTACTGCGGAGTTTGAAGATCAAATAATCAAATTAATGAAAGAGGCTCAAATCGACAGCAAGCAACTCGAGCACCTACTCAAGCCATTCAATGTACCATACGGGCTATTGAAGGAACAAACTAGGCATTACATAAAGCATACGACAAATAAGGAACCGGATCATAATCTCCACTTTCGGTATGACACGTTTAACTATACTCAAGCAGAGTTTGAGGCAGCAGATCCAATATGGAGAAGGAAGCTCTTGGAAAAGAACCCTACACTACGGGTACAGTGGGAAGCATCCCCGTATGAGCTTCAAGTCAACCCATCATTTTGCCCACTACCCCGTAGAAGAGCCTGGATGCAATTTTGGGAAGGTCAGCGACAAGGCAGCATTAATAATCAGTGGTTAAATTATCCAATGTTACCTAGTCCACCACATAACTACCTACCGACAAAGGAATACATGGTCAAAACCATGGAATTTTGGCTTGCAAGATATGCTACCGTTCCAGATTTAGCACTCAAAATGACAAATAAAATATTTAGCATGTTCCTGACTGTAATAAAAGTGTTCCAACATGCACGGTATACATTTTTGAATTTCATCGGCATTACGCAAGGATCGGAGGCATTAATTTTTTATTTATCTACTATTCCCAGCCGGTTAACTATTATGGCATATTTTTCTCGTCTCATGTTTTTGCCATCGACATATATGCAGACTTTTGAAGAAGCATTCTTTACAGGCTTCTTTGAAATGGATTCAGAGATTTTTGTTAAAATGACCTCCAATTTGAATGCAAGACTGGTGGCCTACGAGACAAGTTTCTTTGCTGATCATAGACAGGCGCCAGAGGACGGAGTAAAGTCTCAGCAATGGAAGGAGTTCATGCTATGTCACGCTAATCTGCTAAATCAAAGAGAGCAACAAGCCATCCAAACCTACACACGTCGCCACAAAAAGCCTGTCAAGGACGACAGAGTCCAAGAGGGGGGCAGTGTTGAGGGAGAGTCAAGTAAAAAGAAGAAAAGAAGAAGACAACGAAAGAAGGAGCTTCACTAAAAGGAAATATCTGAAGATATATCTCTGCAAGAAGCCCCGCAGGGGCGCAACACCCATCTCTGCACAGAGCACCGCAGGGGCACACACACCAAGGAAAAGCACGCAGCTGAGAGGAGGAACCAGGGCCAACAAGTATTCCATATGTGGGTGCTTCAACCTCTTGAGTTACAGAGGATTCAGATCAAGGCTTACGAGCTACATCCGCATATGTGCACTAATGGCGTGCGTGGCAAACCGAATCAACCGGCTTTGAGTAATGCAACCAGGTCCGATGTGTGCAACCAGGACAAATCAGAGCGCCTCTAAAACGTAATGCAAGATCAAGAATCACGCAATACTGACCACTGGATGCGTGCGGACAACAAACTGAGGACAAGAAGCAAAACCTATCAAGGGACGACAGAGACGAAGAGGGGGAGAGTGTTGTAGAGCTAAAGAAAGCACAAAGCAGAGAAAAAGACGGGCCCCAAAATTTTTCCAATTTGGACATCATATTTTTGTATCATAATCATTCTTGTAATATATTTTCCATTGTAAATGCACTAGAGGAGTCCTCTAGATGGATCCCCACAGAAGATTAGAGATTTACCCATGTAAAATAGTAGGAAATTAGTCTTTTAGTGAATAAAGTGCCGGTCTCTTGTGTGAAAGGACCATTTTTAGGGCACTAGTATATAAGTCAAATGTGACTCTTTGTAAAGAACTTTTTGCCATTGTGAGAATAGAGAGCACAAAAATTCGAATTTGTGTCTTCTTCACTCCATATCTTCTTCTCTGTGAGCTTGTATGCATGTGTATTGCTTGGAAAGAGTGCTTGTCTATTTATGAAAGTGTTTATTTGCTGTAGGTAAGGTGTGTGCGAAGTGTAGGAAGTGCTGAAGTGTAGAAAGTATTCCCGCGACTCAGTATTTTGCTCATAACTTGAAGTAGGAGCGTCAGAATTGAGTTAAACCACTGCCATTGGATGCGTCTTCTCGAGAGCTTCAAAATGCGTATGCTATTTGCTATATTTGGAGCTCGGAGCTGGGAGAAAAGTCCAAAAAACTGACGGTTGCTCCACCAAGTATCGTTTCGCCATGACCGACAGTTGAAGCTTGTTTGGATAAGTCTTTGCCTTATTTACACTCTTAGAGTAGTTCATTTGCATTGATTATCACATGATTGCATGTCCTCATACACTCGGCTAAGTTTGCATACTCCTTGGATTGATAATTAAAAGCGTGTATCCCCACTATATGCACTTGAGAGGGGATTGAGGTATAGTCTCTCTCTCCGCAAGTCCCTAAGTTGGTACTTAGGTCAACACACTTTTTGTTGACATCATACACCTTACCTACAGCAAATAAACACTTTCATGGATAGACAACACTCACAAGCACTCTTTCCAAGCAATACACATGCATACAAGCTCACAGAGAAGAAGATATGGAGTGAAGAAGACACAAATTTGAATTTCTGTGCTCTCTATTCTCACAATGGCAAAAAGTTCTTTACAAAGAGTCACATTTGACTTATATACTAGTGCCCTAAAAATGGTCCTTTCACACAAGAGACCGGCACTTTATTCACTAAAAGACTAATTTCCTACTATTTTACATGGGTAAATCTCTAATCTTCTGTGGGGATGCATCTAGAGGACTCCTCTAGTGCATTTACAATGGAAAATATATTACAAGAATGATTATGATACAAAAATATGATGTCCCCGGCAACGGCGCCAAAAAGTGTGTTGACCTAAGTACCAACTTAGGGACTTGCGAAGAGAGAGACTATACCTCAATCCCCTCTCAAGTGCATATAGTGGGGATACACGCTTTTAATTATCAATCCAAGGAGTATGCAAACCTAGCCGAGTGTATGAGGACATGCAATCATGTGATAATCAATGCAAATGAACTACTCTAAGAGTGTAAATAAGGCAAAGACTTATCCAAACAAGCTTCAACTGTCGGTCATGGCGAAACGATACTTGGTGCAGCAGCCGTCAGTATTCTAGACTTTTCTCCCAGCTCCGAGCTCCAAATATAGCGAATAGCATATGCACTTCGAAGCTCTCGAGAAGACGCATCCAATGGCAGTGGTCTCACTCAATTCTGACACTCCTACTTCACGTTATGAGCAAAATACTGAGTCGCGGGAATACTTTCCTACACTTCAGCACTTCCTACACTTCGCACACACCTTACCTACAACAAATAAACACTTTCATGGATAGACAACACTCACAAGCACTCTTTCCAAGCAATACACATGCATACAAGCTCACAGAGAAGAAGATATGGAGTGAAGAAGACACAAATTCGAATTTCTGTGCTCTCTATTCTCACAATGGCAAAAAGTTCTTTACAAAGAGTCACATTTGACTTATATACTAGTGCCCTAAAAATGGTCCTTTCACACAAGAGACCGGCACTTTATTCACTAAAAGACTAATTTCCTACTATTTTACATGGGTAAATCTCTAATCTTCTGTGGGGATCCATCTAGAGGACTCCTCTAGTGCATTTACAATGGAAAATATATTACAAGAATGATTATGATACAAAAATATGATGTCCAAATTGGAAAAATTTTGGGGCCCGTCTTTTTCTCTGCTTTGTGCTTTCTTTAGCTTTGCAACACTCTCCCCCTCTTCGTCTCTGTCGTCCCTTGACAGGCTTTGCTTCTTGTCCTCAGTTTGTTGTCCGCACGCATCCAGTGGTCAGTATTGCCTGATTCTTGATCTTGCATTACGTTTTAGAGGCGCTCTGATTTGTCTTGGTTGCACACATCGGACCTGGTTGCATTACTCCAAGCCGGTTGATTCGGTTTGCCACGCACGCCATTAGTGCACATATGCGGATGTAGCTCGTAAGCCTTGATCTGAATCCTCTGTAACTCAAGAGGTTGAAGCACCCACATATGGAATACTTGTTGGCCCTAGTTCCTCCTCTCAGCTGCGTGCTTTTCCTTGGTGTGTGTGCCCCTGCGGGGTTCTATGCAGAGATGGGTGTTGCACCCCTGCGGGGCTTCTTGCAGAGATATATCTTCAGATATTTCCTTTTAGTGAAGCTGCTTCTTTCGTTGTCTTCTTCTTTTCTTCTTTTTACTTGACTCTCCCTCAACACCATGTAAATGCTCTAGAGAATTCCTCTAGATGCATGATCCTTGAAGAATGTAGCATTAGCCTTGTACCATAGTAGGAACTTAGTGATTTATAGGAAAAGTGCCAGTGTCCTATGTGAAAGGACGATTTCTGGGGCACATGTATATAAGCCACTTTGTGACTCTTTGTAAAAAATATTTTTCCATTGTGAAGAACTAGAAAGCAAATTTTTGAATTGGTTTCTTCTTGACTGTGTATCTTCTTCTCCATGAGCTTGTATGTGCATGTGATGCATGAAATGTGTGCCTAGAGGTGTTTCTACCCATTCCCCTATTCGTTTCACCATTGTAGTGTGTGTGTAAGCTTGATAAGTTGTGGAGCAAGAGTTGGTGTTTCCTACCACTCTATATTTCACTCATAAGTTGAAGTATGCTTGTCAGATCAAGCTAAAAAATACCATTATTGGATGCATCTCTTCGAGAGCTTGGAAAGAACCTGTTATTGACCATATTCACATACCAGAGCTGAAAGATATGGCTTAATTTGTGCTTGTTGTTGTAACAAGTATCAAGATACACATTTTTAGTGAGAGAACTGACATGAGAGATAGTTATCCCTAATTTGTGTGCATTGTTTGGTCATTCACTTCATTAGACATCATGAGAGCATGTATCCTCATACACTTGATGTGGTCTAAGTCCTTGGATTGATAATTTAACGAGTATATCAATCCACCAATGTATGCACTTGTTGATGATTGAGGAATAGTCTCCTTCATCACAAGTCCCTAAGACATCGTGGGCTTAGGTACACACAGCATTGGTGCTATTGTCAGGGATCGATACTGATCAAGGTGCCCTCGTGATGGTTATAGCTTTGGTGTGAAGATAGTGAGCATGAAGAAGTAATCTGAGATTGGTGTCAAAGTTGAAACCTTCTTTCACTTGTTACTTCATACACTTCTTGTGTGTGTGACAAGTTTTTAGGTTAGGTTTGAGAGTGAAGGAGTTAGGATTAGGAAGTAGGAAGGAGTGTGTGGATGTTTACTAGATATTTCATTCCAGAAAATTCGAAAAAAAGTAAAATGTTCAATTTTCCTTTTACTCTCTAGTCACAACCAAAGATTAAAACCCAAAACTCACCACATTTGAACTCACTTGTTTTCGCACAAATATTGTGGATCACTCGGACGATTGGTATCGTGGAGATAGTATCACCTAGAACTCAAAGTAGTGGAAGTTGAGAGCTAAAAGTTGAGAAAAATACTTACTAAGGTGAGCACCCTATTGTGAAAAACTTAAAAATCTATTTGATCACTCGCATGTGGTGAAATGACACTGGCCATGTATCAAAAGTATCGTATCAGGGGATAGAGTAGAGATTTTGTATCCACAGATGCAAGGGTGAGAAGAAGAGCACAAGGAGCACAAACTCACAAAAAATTCTAAATTTTGACTTCATAAAGTCCAAGTATCTTGGCCAATTGGGTTTGGTATCAAGATACCAAATTCCCATGTGTCATGATACTTGGCAAGTATTGTGCATCGCCAATACCTCATACTCCTAGCATATCATGATACCTAGGTATTGTGTATCATTAGTCGAGTATTGCAATCACCTAAGATCATGTATCACTGATATTGTCAAGTAACATGTATCACGACCTTGAGCTACTATCATGTATTGTGGAGAGTTGTATTGTGTATCACTAATACCAATGAGTATTGTGTGTCCTGTCTTTTTAAGTATCATGTTTCGTTGCTCTCCCAAGTATCCTGTATCATGCAACTAAAGTATAATGTATTGTGCTTGACTCAAGTATCTTATAGTATCCCTATGTATCGTGTATCGTAACCTCACTGAGTATCATGCATCACTTGTGTGTAAGGTATCATGTGACCATTATTGCGTCGTGTATCAGGCCCCACACAAGTGTCATAACTAGAAATTCAAGTATCAAGGATCATTGGCAAGGCAATATCATGTATCATCCTCTATGACATATTATGTATCACGAGGAAGCAAGTATTGTGTATCATGAGGAAATAGGGATAGAACTAAAGGGACCTAGAGGTAGAAAGTTAAAAATTTCAATGCTCAATTATTGAATTGAGACCCATCCATGACCCTATAGATCTTCTAGGAAGCTCTTAAGGCCCTTGGTTATGAATGAAGCTAAGGTTAGGATGTGTACTAGGGAGTGAAAGAAGTATGATCTTGTCTATAGGAAGTGTAACCCAAAGGAGCATTCATACCATTTATAGAGACACATCTAGTGACTCATAAGGGGACTCAGTCATGGCCTTTGAAGAAATGCATAGCTCAATGCCTTTGGCAAGGCTCATGTAAGTGATCAAAGCTGAGTATAGGATGTCCGTGCAATATATTTCCACTAATGTGCATGGACTACCTATCTACCTAGAGGCCTCAATAAGTCTATGGCAAGAATGAAGAATTCTATAGACTCAAAGATTGTGCCAAGTCTGGCTATAAAATATGAAGGAGGATTCTACATGGATAAGCCAGGACATATGTACATAGTGACTAAACATCTAGAGAGAATGAATGAAAGGGGAGAAATTGAGGAACTTGAAAACCCTACTAGACCCGATAGTGGAGAAATGGTAACCACTCCTAGAGGAAAATTGGTGATAACCAATGTATGAAGAGTTTATCAAACCCCTCAGGATGATGACTTGATGGATGTTTATATGTTAATTGGACTAGATGAATTGCTACAAGCCACTTCACCTATACAAGGAGAAGGCATGAACCCCGCCATTATCTATGAACTACAAGATCCAGAAGACTCCTCTAGAATTACCTACCTGGACCGGAATAAAAGGAGATATTTGCTTGGTAATGACCTTGACAAGTCTAGATTAAGATACTTAGGGTTGCTAGAGTTCCCTCCTAGAGACCAGGCAACCTCTTCTCTGAACGCTCCTAGGACACAATAGAGCAATGAAAGCCTAGCCTTACTATTCAACAAAGTGTGCGAGTTAGGCAACATGTGCACTTATCAATTCCAAGAACCAATCCCAATTATTAGAGAAACAAAGGAAGTGGAAATGTGAATAGGCAACCCTTACCAATAAGACCACCACATGGTGGAGGATGAGGAATACAACTGGTATGTCCTACCATCCCTATAGTCCTTTGACCACCAAAGCCAAGTAGAAGACTAAGGCCTATTCAAGTAGCCAAATGCATGAGAAATCATTATGATATTTGTGGAGAGCCATATTATCACATAACTAAATTTAAACAAGTGTTACATGCAAAATAGGTGGATGACTTCTTTGTCCAAAATGAATCCTTTGGTCTCATTCCTACTGGAACATCACTTACTTGGTTCCAACCGTTTTGTAAATATTGAGCAATGCTTTTAGGAATTAATTGGTGAATTTACCAAGAGGCGTATCAAGCACAACTCCTCTTCTTTTATCCATAGCTTCAGAAAGACTCCTAATGAATCCATAAAATGAGTAGCCCAACGATTCAATAAATATGTAGACACATGCCCCATGATAGAGAGACCCTCCCAACAAAACATGATATCTCTGTTCTTAGATGGCTTGACCAATGGGACTTCAAGATCCTTTGTTTATGTGAAATGATTGAAAACATTAAGTGAATGTCTATGGGAACACATAGAATTGGAAGATAATCTAGCATGTGACTTGAAAATCCCACAGAATCACACAAAGTTTGAAGATATGTCAAGTAATGCAAGCTCCCAAAACAACAATGTAGAGGAACTTGCGGACTTAGTGGCTAAGAAACTAGGTGTCCAATGATAGAAAAGCTACCACAATCCTCTATTATGGGTACCCATGCTAAGAAGATGCATCCATTGTGGAGGGGACCACCCATCTCATATTTGTGTAGGATGAGGACTAGTTCCCCCATAGACTTATCATTACAACAAGCAACAGGCCCAGGGACCTAGTTTATATTGTCATATTGAAAAAAAAATATAATAACCATAGCACTAAAAATCGCCCCTTTAATAGTCAACCAAGAACATTCACACCACCATAGTAGAGACCATATGGATACCCCCCAAAGATCAAAGCAAAGAGGCCCCTAGATATGGTCCATATCAAGGAGCACCCATGGCACCATGACCTTATGAATACGTAGGATGCAATCAACCACAACCGATACTAGGGAAACAACCCCCACATCCTCAAAATGTAGTGCCCCTGAAGTATGCATAACCAGAAGAAAATCTTCAGAGAGCTATCATGCTCACCACTTCATTGATAAACTCAGGTAACCTTAGTCAAGAATTTGATCAAATCCAAGGAGACTACTATTCTTATGACACTAGTCTCGTGGAATATGACCAAGCCTATGAGCAGCATTATTGTGGACATGAGGGCTACAAGAACCCACACACATCTATATGAATGAGATCTAAAGGCTGAATTGAAGAGTCAATGTGCATCTTGTGCACATTCCTATTTTGTTTTCCATATTGACAATGCTCACAAAAGGAAAAATCACAGAAAGATAACACTAGTAAGTAGCGAGAACAAGAAAGATTTTCCATTCCACTACGTGATATATTGCCCAAACAGCCATGCCAAAGACAAGCCCTAGGCTGCTCAACAATAGCTAACAAGTGTTCCTTCTATGATACAATTAAATAATAAAGTGAGCCAACTTTTATTCCTTTTGCAATAACCATATTTCTCTTTGATATACAAAAGGACTCAGCATAGAAGACCACCTTGTAACCAAGGTAATCAAGTTGACCAAATAACATCAAACTATGTGATAATTGAGGTACATGGTATACATTATGCATACTAAATTTTGGACCATCAATGAACTACACAATTACATCTCCAATCTCGATAGTGTCACACTGATCAGAATCACGAAGTCTCAGAGTAAGAAGAGACTTTGCTGCAAAAGTAGAGAACCACTCTCTATGTGGTGTCACATGGAAAGAAGCACTAGAATCTAGCAATAATGTGTGGGAAAGAGAATTAGCCATAAGAGCCTCATTATGCATAGTACTATCAAGTCAACACATTAGCATCATTAGAAATAGCATTGATTTCTTCAATCTTCGCAATCAAAGTAGATGGTGCAAGTAGCTATTTAACATGCCCATCAACATTTTTCCCTTTACCTTTAGCATTCCTTAATGCATAGCACTCTTTCTTCATGTGTCCTTTCTTATGAAAATAATGGCATTTGATATCCCTCTTCCTTAATTTACTTGTACTCTTATTGTGTTGATCAGTCTTTTCCTTGTTCTTGCTCCTACCACATTGTTGATTCTTTCCTTGGTAGGAATCATGAACATTATATGCATCTCCACTCTGAGTGCCAACCATAGACTTTCTATGGATCTCCTCACTCAAAAGTGATTGACATATGTCATCATAGACCAGTTTACCACAAGGTGCACTATTGCTAATAGCAGTGCAAAGTGCATCCCATGATGATGGCAAGGTGCATAACAAGAAGAATGCTTTCATTACATTATCCATGTCTACTTTTTTATTCTGTAATTGAGAGAATATAGCATCAAAATCATTTAGATGAGCAACAACATTTGTCTATGTCCTTCATGTAAAGGTCATATAACTTTCTCATCAGATACACTTTATTTGATGCCATTTGTTTTTCATATGTATTGTATAAATTCTTCCAAAGCGCCTCTGCACTTTCACAGTCCCATATTGTAAAGTAAACATTATCTATGAGGTCCAATTGAATGGTATACCTAGCCATTTCATCTAAATCATTCCAATCATCTTCATCTATGTCAATAGGCTTCTTTGAGATTCCATTTACTAGCTTCCATTGCCTCCTTTGAATCAACACAACTTTAATTTGATTCTTTCATAGAGCAAAGTTTGTGCCATCAAATTTTTGGATCTCAAAATTGTCTTTTCCCTGCAAGTTATAGCTCCTTTTGGGAACATTGGCACTAGACCCTAATGTAAGAAAATAACAGCATAGCGGAATAGACCTGTAGATAGAGTTGAGAGAAAAACACAGACAAAGATAGACGCAGACTAAGAGATAGAGAACTCAAATTCTCAAATCCTCGAGCGTAATGCAATTACAATGATGGTGTTGTCCACCCAATGTGGAGCTTAGATGGCGATCTAGACAGACTCTAGATGAAGGGCTTACTAGTGCGCAATGCTATGTAAAGCTCAACCTAGGCCGTGCTTATATAATTTTCACAAGGTGGTTTAGTATAGATAAATGTAGTCATGAGATACAAAATAGTTGGTAAAATATACGATTTGACAATATTTCCATGATTAGAAGTCTTACCATCTCAGGGAAAGCCCCCCTCTGCACTCCCCCCAGTAAGGTTCTATGCAAAAATCACGTGATACCACAGGGCCTTTATTTCACCTTAAATGTCAACGCAATGGCCTGGAAGTTTATGCCCTACCTAACCAAATGGCTAGCCTCACAAAGATCATCTATAACCATAAATGGTCACACATAGACTTCATCTAACTTGGAAGTTAGGGTTCCACAAATGTTCGGGCTCTCATAATGGCTTCTCCTCATAATGGGGGCCTTACAACTTAGAGCACCATGGATCATTTGTGGTCACATGAGGGTGGAGTATTTAGCATATCTAACACCACCCCTCAATGTCCACCCTACGGTGAACTACCTCCTTGGTCCAATCCCAAGCTTTGGAAAGTGTCGAAGAAGTTGCTCTCTCCCAAGGGCCTTGGTGATGATGTCTACTCCATTTTCTTTAATAGGACAATAGCTTGTCTCCATGACCTCGTCCTCAATCAGCTCACACACATTGATACTCAATTTCTATGTGCTTGGTACATGCATGGAAAATAGGATTTTTGGCAATGGCCATGCAACTTTGGTTGTCACACTTCAACTCTGTAGCCTCTTGTCCTTGTATTCCTATGTCCCATATGATCCTCCCCAACCATACTGCTTCACATGCTGCAACACATGCAACTTTGTACTCAGCTTCAGTAGAAGATAATGAATAGTCGGTTGCTTCTTACTAATCCAAGAGAAAATCCCTGATCCTAAAGAAAAGCAATATCCAGAGATTGATTTTCTAGTGTTAATGTCTCTTGCCCAATTTGAGTCACAGTATCTGACCAGAGATTATCCTTCTTCATAAAGAATACCATAATCAATGGTTCCTTTCACATACCTGAGTATCCGCATGCTTGCCTTCCAATGCGTTTGGCAAGGCTTATTAGAGAACCTGCTTACTACTCCAACAACATAAGAGATGTCTCATCTGCTATTGCACAAGTAGATGAAAATTTCAACTAATTTCCTATTTCTTCCAATATCCACAGGAGGTGAAGTATCTTCAATAGATAATTTTGTGTTGACTTCCATAGGTGTAGAAATTTCCTTGCAATCCTCCATGTCGAATGCCTTCAATATCTACCTTGCATACTTTTGTTGAGAGATGAAAATCTTCCCTGGTTCCTGCCAAACTTCAAGACCTAAGCAGTAATGCATTAAGCCCAAGTCTGTCATTTCAAATTTTGAACTTAGGGCATCTTTTGTTTGTTGAAGAAGAGCATCATCATTTCCTGTAATCACAAGGTCATCTACATAGAGTACAAGCACAATTGTCTTCCCTCGTCTCTTTAGAACATAAAAGTTAGCATCAAAAGTACATCTTTTGAAACCTAGATCCAAGAGATATTTATCTATCCGCTAGTATCATGCTCTAGGGGCTTGTTTTAGCCCATATAATGCCTTCTTCAGCTTACATACTTTGTTCTCTGAATGGGGAGCCTCAAACCTTGGTGGCTGAGACACATATACCTCCTCCTTGAGGTCTCCATTCAGGAACGATGATTTGACATCCATGTGATAGACTCACCAACGCTTATGTGCAGTGTAGCTCAGTGATGAGTAGCACCTCCTTTAATGTCAATCCGGGAAGACGTGAGGATGGTATGAAGACCACGAGCAAGTGGAAGCACAAGTGCGTGAGTGAGAAGCACACAAGCATGCACACACATACACGCACACGCACGCACACGGCAAGAACAAAGAGAGTAAGACAATGGAATCACTTCTATTGCAACCAAGTTCTCATACAAGCTCAAAACTACAAGAAGCTACCCAAAAATGAGCTCTCTAGCTCTATTTATAGTTTTTTGACTAGCTTTGGCCCTGTCCAGACCTAGTGTCCGGCCTAGTTAAAAATTAGGTTCCAGGGCTTATTTGAGGGCCCAAACGAGATCTAAAAATTATGAAAATTGGCAGGCAACTACTTCTAAGGCTCCCCAAGCTCGAGGACTCCTCGGCTTGTACAAAATGGAGCTACAAAAAGGTGAAATGATATTTACAAGGGTTTGTAGTGATGAGAATCACTTTAAAATGATGTGAGGGTTTTGAAAAAAATGAAGGGTTGCCTTAGTGCTAGATCTGCATGTGTGTCCGTACTTGCTTCTTCCCGTATACTGGCAACACTCTCCCCCCCCTAGCGTCTGTCGCCTCTGACAGACCTCTGCTCCACTGTTTGATCAATGTACGTCTGCAGGAGGTCGGTTGCCACTTCTTGTTCCTTGATGCGTAGTCCCCGGACCAAGTCTCTCTGGAGGGCATCCCAATTGACTGCTCCCGGCATATCAGGGTGTGGTGTGGTGTAGAGTTCTGAGTGCATGGTTTGTTCACACGCGAATAGATGTAGCAGGTGGGTTGGGCGTGGTGCGAACACTTCTGAGTGTGACTCCCAAAACCCCGTGGTGAACATATCGTCGAAAGTTTGCTTATAGCAGGCAGGGAGATATCTGATGCGTGCGTGCCATGCATAAGCAACTCATATGCTTGGGGTTGTGCTCATATCATACAGGAGGTCATAATTACCATTGATGAAGCCGGGAATCGGAGGCTGAATGTTACATACGTTGCGGAAGGTTTTGAGCACAACCTGCATCATATCAAATATCTTGAGTAGCACCTGTGCAGCTACATCTGGCATGGAGTGGAGGCGTGGGAGCCAATATCGGATGGTAGCCATCATGTATGCTGTTGTAGGTGGGCCTGTTGGTGGTGCGATTTTGGGGTAGTTCAGCCACTGTTTGCAATTCACATTGTTCTGAACCTTGATGGCGAATGCTTTCCAGGAGCGTCTTCTTTGTACTGGTCCAAAGCATGGGTTATATTTCAGATGCATGGGAGCATGATCCCATGTTCGTAACATTTCCGGATAGGTCTCCAGTAACTTTTGCCTCCATATGGGCTGGAATATGGCCCCTTTTTTGGCTGCCTCTGGGATGTCCTCGGGTTCGAATTGTGTTGCGAAAGAGGGGTACTTGTTGGTTATGCGTTTGATCTCAGCATTGTAGTCCGCCAACAATACAAAATAAGGTTTGTATTGTAACTCTGAGCTAGTTATCAGCGGCCTAGGAGCCAAGTTCGAGAAATATTCAGACTTGAGTATGGTCTCCTCTATGGCTTCCATGGCTAGCATCTGAGTTGCAACACGCTCTTCGTGAGTGTGACCCATCTCCTCTACCTGCTTCATCCATGCTGACGGGGGTTCCTCATATGTATCCTGGCCTTCCTCCGTAATTCTGCCTCCTGGAAGGGGTTGAGGCTCATAATTGTCTTCAAATGTCTCCTCCACTGGAATGACTACTGTTTCTTCTTCTATGGTTTGATCAGGTGGAGAGGGAGGTCGTTCATACTGTAACAACTTAATTTTTAGTTCTACAACCTGTTGCCGTAGCTCAAGTACTTCATTGGTTACTGATAATTCCGGCTCTGGTGAGGTTGCAGCGTTGGCCATCTCTTTAGGTTCTCGTTGGTGTTGTGTAGGCACTTGGGCTTTCTGTAGGTCTTTGACTTGGTCAGCAAGCTGATCATGTGCTTCCAAGAGATTGGCATAAGCTTCCAATATTTGTTGTATGTTTTCTGAGGGGATGGCTTGGAATTTAGCAAGGTCGATGGGTGCCCCTGGAGTATTTTCCATGGCTGCTTCGAGGTTGTCTTGATTTTGTTTCTGTAGTCTTTTGTTTTCTTCTTGAGCAGCCGCTAAATGGCGTCGGAGTAGAGCCATGTTTCGTTGTAGTCTAGCGTTACGAGCTAGCTGGTCTCTAAGTTGTTCTTCCGTTGCCCTACTCTTCTCTGTATGTGTGGACTCGAGCTCCACCTGATATTGTTGGAGGGTAGTCACCTCCTGCTGTAATTCCGTATAAGACAACTCCAAGGCAGTGACATGTGCCTGGAGGTGGGATGACAAAGTACAGAGCTCTTTATTATTTTCTTCTAGTAACCTGTATTCCTGTTTGAGTTGAGCAGCAGCTTCGAGCATGGTGTTGAGTGCATGACTAAATGAGGTGGGTGCAGGGGTAAAGGTGGAAGATGCAAGGGGTCGGGAGATGGGAAAGGGAAAAGTGGATGTTGTGCCTACAGTGTTTGGAAGTGGTGACATGAGTGAAATGACACGTGGTGATGTTGGAATAACAGTGGTGGTGGGTGATCCTGTGGATGGTGAGATGTCCATGGGATCGGACGTGAGAGTGTGTGATTCGTGAACTGTGAATACAGGAATGGTGGGTGGTGTGATAGTGGTGGCAGTGAATGTGGGGGAGTGGGGTTGGGAAAGGGACTTTTTATTATAATTATCCACCTGTTGGAGTATATTTACAAGGTTTGTCCAGAATGACGGTTGTGTGACTTGGGTTGAGGATGAGGCAGTTACCAGGGAAGTGGTGGATAGGGTTTGGGTGTGGGTGAATGGAAAAGGATGGGGTGAGGTCTGGCTAGTGGCAAGTGGTTGTCCAAGGGCGGGGAGATAGGAGGGGTGACCTATTATGGTTTGATCGGTGGCCGGATGACCGGTGTGAGGTTCAAAATTTTGGGTGGAAGTGATGGATGTGGGTAAAGGGAAGGATGTAAAAACAGAGGTTTGTACAATGGTTTCATGATGGGTGGACATCGGTTGTTCAGAAAGGCTAGTGGAGAAGGGTTCTGAGGGTTGAATGGAAGGTGACGGTGGAGATGGTACCTGAGTAATTACATCTTGTTCGTCAGTGAGACTTGGGCTCGTCATGTGAACATCCTCTGAAATTGTGGTAGGCAAGGCAGTAGAGACTTCCATTTGAATCATTTTCCCTTGTCGTGGCCGTGTATCAATCCTTCGTTGATCATAGATAGGGTTTTCCTGATAGACCATTGTCCTCAATGCTTCTCCGATCCCACATGTCTCTGCCAATAGATTCAATGATTCCACAAAATGTGAGTCGACATTCTCGGTTTGAAGCATCTGGTTCACTAGAGCTCTATTCGCCTCTTCTGTCATCTTATGTCTTCTCTGTACCTGCTTGATCGTCTTGTATAGCCGTTTGAGTTGTGCCGTGTAGGCAGGGGCCTCCTCTTCACTGTCTTCTGGTTCATTTCTTTGCGCACCTTCTTGAACTTGTATGTTTGGGTCATGAGGGTGTTGTGTCACCTCTTCCCTATGTACTCTGCTTGTCTCGCCCCGTGGCTGTTCTCTTTGGACTGATGCTCCCGGATCAACATTGTCAGGGGAATCTTCACTGTCTGATAGGGGGACCGTCTGCAGGAATCTTTCAAAATCAAAGTTTGGATCCTCTGTGAAGGTGGCCATAGATGCAAACTCTGCATCGGTAGGTAGTGGAGGGGCGGATGGAGCGGGTTGTACCACCTCCCCAGCTTGAACTCCTTGAAGATGGATCGTGAAAGGTGCGACCTGAGCTTATGGTCTGGGAGAAGCTTCGGTTGTGGCTTCTTGAGGGATCATTACCTGGGAGAGCGATCCACGCATTCGTTTTGCGGGCTGGCTCCCTGACTTCCGCCCTTTGAACAACTCCAGTTGTGCATATTTTAGGGCTCTGGCAACTGGCACATCATATGCAAGACATCTATAGATAATTCTTGTAAGCGCACAACAGCCATGTAGAGTAGGCTTCCTCACTCCCCGCTTGCCTGCCTCATACACTTGGTCCAAGATCCATACAGGCATCTTAATGGGCAAGCTTCCCGTCTCTGCTAGATATAGCCCATACCATATTTTCTTGTGAGGTTGGGTGAAACGGTTCTGAGCTGGGAATGCGAAGTGTTGGAGGCACATCCGCAAAGGTATGGCGATGTTGGGGGTGAGGGCGCACATTTCTTTTAGCTTCTTGATTCTATTGCTTTTCATCGACTCAAGTATCAAGGGGTCGCGGTCAGAAGGTACATGCGTGCCATACATCTGAAGTGCTTCCCTGATTAAAGTAACATTCAATTCGAACTTCCTCATTTCCTCCAGATTTGACAAGGAGGGCACCCAGAATGTGCCTGAATGATCTTTATCCCCTGTCGGCTTCAGCGTGGCAATTAGGTAGTAGCACCTGAGGAAATCAGGTTTAGGCAGAGCTGCACTAAAATAAGTTTGTAATCCTGCTTTTTGCCAGATATCTTGAAGTGGAGCTGCATTTTGCAATGCTTCGAATTCTCATGAGAAGAACTAGAAGGTCCACCACACTCCTCCACATTCCATCTTGGATTCCCAGATGTGATCCGCGTCTCCCAAATCTCCTGGCATCTCATTGAACCAGTGAGAATGCCCCTTTACTCTTTCGGTTAGGCCATTTGGTGGATCTGGAATAGGAATTCTCCGCACATTTACGAACTCCTCAGGCCGAGCTGTTGGTGGGGCCTCCACCGGCATGGCATCCCAATTGATTGGAGCACCAGAGCCTGCCTGAGAGCTTGTGCCTGCCGCTGTTGCCATGAGAGTAGGTTGCTTATCTGTTGGAAGAAGAAAGGCACATTAGTGTTGCATAGGAAACAAGACGTAATGGTGTTCCCTTCACAATACTAACATGACAATCCCGGAGGTCAGTGGTTAGTGGTGAAGTGTTTGTGATAGATGTGAGTGGTGATTAGAGGTCAGTGTCATCCTAGATGCATACTTTGGTTATGCAATGGGCTCAGAATGCTCCTATGTTAGAGTAGACGGATTTACAGAATTGGGTCAGGGGGTTTAGTACACAGTTTAATTCTCCAAACTTTGATAGAGGATTCGTAGCTCTTAGAACTAAAGACAGGTGAAGATTTCTGGATGAGAGCGTGATGTATTTGGGACCTTTTGGGTACCCATTTACAGACATTCCTAGGGTTGATGGGAGTGGAGACAGTGAGAGGTGTAGGTATCTTTTCATTTTCTGAGTTGTTGGCCACGAGTGCTTGTGAAAGTTGCTTCATCCTAGTGCCTGGAGGTGAAGTAATTTGGGCTTGTAAGCAGGCCTTGGGCACCCATATCTGTCTAGTATTAGGGATGGCCTTCATTGACCGCTTAGGAACCCAAATAGAAATGGTATGCCTAGGGGTTATCCTAGGGGGCTTCTTCACTTTGTTCCTTGACGGTGAGGCTCGTTTCTTGTCTCCTTGAGAGTCTGCTATTAGAGTTGTGGGTTTTCCATCCTTGCGTATCCAGATCTGCTTCGCGCCACGAGATGGTCCGTGTTGCACGGGTTGGCGCTCTTGCCTCTTGATCAGCAGCCTCCTTCGTGTCGAGTGATGTTTGGTCTGCTCGTCTAGAATCTTCTTTGGATCAGTTAGGAACTCCTTATTGGCTCCTGTACCTTCAGTAAGATTGACAATCCTCTGCACCATAGAAGTTTGTACAAGAACAACATTGTTATCTTCATGTGGATTCCTGGAGGGACCAGAAGTTGGTGCCTGTTCTATTGGTTTGAGTGCTTGATTTTCTAATTCAATCGTGAGACGGCTTTGGCCTACCCAAGCCTGAAGAAGTCCACTTCTTAGGTTGAGGTTGACTGCGTGATCATAGATCCAGTCTTGGCCTAAGACAAGAGGTTCGGTCAGATCCTCGTCTTCACACACTAGCACTTTGCTGGCATGAGGACCTCTTGTATGTAGAGGGGAAGATCCACCTCTCCCATGCAAGGGGTTTCAACACCTCCTAATCCTATCAGGTATGCTTCTAGGGGTTTTACCTCCAATTGCAGCTGCTGGCAATAAGAAAGCCGAACTGCACTTGTGGCTGCTCCTGAATCAATTAATGCTCTCACGCTTATTGTGCTGTCTCTTTGTCCTATTTCTAGGGTCACAAAAGGTCGTCGGTCCACTATCTTATGGGTACGTTCACCTGTAGTCTCACACATGGCCATGTGATAGCCTGGAGACTCTTGAGTGTCAGTCATAGGCTGATCCCTCCCTTGTCTCCTCAACTTCATTCGTCTGATACGCTCTAAGGCCTCTGCCTGTGCTTCTTCTCGAATTCGTTTTTCCTCCTCTTTACGTTGCTTAGCAGTATTGAGTCGACTTAGCATTTCCTCCTTGAGGGGTTCCTGATACAGCTTGACTCTGCATCCGCTAATATAGTTTGTGAGAACATCACCCTCTAAAGTGGCTAGTTGTACTGCTTCACTCGTGGAGATCCTATTGATGATCATAGGTCCGTAGCCTCTCTTTTCTAGCTTCCTTGCGTGTTGTTTCAATGTGTAGACTAAAACTAGATCTCCTGCTTTCAAGCCCTTATCCTTCACATGGGCATCAAAGTATGCCTTCTGTCTCTTCTTAGCTGCATATATCCCTGCAGCTGCTCTCAGTCTTGTTTCTCCTAATCGTTCAAGGTAAAAAAGTCTCGAGGAGAGTTCATGACCCGTCCATTCGTGCTCTTGTGCTACTTTCAATGTAGGTATTAAGAAGTCCAACGGTAGCACTGCGTTTTGGCCAAATACCATCTGAAAGAGGGTGGCTTGGAGTACCGTTTTGTAGGTGACTCGGTATGCCCAAACAGCATGGTGTAGCTGTTTGTCCCAATCAGAGCGTTTAGTGTACACTAATTTTGTCAGTACATTGCATAAGATCTTGTTGGTGCTTTCGGCTTGTCCATTAGCTTGAGGGTGATAGGGGGCAGACTTCTTATGCACTACCAAGAATTCTTGGAGCAGATTTTCAATAACTTCATTCAAGAAGTGAGTACCTCTATCACTAACTAGCTCTATGGGTAGCCCGTATCTTGTGAATACATTCTCAAACAAGAATTTAGCAGTTGTCTGAGCGTCGTTCTTCGTTGTGGCTTTTACCTCTACCCACTTGGTTAGATAATCCGTAGCAACGATGATATACTCAGCATGGGAACCCTTAGCTGGGGGATTGATAGGACCTACAAAGTCTATTCCCCACTTAGAGAATGCACGTCCTCCCATCATTGGCCTTAAAGGCATTTCATCTTTTCTTATCGGATATTGGGCACGTTGTCATGTGTCACATTTCTTCACATAAGTATGTGCATCCATATGAAGAGTGGGCCACCAAAGTCCTGAGAATAGAATGGTCTTAATTACTCTGTCAGGCCCAAAGTGTCCACCTGCAGCACCGCTGTGTGCAGTTTCTAAGACTTTCAAATAGTCTGATTCATGAATGCACAGTCTTAAGTAACCATCCTTGCCTCTTCGATATAGGTTGTCTCCTACTAAGGCATAGTCTTGAGCCTCTTGCTCCATGCTCCGTTTTTTTGCAAGACTAGCCTGATTGGGTAATGTTCCCGATCTCATGAACTCGACCAATGGAGCACTCCAATCTGGGATTAATGACACGTGATAAAGAGTGGCATGTTCCACTGGGGGTCTCTTCTGGCACACTGGACAAGTGTGGATCCACTCTTGTATTTCTTTGTCCATGCTAGGCCAGTACACTCCTAAGTGTCTTAGATTCTGCAATGTTCGTTGTTTAGAGTAGTGGTTTCCTAGCAATCCCTCATGGGCTTGTTGCAACCAACTAGTATGTTCATCGTCCTCGACACAACAAGCTAATACGCCCTCGATATCTTGCTTGTACATACTTTCGGCCAATATTTGATACTTTAGTGATTTTACAATTTCCTCTTTGCTTGTTTTCACATTCTTATTTGCAGGCCCGAAGGTTAGGACTGGTACCAACTTATTTGCCCATTTAGGAACAACTTCTAAATTGAACAGATAAGCATCAGGCAATTCATCAGACACTCCTTGCGGTGGCTCTCCTGAAGTGATGCGAGAAAGATGGTCTGCCCTAAGATGGGTTCTACCTTTCCTGACAACAACTTCAAAGTCGTATTCCATTAGTAAGAGGAACCATCTTACTATGCGGCCTGTATTGCAAGGTTTATTGACCAAATATAGTAAAGCTTGATGATCAGTGAAAAACTTGAACTTATTGGCCAATAGATAGTGTCTAAACTTCTTCACAGCATATACCATGCCTAAGCCTTCTCTCTCCGTTGTGGTATAATTTCGTTCAGCTGCATTTAATTGCCTACTAGCATATGCTATCGGCAAATCTAGGTTTCCTTCACCTGTGGGTTGTGCTAGCACACATCCTATTGCATGATTGGAGGCATCTACATGGACATGGAATGGTTTTCTCCAATCCGGAGTAGTCAATATTGGTGCTGTGCACAAACGTCTTTTCAGCTCGTTGAAGGAGTTCTCGCATTCCTCGTTCCACTCAAAATTTGTTAACAACCCATAAAGAGGTTTAGCTATGATGGCATACATGTGGATAAACCTACAGTAATATCCACAATGGCCCATGAAGGCTTGTACCTCTCTAACATTCCTTGGTCTTGGCAACTCCGCTATCGCTCTTACTTTGTCCTCCTCTATTGAAATTCCATTCTTAGAAACAATGTGACCTAAGATTTTACCTTGTCGTACCATGAACACACACTTCTCTGGGTTCAGACACACTCGATAATCTCTACACTTGTTGAAGATTTGTCTCAGCTCAGGGATGTGGTAACTTCTCTGTTGGGAATGCGCACATAAATCATCCCCATATACTTCTAAGCTCTTCCGAAAGAACTCTTTGAAGACATGACACATGAGCCTTTGGAATGTTGCAGGTGCATTGGTGAGTCCAAATGGCATCACACGAAATGCAAAGATTCCCCATTCTGTGGCAAAGGCTGTTTTGTGTTGATCTTCGGGGGCAATGGCTACTTGGTTGTAACCTGAAAATCCATCAAGGAAGCTATAAACTTCCTTGCCTGCAACACGCTCCAATAGATGTTCGGTGATTGGAAGTGGATAACTATCTCTGATCGTAGCGGCATTAACTTTTTTAAGGTTAATGCACACTCGCAATTTCCCATTCTTCTTGGGCACCACTACAATGGGGGACACCCATTCAGTGTGCTCAATCTCATAGATGAATCCAGCTTCAATCAGCCTGTCAATTTCCTCCTTTATTTTGGCTGCATAATTGTCATTATATGTGTAGGGCTTTTGTTTGGTAGGCTTGGCATCAGCGGTCATCGGAATCGTATGAGAGCAAATCTTTGGATCTACTCCTTTCAAGTCTCTATAGTGCCATGCGAACACATCCCTATATTCCCTTAATAGAGCTACAAGCTTTGCTTCTTCCTCTGCACTTAGGTCATCTCCTATGTACGTACATCGTTCTTCGTTCCCTTCAATGGTCACTACAATTTTTTTGGTCTTTTCTTTATTGTCATATGCCTCTCCTATAATGGCCTCTCTCTTAGGCATCCGTACCAAAATTTTTCGGTCTTCCACTTCATATTTCTTGAAATTTTTTGGTACTTCAAACAATGATTCTTCCTCCTCTTGTTTCACTGCTTTTCTTTTCTTTTTCTTTTGACCTCCTTCACTTCCTTTCTTTGAATTTATCGTTTTAATACTCGCGAGGGGTTCTTCTTCTTTTGGGTTAACACTCCTATGTCTTCTAAGTAGTGTTCCTCCGAGTCAAAGTAAGTATCCATCACAATGGATTCGAGATCATCATCATTCTTCTCTTCTTCTATGAACTCACTAGGATCACACTCTTCCAACAGGGGCTGACACATGAACACTGAAATATCATAACCCTCCTCATCACAATGAGGTGTCCATTGTTCTTCATTGACTGCAATGTCCATGGTAGCTAAGATTTCTGCCCAACCATGAGGCTCAAATTCCTCATCTGGAAATATCATCGGTGTATAGGCTGGGTCTTTTATTGGTCTACCTCCTGGGGGAGTTCCTTCTTCTCTCGCTTTTAGGCGCTTTTCCTCTTCCTCCGCGACCTTGCACATCCATAAGTGAGTATCTTCATGCAGCCAGGATGGATCAGGTGAACTTCCAGAATGCACGGAGATAGAATCTTCTTTCGCTTTGTGGATAGGATTCCACTGTAGGGGTGGTACATCTCTGAAGGTGTAATCCTTCAAATTGACCTTGGTGGTGACCCCTAAGTGCTGTAAGTACAAGGAGTTGGTTCCCCAATCCTGTACTATTTGCAATTGTCGTAGGAAGGGTCTTCCTAGGATCATCTCGTAGACATTATTTTTCTCAAAGTCACATATAGCAAATGTATGTTCAAACTCTACACCACAAGTGGTTAGAGTTATCCCTTCAAGCAATCCTAGAGGTCTTTCAAAATGACCATCTGCCATTTGAAGTTTCATTCTCGTTGATCTTAAGGTGGGTTTGCCCCATCGCTTCCACAAGGAGGTGGTCACAATAGCAACACCAGCACCCGAATCCACAATTGCTTTGGTTGTGTAACCTTGATAGGTGATCGGAAGATAAGTGTTACCTTCTTCACCTTCGCTCATGTCTCCTATCTTGTCGAGAGGTATCTCTGGAACTTTTCGCTTAGAGCCTACTTTTGGTATATTGGATTCAAGTTCTAGAACCTGATCCTTCACATGATTCCAAAGCTCCGGTTTTGCCTTGAGGAGCTCCTCTACAGTGAGATGACATTGAACCTTAGTGTTCTTCACAACATCAGTGTTTCTTGGAATCACTGAGTCTTCATTTCTCACCAATATTGTGGGAGCTCTGATCTGGAGAGATTCAGATTCCCATGGGCTTGTGAAATGAGGCAACTCTTGTAAAGAATTAGATTCAAAATCTAATCTCTCATCCTCTTGTTGTTCTGTTTGATCTCCATAGATAGACGGAATGTCTTGGGGAAATTGATCACGAAGATCATCAATCTCAAGAATAGGAGGGGAGTTACCCTTCTCCTTGGCCCATTTCTCTTCTTGTATTTCCCGCAAGAACTCTTGAGAGTACTGTTGAATTGAAGGAGGTATTCCAGCATCCGTGGAATTAGGAACATAAGCTCCCATTGGTGGTGAGCTTCCTCTTTCAATAACTGGTTGAGCCTGTGGAGGTAAAGGAACTTGTGGTTTGTTTACCAACTGCTCTAATTTTTCTAGTAAGCCTTGGAAGTGCAAATCTGATTTGACAGAGTTTATCTGTTTGAACTTTTGACTAGTCTCAAGTATAGCTTGAGCTTGTTCTACCATTTTCATGCACATTTTCATCCGTTCAATCTCTAAATCTGCTCTAGGGTAACTCTTGTCTAGGTTTGCAGCTGTTGGCCCTTCTTGAAGTCGAGCCTGGTAGGCCTTGAACATCATGTCCAAGCCTTCAGGAGTGGGGTCAGCTAATACTGATCCTACTTGGGATGGTGGGTGGGTTACATGGGGTGTATTAGAGGGTGGAGGAATGGAGGGTGATGGGGATGGTAGCAGTGGGAAGGTGTGAGAGTGCGGTTGAGATGTGATCTCTATGATTTTTGCCTTGGTTTCTCTCAAGCTTTCTTCAAGTTTGTTTATCTTTTTTGCCCATTGCCTTTTCATTCTTTCACGACTATCCTTCCAGGCTCTAGTCCTCTTTTTGGTTATGCTCTCTGTTTCACTCACCTCGGGGCTCTTTTCCTGACCAACACCTTGGTTTTGTTGTAGTGCCTGGGCTCTTGTGATCACCTGCACAGGTGCAGTGGAAGTCACACTTCCTGTGGAGTCTACAACTAACCCAACAACATTGATAGGAGTGATTTTAGGCATGTTATTAGGGTTCTTTGGGCAATCTCGTAGGAGATGTTCTTTCCCGCAGTCTTGACAGAAACCCTGAATGGTTACTGGTTGAGGTTGTGTAGGGACAGGCAGTGGACAATCACGTATAAGGTGATCTCCCTGACATCTGAAGCATGGTCCTCTAGGAAATGGGGTTCTTACCTGCCTAGGTTGAGGTCTAGAGTTGGGGTTTGTGAACATGACATTAGCATACTCAGGTTCCCCACTATTTTCACTTGGGTCCTCATAATAGTATGACTCGTTATGCTCGGGTGACTGCATGTAGTAAGCCTGTGGGCTATCAATATGTGTGGAGTCAAAACTATGGTCACTTGGATCACTGTCTAATAGCAATGGGGTGACTAGGACTATGGCTCTATTCGGATTTTCTTCAGCAGATGCATATTTCACTGGGATCACATTGGTTGGAGCAGTTGCGGCACTAGGACTGGTTGAGGTCTCTGCTGCCCTTGATAAAGTGGCTGATAAGTTTGCTGTGGTCTGTTGTATTGTTGTGGTGGGTACTGATTCTAGTATCTACCCTGTTGTGGATATGGCTGAGGGTAATTTTGCCTAACAGTTTGTTTGTTATATGGGCAGTCTTGTGTAGTGTGGTTGGTGTACCTGTGCTCTATGGTGCAGTACTAGCTACTAGGATTCGCCTGGGGTTGGGCCATAATGGGACATACACTTGCCATATGGTCACCGCCACAAGTGTAACACCGCTTAGCTGGGGCAAATCTCGGAATTTGTTTGCTAGAGACACCTAGTTTTTGAGCTACCTTCTCTGCAAGTTCCTCAATGGATGTGGATTGACCAGATGTGAGGTTACTAGAGCTATCTGAGTCCTTATAGATTTTTGATAGTTCCAATTCCTCACCTAGATTGTCCTCAATGTCTATGCACATGCGCACGCACTCTTCTATCGTTCTGGGGTCCTTCAGATACACATATGACCTGAGCTTGGTGCTCAACAATCCATCTAAGAACAAGGCCACTTGTTTGGCTGGTGTGGGTAACTCCGGCATCGGGCATCTCTCCAGGTACTGCCTAAATCTTCTTCCAGCTAGTCTGACCGTCTCTTGAGGTGTTTGTTTGAAGCTATGAATTAGTGAGGAGGTGTTATGCCTGATTCCACTCTTAGAAAACTCAACGATAAATGCCTCTAAGAGCTGGTCTATGTTTCTGAAATGCCTCTCGTTTAGTGGTTGAAACCACGTAAGGGCAGTGTTCCTAAGGGTTAGACCGAAAGCATTATATTGTGTGAACATGTCCTCTACCTGTTCAGCTTTCAATACTTGCCGAAATTCTGCCACATGGTCATAAGGGTCTCCCGTGCCATCGAAATAATTCTTCATGGACTTCACCAGTTGAGTTGGTCGCAGGGTCCTAGTGTGTTCTCTCGGCCTTGGCAAAGGAAAATCGTCAGTATTCCTTTGATTCCATGGGGTTCTATGTCTCTCAAGTTCCACTCTATTCCTTTCCGTTCCAGTTCTTTCTCTTCCCAGGGAGTTGGCAAAACTTACCTCAGGTTTGTCTCTACTTCTATCTCTTTGAGCTCCATGAGCTTGGGAGGTCCCAGCTCCTTGGTGACCAAAGGACACATTAGACCTTGGTTGGGGAAAAACAAATTCACCCTTCCATGTGTAGGCATGTCTGCCATGCTCAATGACCATGAAGATTCTCTCTGATGCATTGTCTAGGTAGGTTACTTGGCCGGTGCTATCAGGGTCTTTAAACTCATAGATTGCGAGGGCACTCACTTCCTGAGGTTGAGCAGATTTATATCTCCAAAAAGCCTCATCGGTTTCTCGATTTAAAAGTAGATCTATGCTTTTATTATCTTGTGGAATCCACTCTGGAGTCATGATTCTGGTCAAGACAGATTTACCCCGGGGAGTTCTCGGCTCTTTCTCTAAATTTCCTTGTTCTATATCACCCATGTCGGTCTCAGCAATCACATTTCCAAACTCATCAGTTCTATCAGGAAGAGTGGTGACTACATATATAGTCCCCTCTTTATCTAGGTATGCTCCATTCTCAAACTTGACTACCGGGTGGTCTAATCCATGGGGTTGATCGGGGTTCTTAATCTGGACCACCGATCTTCTCAGGCCATCTTCATAGATGCGAGCACCTAAACGATTAGTCCTGATGTATTCCAATTGAGTCTTGTATGGTCCTTCTGGCTTTTCTAGATAAGCCAACCCTGAACTACCTACTGGTCTCTCCATGTGATAGGACATCTCAGAATCACTTGTTTCTGATCTAGGAGTGTATGGGTAATCACTCAACTGCTGGGCCCAAGACCTGGCAGTGTGATTGACACTAGCTTCAGAAGATCTGAGGCTTTGTCTGTCTCGGCCTAAGTGTCTGCCTGATCTAAGGTTCATATGCCTGATTTATCTACCCCCTTGGACCCAAGCACACTCTCGTTGCAGGTTAATTTGCACCAATCACTTTGTTCTTTTGAGTTGAATATTATGTTTATGGTCTTGTCTGAAATCGCATCGTCAGGAGTACTTAAGTGAATTTCCGCACTTGATAAGTGATCGATTCCAGTTTACCTTTTGTCCCTTAGAGTTTTCGCACTTAAGACCTACTTAATTCTTGCACTTGGCTGATTAATACTCTTGGATTTGATTCGTGCCTAACGTTGCCCTAATTAATTACCACACCTAAGTCGTACTTAGCCTAGGCTAGGAATTGACAAAGGAGGGTTGAGAGATCTTCCAACCTCAATTTAGCTGGTTGACCAGACTGCTACACAAGCCCAAGAAGCCTTCTCCCAAGCTTGGTACTCACCCTTGCTAGCTTGCTTTGGATTGCCTTGAGTGCACACAATGTTCCTGCAAAAGCTCACCAGTCAGTATAGCTCTCTTACCACAAGTAATTGACAGACACACATCAATATTTGTAGTCCCCCTCGAGTAACTCACTGTACCCCTTCAATCTTAAGACCACCTAGTTTCACCTAAAGGTCAACTTAAAAATACATGTTCTAAAACTCTGCGTATGATTCTTACAAAAACCAGTCGAGGTCCACGTAGGATTCTCAACGAGCTTTCCAACGAGACCAAAATCTCATCAATCAGAGTTCGTACGGTCAAGTTATGACCATTCAGGCACTAAAGGGTCAAAACCGGCTCTCAGGGTTCAGGAGATCCCTCTCTGATTTCTAGGTCTTTTGCTCACTTCCAAGGTTCTAAAGTTATACCAAGGTGCCTAAAATTAAGCTCTACTACCCTTCAATTCACTCAGAAATAACCCTAAATTTTTCATGTGTTAAAGGCCGTGTATCGCGATAGGTCGGGTCGAGGTGTCGCGATAGCTCGAAGTGTTGCGATAGGTGGGAAGTGTCGCGATAGGTGGGAAGTGTCGCGATAGGTGGGAAGTGTCGCGATAGGTGGGAGGTGTCACGATAGGTGGGAAGTGTCGCGATAGCTCGTGAGTGTCGCGATAGGTGGGAAGTGTCGCGATAGGTCGTGAGTGTCGCGATAGCTCGTGAGGTGTCGCGATAGCTCGTGAGGTGTCGCGATAGGTCGTGAGTGTCGCGATAGGTCGAAGTGTCGCGATAGCTCGTGAGGTGTCGCGATAGGTCGTGAGTGTCGCGATAGCTTGTGAGGTGTCGCGATAGGTCGTGAGTGTCGCGATAGGTCGTGAGTGTCGCGATAGGTCGTGAGTGTCGCGATACCTCGAGGTGTCGCGATAGCTCGGGATATGGTGAATTTTTCTGTTCTGTCTAGTGATCCTGGGAGCTCTAGGCCTGCGCAGTGTCGTGGTGCACTCAGAATCGTGATTGGGTGAAATTTTCGGAGTGTCGCGATAGCTCGAGCTCAACGCCTCGGGGACTGTGCAGACAGATTCTGTACCTGCTGAGCTTGCTGGAGATTATGAAAATTGGCAGGCAACTACTTCTAAGGCTCCCCAAGCTCGAGGACTCCTCGGCTTGTACAAAATGGAGCTACAAAAAGGTGAAATGATATTTACAAGGGTTTGTAGTGATGAGAATCACTTTAAAATGATGTGAGGGTTTTGAAAAAAATGAAGGGTTGCCTTAGTGCTAGATCTGCATGTGTGTCCGTACTTGCTTCTTCCCGTATACTGGCAACATGCAGCCAGAGCTAGTACTACTTGGATAGTAGTCATTCTTGCAGTCGGGGTAAATGATTCACTAAAGTCAATGCCTTCAACTTGTGAGTAGCCATGTGCAACAAGTCTTGCTTTATACTTTTCTAGAGTACCATCAGCCTTGTACTTTAGCTTTCAGACCCACTTGGTGCCAATGACTTTACTCTTAGGGAGTCAATCCACTAGCTCCCAAGTTTCATTCTTCATGATATTGTTGTACTCTGTTCGCATGGCAGCCCTCCAATTCAGATCCTAGAGTGCCTCTTCCACATTGGTTGGTTCCTTTGCTTCTTCTTGAATGAGATCAGCCATCAAGGCTGTGTTTACAATATGGGTGCTTTCTCGTCTATGTTCCTCTATTCTCTGTGATCACCTCGATCCATCTGCAACCTGTTCTAGTGACTATGGGATGGGGTTTGCAAAATCATAGAGCTGCCTCACCCAACATGGCAATGGCTTTTCCACTTGGGTGTCGGTAGGTTGGTGACTTTTAGACTCATCATCTGAAGATGATGCTTCCTTGTCTTGTGTAGAAAGGATAGCTCTAGGGCAAGGTTCATAGTGGATTGCCCCTTTGCCTGATGATAAAGTGGAAGCTCTCTTTTCCTCCTCCGCTCCATGTGGCTGCTCCTCCTTAAACACCACATCACGACTCACCATGATCTTCTTAGCCTCATGGTCATAAAGCTTATAAGCCTTCTTATTTTTGTTCTACCCTAAGAAGATACATTTGATGCTTTTTGGTTGAAGCTTGTTATTGGTGCAAATATACAAGCCTTCACATTTGGCTTAGCTTTGAGGATTATGTGTGGAAGCATGTGGTGATTCATATGAACCATAGCTTGTAACACTTGGTCATTTACCGCTTGTAAACGATAAATCATTGAGAGAATCCTTCAAGAGCCTAAATCTCGTGGAGTTAGAGAGAACAATAGCTACAAATTGTTTTGATACAATAACTCCTAAATTTTAGGAAACACTTTTAGGTGAAGCCAAGTTTGAATTCAAATTCAAACTTGGAGGAAAAATGCCTATAAAAGGACTTGTAAAAACTCGCGGGGTGTGTGCTTCATTGGGAGCTCCTCCATTGGTCATTTGTAGGATTTGAGTAGCTTACATCATAGTCTACGCATTCCACTATCATTGGGCACATTTGCATTGCCAATGATCTTGTATAATCATGTGCTATAATACACATACTTCATTGATAATCTCTATGTACATCTCTGCTATGACTTCCCAGAACAGTGAACTTTGCTTGATCATATCTCAGTGATTCCTCAACCATTTTGCATTATCTATAGCTTATTGGAACCAGCTCAAAGTCAAATTTATTCTTTCCAAGTTTCAAGGCATTTGGTTCATCCATTTGGGAGAAATCACCATCGAATTGCTCACTGGTCATCTATAGTTCAGTCCCTAAAAAATCGGGGGTAAGCATTGGATTGCAAAATTGATTTCACAGAGCATAGTTTATATTTTTTTATGATTCCACTTGTAATAATTAGCTACATAAGCTAATTAAGTTCCCTCAAAAGGAATTTAATCAATTGCGACTTTACTATGAGCGCTGAGCAAATGAATCAGCAAGTGTCTAGACCAAAATAGCAAGTTTTGTGAGATTAGCTATTTGTGAAGTAGTCTGTTTTGATTCAATTATTTGAAGGATCAACTCCAAACTACATAGGTACTTTCTTGGTACCATTTGAAAGAAAAGATGGCATACTATCGAACTCTAAAGTGATTTAGGGTACTTACAAAGAAGTTTTATCAATACCACCTCACTTCCTTGAGGTATCCATCCATCTCGTCCAAGAGTGGTATGAGAGCAAGTTGAGCTAAAATGGGAGATGGTTTCCCTTATTTTTTTGAGAAATTGGATAGGAATAACTATCAAGCCTTGATGCCATTGATTATTTGTCTCACTATTTGCTCTTCTTCAATCACCTCGTCTATGCTTCCCAATCGATCAGCCACATCTTTTACCTTGGTCACATATTCTGAAACATTCTGCTTAGGTTGCTTCCTTTGACTACTAAACTCAATCCATAATTGATTTTTTCTAGCTCTTGTGTTGGAAGAAAAATATGAAGATAATGTATCCCATCTCTTAGGAAGTTTTACATTTCCTAATGTGAGGGAGAAGGAAGTCAAAAATAGATTTAAGTAGATATGACCCTGCTAAAGCATCTTTGGCACACCATGAGTTGAGTCTTTCTAGCTCCTCTCTTGTAGGTTGACAAGTTAGGTTCAACAAATATAGAGCTTTTGTGGAGGACCCCCAACATGGGTTCAAGAGAATTGTCAAGGGAGAGAAAACATGTAGATTATTTACATTTGATCTTGAGGACACTAGAAACATTGCACTTTACAATTACAAGGATCAAACATGCTTCTCAAATGAATTTGATGCACTTTTGCAGGACAGAGGTATCAAAAGGAAGATTACTACTAGGTATACTCCTAAGAAAAATGGAGTAGCAGAGAGGAGGAACAGATTGATTGTGGAAGCAGCTAGATCAATGCTTAATGAAAAGAAGTTGCCAAATTATTTATGGGCAAAGAGTGTTTCTACTACCACTTACCTTATTAATAGATTACCTTCTAACTCCCTTGATGGGATGACCCCCTGTGAGGCATGGCATGGTAGGAGACCATCACTTGAACATTGCAAAATATTTATTTGTGTTGCTTATGTGCATGTTCCATCTCAAATCAGGGGTAAGCTAGACCCTAAGGCAGAGAAGTACATCTTCATAGGGTATGATTTAAATAAAAAAGGATACAAGTTTTATAATCCATCCAACAAAGGATTTATGGTCAGTAGAGATGTTGTGTTTGATGAGAATGATTCTTGGTTTGAAAGTGAATGCAGGAAGGTCAAGTTGCCATATGACTTGGAAGAGAATTTCCAAGCCTCACCAAGGAGGAGACAATCACAATTGAAGATGTCAAATCAGATGATGAGGACACCATCAACTTAGAAGACTTCAAAGCATGGAAATCAAAGGGCAAGGCCAATATGAAGAGGGAAGAGGTTGGAGGACGTACCTGAATCATCCAACCAAGCCTTGAGGAGATCACAAAGAGAAAGTAAGAAGCCAATGAGATATGGGTATGATATTTCATTAATTACTAAGCATTCCATTTATCTTGCTAAGGATTCATCACTTAAAGAACCTTCTTCATATGAAGAAGCAAGTACCAAAGCATAATGGAAGGAGGCTATGGATGAAGAAATAGAAGCACTCCAAGAGAATGACACTTGGGAGCTAGTACCCAAGAAAGCATGAATGAAGGTAATTGGCTCTAGATGGATTTACAAAATCAAAAGGAACTCAGTTGGATCCATAAATAGGTATAAAGCTAAACTTGTGGCTAAGGGTTTTGCACAAACCCAAGGAGTGGATTATGAAGAAACATTTTCTCCTATGGCTAAGATGCCAACCATGAGGGCATTGGTAAGTGAAGCTGCATCTAGGAATTGGAACATGTATCAACTAGATATGAAAAATGCCTTTCTCAATGGCTGGATTTCAGAGGAGGTCTACATGGCTCAATCTCATGGCTATGAAGACCCAAGCATGGTAAATCATGTACGCAAATTGAAGAAAGCTCTTTATGGTTTGAAGCATGCACCTAGGGCATGGAACCATAGGTTAACAACCTACCTTCAAGATCAAGGATTCGTGATTAGCAATTCTTCTCTGTTTGTCAAGAGCAGTAATTTAGAAATGATATATTTATGTGTGTATGTTGATGACATTATTCTTATAGGTAGTGATGCCAATGGCATCAAAAAAATCAAGAACCAAATGATGCAAGAGCTCAAAATCAGTGACCTAGGGTTTCTAAAGTACTTTCTTGGACTTGAGTTAGTATACACTAACTCTGGAATTTACATCGCTCACAGGAAGTATGTGCTAGACATGTTGAAAATTTCCAATTGGAGAATGCAAAGGTAGCTAGCACCCCCTATGGAGGTAAATCATAAATTGAGTGCTCATGAAGATGATTTGCTTGAAGACACTGCAGGATATTAAAGCATAGTTGGGAGTCTAAACTATGCAACATTAACAGGAATTGACATATCTTATGGAGTAAGTGTTCTTAGTCAATTCATGCAAAAACCTAGAGCACCTCACTTGGAAGCTGCTAGAAGGATTTTGAAATATCTCAAGGGCAACCAAAATGAAGGTCTTTACTTCCCATACACATCAGATTTAGACATTAATCTATACTCAGATGCAGATTGGGCAGGTTCTAAGGATGACAGAAGAAGTACTTCTGGATATCTATCATTTGCAAGTCATAAGCCCATTTCATGGTCTTCCAAGAAGCAACCTATTGTTGCTCTATCTTCAACAGAGGCTGAATAGAGGGTATTAGCAAATGCTACACAAGAATCTATTTGGATAATATTACTCTACTCCGATTTGGGAATTCACACTCATTCACTTATGATTTTTGGTGATAACACAAGTTCTTTACATCTTGCAGCCAATCCAATCTATCATACAAAAACCAGCATATAGAAATACACTATCACTATGTTAGAGAAAAGCTTCTGAGCAAAGAGGTTCAATTGGCATATAGATCTACAAATATGTAATGTGCAGATTTGTTAACCAAAGCACTTGATGGTACTAAACTTTGCAGGTTTAGAACTATGACTGGATTGCAAGACATTCAAGAAGATTCATGAAGCAATGCAAGCCAAGATGTTTGGCTTGAGGGGGAGCTGTTGGTGCAAATATACAAGCCTTCACATTTGGCTTAGCTTGCAGGATTATGTGTGGAAGCATGTGATGATTCATATGAACCATAGCTTGTAACACTTGGTCATTTACCACTTGTAAAAGATAAATCATTGAGAGAATCCTTCAAGAACCTAGATCTCGTGGAGTTAGAGAGAAAAATAGCTACAAACTTTTTTTGATAGAATAAATCCTAAATGGGAGGAAACACTTTTAGGTGAATCCAATTTTGAATTCAAAGTCAAACTTGGAGGAAAAATGCCTATAAAAGGACTTGTAAAAACTCATGGGGTGTGTGCTTCATTGATAGCTCCTCCATTGGTCATTTGTAGGATTTGAGTAGCTTACATCATAGTCTACTCATTCCACTATCATTGGGCACCTTTACATTGCCAATGATCTTGTATAATCATGTGCTATAATACACATACTTCATTGATCATCTCTATGTACATCTCTACTATGACTTCTCAGAATAGTGAACTTGACTTCATATCTCAACAATTTCTCAATCATTTTGCATGATCTATATCTTGTTGGAGCCAGCGCAAAGCCTAGTTTATGTTGTGCAAGTGGAAAGGCATTTGGTTCATGAACTTGGGAGAATTCACCATCGAATTGCTCACTCGTCATCTATTGTTATGTCCCTAAAAAATCGGGAGTAAGCATTGGATTGCTAAATTGATTTCACAGAGCATAGTTTATCTTTTTTGATGATTCCACTTGTAATCATTAGCTATCTAAGCTAATTAAATTCCCTCAAAAGGAATTTAATCAATTGCAACTGTACTGTGAGCATTGAGCAAAAGAATCAGTAGGTGTTTAGACCAAAATAGCAAGTTTTGTGAGACTAGCTATTTGTGAAGTAGTATGTTTTGATTCAATTTTTTGAAGGATCAACTCCAAAGTACATAGGTACTTTCTTTGTACCATTTGCAAGCTTAAAGGGCCTACTATCAAAATTTGAAGTGATTTAGGGCAGGTACAAAGTAGGTCTTAGCAGTACCATCTCATTTCCTTGATGTATCCATCCATCTCTTCCAACACTTGTTTCTCTCCCTATCTAGGACATGTACATAACATTCACTTCCAAATAGTTTGAAAAAAAAATGGGAAACAGAAGGCTTTTTACTAGTGTAGGCTTCTTGTGGAGTCTTTCCATCAAGTGCCTTGGTGTAGCTTCGATTCAAGATGTAGACAACGGTGTTGATAACCTCTGCCCAAAATTGCTTAGGCAAACCCTTTCCTTTCAACATGCACCTTGCCATCTCCATGATGGTTTGATTCCGACATTCTGCAACACCATTCTGTTGTGGACTATGTGCCACTGTGAGTTGATGCTTGATTCCTTACTCTTGTAGAAATCTTCAAACTCTGTTGATGTGAACTCACCACCACCATATGTCCTAAATTTCTTCATCTTCTTCCATGTTTCAGTTTCAACAAGTTGAAGCCATTCTTTAATCTTACCAAAAGCTTGAGCTTCATCACAAAGGAAGCATGCCCACATCTTCCTGCTATAGTCGTTGACAAGTAACATGAAGTAGGAAGATCCGCCCAAGGCTTGTGTAGGCATTTTTCCGCACAAGTCAGCATGCACCAACTCTAGAGGATAGCTTGCCCTGTTCTTGCCTTCTTATGGAAACGCCTTCCTCTGTTGCTTGCCCATCATGCAAGCTTCACATGGTTCTTTCATTCCAACAATCAATGGTAAGTGTGCAACCATACCCCTACGATGCATCTTCTTTAGTAGAGGGTATCCAATGTGGATAAATCTCTCATGCCATAGCTTACTTGTGCCCAAGTTTGTAGTGGCTATAAAAGCACACAACTCATACATGTTCCTCCTTATGCGAGTCCCAAAAATGTTGTTGTTATCGTCCATAATCTTAGCTCATGTCTTACTGAAAGATACTTCATGACTTGATCAATTATAGAAGCTACCGAAAGTAGATTTTGTTTTATTTGTGGAACATACAACACATTTGAAAGCTTTTTGATATCGCCATTAGAGTTAATGAAAGAAATCGTACCTTCGCCCTTGCAAGACATCTTGCATTGTTTGCTACCTTTACTATGATGGGTTCCTTTAGAGGATGTAAGGAACTCTAAATGTCTTTTCTACTTGTCATATGACAAGATGCACCATTGTCCAACACCCATGAGTCATCTGTTCCTAAATCTTCAGCCGAGATGCACACCTCCTCTATTGTAACAAATAACTCAAGCTCTATTTCTGCTGTGTTGGCAGACTCCTTGCCCTTGCCACCTTTTGAAGAGCCACTCTTCTCTTCTGCCTTCTTGATGCGATAGTCTTGGATTTTGTGTCCTTTCTTCTTGTAGTGGAAACACTCTCCCTTGAACTTCTTTTTGTCGTTCTTCTTTTTGTCTTCATCTTTTGAAGAGTTTAGTTTGACTTACGTGTACAGATTCGAAGACAACGTCAAGCTAGCTCCTCACTTGACTTTTGAACACTTGCTCCCGCCATTTGATCTCATAGATTCTTTGTGCGAGTGATAAACACCTCTGCAATCTCCCCATCAGCAAACCCTTCTACTGCAAGCTAATTCTCCAAGTTCTGATTCCATGTCTGATTACGAGTGTCATATTGATTTCTCAAATTGTTCCAAGCTTCACATGCCTTTGTAGTATGCTGAGTGAGAGTCAAAACACTATCAGAAGTGCTTGTAACTAGAGCATAGAGTGCATCTGCATTTCTACGTTTCCAAGCATGTAGAAGATCACCATTAGGAGGAATCATTTGAGAAGGATTATTTGGATTAGGTCTTTCTTGGGGATCATGATCAGTCCCAAGAACAATCTCCAAAAGCTCATATGAATCAAGGATAGAAGTGATTGTAGACTTCCACAGGGTGTAGTTTTTACCCTCAAGTTTACCTTCTGTGAAGGCTGGTGGCCGTATCCACAATGTTGGGATGACCGACATCATTGCTGCTCTTGTTTGTGCATCACCTACTCTTGTTGATGAACCACCTTGACTCCCAGTCGTAGATGATGATGCACCACTTGACATCTTCTCTCTTTTGTCGTTTAGACCTCTGTAACCTTTGTGTTTCTACTTTTGCACCACTCACATCCTCATGAGCTCTGATACCATGTAAGAAAATAACAGCACAATGGAATAGACCTGTAGACAGAGTTGAGAGAAAAACGTAGACAAAGATAGATGCAGACTGAGAGATAGAGAACTAAAATTTTCAAATTGCCGAGCGTAATGAACTTATAATGATGGTGTTGTCTAGCCATGCACTCCAATGTGGAGCTTAGATGGCAATCTAGACAGACTCTAGATGAAGGGCTTACTAGTGCGCAATGCCATGTAAAGTTCAACCTAGGTTGTGCCTATATGACTTTTACAAGGCCGTTTGATATAGATAAATGTAGTCGGGAGATACAAAATAGTCCGTAGAATATACGATCGGACAATATCTCCATGACCATAAGATCTACCGTCTCAGCCCCCCGAACCCCGCAAAAGGGGGCAAGCCCCCCTCTGCACTCCCCCCATTAAGGTTCTATGGGAAAACTGCATGATGCCACAGGGCCTTTATTTTCACCTTAAATGGCAACCCAATGGCTTCGAAGTTTATGCCCTACCTAACCTAATGGCAAGGCTCACAAAGATCATCTATAACCATCAACAGTTACACATAGACCTCATCTAACTTGGAAGTTAGGGTTCCACAAATGTCCGGGCTCTCATAATGGCTTCTCCTCATAATGGGGGCATTACAACTTAGAGCAACATGGATCATTTGTGGTCACATGAGGGTGGAGTATTGAGCATATCCAACACCTATTTTGCTAGATGTAACTGAGATCTCTGATGCCATGATGATCAAGAACTGACGAGAATGATAATGGAGCTAGAAGAGTCCAAACCCCACTAAGGCTCAAAAAAGGATGAGGAAGTGTCAAATTTTGGGAAAAATTAATAGATTCTATCTAGAGAAATGGATTATTCATCATTATGAACAACTAAAAGGATTTTGTGAGAATATATGTGCTCATACCAATGTGTATCAAGGAGTAAATTGACCACTATATAGTTGATAAAACAAAAAATCTGGAAAAAATTGGCCAGATCCTCCTTTGCAAAATGAGCATATGATGAGTGTGAAATGCTCATAAAACTGCAAGTATTTGATATGTAAACCTACATAGGCAATTACTAACTCCATTGCATATAATTAGTTAACCAAAAGAAGGCAACTTGGCTTCTCGAGCACCTATGAACAACTAGCATACATCTCCTATGGCAAGGTTGGGTAAGTCTTCCACCTGCATCACTCAAGAGACCCTAGCATCAGGATGTCTCCCAATTAAGAAAAACTCACCACAACCCTCTTTATCAATGTCAAAGGATTTATGCAAAAACTTAACAACTATATCAATGACCACATGGACGTACGTGAGTGGTATACATAGAAGTGTGCATAGTGTGTATTTGCTCAATATATGCAGTAAGATGGAACTTTGGCTAAAATTAGACATGAGGAAAGAGCATGTGTCCTCATACACTTGATGTGGTCTAATTTGTTGGATTGATAATTTAACGAGTGTATCAATCCACTACTGTATGCACTTTTTGATGAATGAGGAATAGTCTCCTTCATCACAAGTCCCTAAGACATCGTGAGCTTAGGCATACATGGTAGAAAAACCTATTGTTAAGAACTCCTTGGGGGGAACACTACATGAATGTGTGACCTCTTGGGAAGTGTTAGTACTTTGTCTTCCTTGATCATTGAAGTTCTTCCTTGTGTGCAGCCAATGGCATCATCGATGACTTTGATGACTCAAATGACAAGGCATGGCAAGGTCTATGCCTTGGTCATTGTCTTAATCATAAGTCTTGGACGAAGCCACAAAAACCTAGAGAGTGGGTGGGTGCTCGCTCTAAATGCACAAAAACAAAAACCTTTTGCTTAGAACAACTCTGATACCAATGAAGGGTGCAATCCACCATGGTGGATTCTTCTTCTTGAGATCTTTGCAATGATGTCCTCATGCTAGAAAACTGAGTTCTAGACAACCAACACAATGCTTCACACAAACTTGCAGAATAGGTACTCCTCCATAGTACACAAAAAACATGAACTCATATTTCCTAGATTTAAAAGCTGCAATCAAAACTTGAGTCTATGGTTGAGCAAGCCTCTATATGTTTTAATAAATAACATATAAGAAAGTGTCCAGTAGCCATTTGGTCTTTCATGTGGATAAATGTGACTCCAATACATGCAACAAAAGTTAGAGAACCTCTTTTAGAAGCTGCCTTGTAAGACAAATGCTTACTAAAACCTCATTTTGTCACAACTCAAAGATTCAATGGCTCTAACATTTGTTCCACACATACTAGAATCTTGTATCTTTCTAAGAAGCTAAATAACACTCCTTTTGGAGTTCATATGACCAGAAAACTAGCTACCTAAAGATAGACTATCTGTCATCTAAGCTTAAGCAAAAAATAGAGGTTCACAAGAAATGTTCCCTATACCTATTGGAGACTCATATGACATAGATATTTGAGATAACAAAAGTTCAAAGAGATAAGTGCATAAAGAGATATCACTTTCACAAGGTGTTTGTGTGCAGAAAATGTATGTGGTTGGAATACCTATGTGCCTTGTAAGACACAAATGAGGTACCTTTTGATATCAATTGCTGCAAGAATAACCAACATATGCTTCTCCACAATATTCTTGTCATCTCCATAAATGTTCATGTTCAAATGAATCCTATATATAGAGGTATGGGCATGGGACTTTTCACCTAACCTTGCATGTTCTCACATCTCTTGACCTTTCACATCTTATCCTTTGTCCTTCCATTGCCTTGGGTGACTTTTGTGAAGAGAGATGGTGGATGCAATCCAAAGATGAGTAGGTGCTGCTACAACCAACTTCACACCAGCCAACTGAGACTTCAGAGTTGATTAGTAGACCCTTTGAGCTTCCTAAATCCACCAAAATATCAGCCAAGTACTTTGGAACATGTATCCCAAAAGTTTAAGTCAAGACAGACTAGTTGCGAAATGACTAGCTCCCAAAACTTGGACATACACATGTTGGAAAAAATGAACAGTGCTCTCAACCTGGTGGGAGTTAGAAAAATTCCTTTTGGGCATAGCAAATAGCCTTAGCAAGCTTCCCAATCCAAGTTGAAACACTTCAAATGATGGACTGAGCACTGAGAACAAGTTTCATCAATTTCTAGAACATACCCACCATTCTCGGGGCTCTGCAGAGATAGAATAGTGAGCAGTAAATTACAGCTATCTTCAAAACTATTAATCCAATGATCTTGAAACTTTACATGCAGAAACTAGACAATACGATCTATCCAACGCACATTAAATCACTGAAAAACAATCAGTAGAACTCGCGATATGACCTTTTGAAGGTACTGCTCTGAGTGAGTATAGCAGAGAACAAAACAGAGAAGTGAATGATGATAAATGTATAAATTCATATATGATTACAACCACATTGGCAATGAATCTTTGCACAATGGGAGTAGAATGATAGAGCTATGGAGTAAGCTCTTCAATATCTACAAAATGACATGAAGTGGTCACGTACAAGGCTTGCTAATCGCCTCTTCCTTCTTGCTGCTTTTATAGCTATTCTTGGAGGGAGTTTTGAATTCGAATTTGAATGGCTCCACCTAAAAGAGATCCCCAAAGTTAGGAGATATTCCCTCAGCTCAAAAAGTCGTGGGTTTTGGTAGTTAGAGCCACGAAATTGCTTTTACATCATGCATGAGGTAAGCCATCCTTTTCCTTTTTCTTTTTTTCAATTACAAGAGATAAAAATGAACTCTTTTACAAGAGGTGTTCACATGACTACTCATGTGACTTATAAATGAGGATAATATCAAGCATATCAAGCATGTAGGCTTGGGTAAAATGCACCAACAGCTCCCCCTCAAGCCTAACATGCTTGGCCTCCAAATAAGTCTTCAATTGTCCTTGATTTCCTGCAAGCCAATCATCAACTTGAATCTACTTAACTTTGTACCATCAAGAGCTTGCACATTGCATATCTGTAGAGACATAGGATAGTTGAATATCCTTGCTCATTAGCTTCTCCCTTACATAATGGTAGTGGACTTCAATATGCTTGGTTCTAGCATGGTATACTGGATTAGCTGCTAGATGTAGTGAGCTTGTGTTGTAACCAAAAATGTGAGGTGTTGAAGAATGAAGTCCAAGATCTGTGTACAAAGACTTTAACCACATGATTTCTTGAGTTGCATTAGCCAACCCCCTATATTCGGCTTCAGTAGAAGATAATGCCATGGTTGGTTGCTTCTTCGATGACCAAGAAATGATTTTTGAACCTGCAAATGATATATACCCTGATGTGCTTCTTCTATCATCTTTAGATCCGGCCCAATTTGCATCTGAGTAGACCTTTAGCTTAATATCTGAAGTATATGAATAGAATAAACCTTCATTCATGGTCCCCTTTAGGTACTTGAGGACTCTCTTGGCCGCTTCCATATGTGGTCTTCTTGGCTTATGCATAAACTGACTCAATATGCTAACACTATAGCATATATCCACCCTTGTGAGTGTTGCATAGTTCAAACTTCCAACCAAGCTTTGATAGCTTGTGATGTCTTCAATTGGCTCTCCTTCATAAGCACTAAGCTTATGATTTTGCTCCATAGGTGTATCTACACACTTGGTATTTTCCATCTTGAACTTGACAAGCATGTCATGCACATACTTCCTTTGTGTGATGTATATACCTGAATCTGTGTAGATAAATTCCAATCCAAGAAAATAAGTGAGTGGTCCGAGGTCACTTATTTTGAACTCCTCCTTCATTTGACTCTTTACCTGTTTGATTCCTTCAAGAACATTGCCTGTGATAATAATATCATCAACATACACACATAAATAGATCACTTCAGATCCATTCCTCTTTATGAACAAAGAGGTATCCGCCTTGCTAGCTTTGAATCCTTGGTCCTGCAAATAAGTCACCAATCTGAAATTCCAAGCTCTTGGAGCTTGCTTCAATCCATACAAAGCTTTCTTTAGTTTGCATACATAGTTAGGATGATGTGCATCCTCATATCCAGGAGGTTGTGCCATATACACTTCCTCAGAAATCCATCCATTCAAGAAAGCATTCTTTACATCAAGTTGATAAAGATTCCAATTTCTAGATGCAGCAAGACTAATGAGAACCCTAATTGTAGGCATTTTTGCAACAGGAGAGAAAGTCTCCTCATAATTAATACCATGGGTTTGGGCAAACCCTTTAGCAACTAACCTTGCTTTGTGTCTATTTATACTTCCATTTGGATTCCTCTTGATTTTGTATATCCATCGAGATCCAATTATCTTCATAGATGGCTTGTTAGGTACAAGCTCCCAAGTGTCATTCTCCTTCAAGGCTTCCATTTCTTCATCCATTGCATCTCTCCAAGCTTTCTTGCTTTGTGCTTCTTCAAATGTGGTAGGTTCTTCATTGGTTGAATCCTTTGCAATGTAGATTGAGTGCTTGGTGACCAAAGAAGTATCATAACCAAACCTCTCTGGTTTCTTCTTCTCCCTTGAAGACCTTCTAAGTGGTTGATGTGAGCTCTCGGGTCCATATGTAGCATCCTGCATCTTTGCTTTTCCTTTGTTCTTCCATAGCTTTAGTCTTTCCAAGTCTTCTAGGTCAATCTCCGAATCACTTTCTTCAATCTGCTTTGGCTTTTTTGGTTGAAGTGATGGAAAATCTTCATCCAAGTCATATGGCATCTTCACTTTCCTGTCATCATCAAATCATGATTTGTTTTCATCAAAAATTACATCTCTACTCACAAAAAATCCTTTATTGGTTGGATTGTACAATCTATATCCTTTTTGGTTTTGGTCATAACCAATAAATACGCACTTCTCTGCCTTGGGATCCAATTTCCCTCTTACTTGAGAAGGAATGTGAACATAGGCTAAGCATCCAAAGATTAAACAATGCTCTAGACTAGGTCTTCTTCCATTCCACACTTCATATGGAGTGGTTCCATCTAGTGACTTAGATGGAAGTCTATTTATGAGATATGTGGCTATAGACACATCCTCTGCCCATAGGTAGTTTGGCAATCCCTTTTCGTTGAGCATGGACCTTGCAGCTTCGACAATAGCTCTGTTCCTCCTCTCTGCTACACCATTGAGTTCGGGTGTATACCTTGTAGTGACTTCCCTTTTAATGCCTCTCTCATGCAAGAAGGCATGAAATTCAGAAGAGAAGTATTCTCCTCCACCATCTGATCTGAGTCCTTTCAAAGTCCTACCTATTTGGTTTTCAACAAGAGCAATATACTTCTTAAAGCAATTAAACACTTCATCTTAAAGCAATTAAACAGAATGGTCCACCTGCTACAATCATCTATGAAAGACACATAATATCTTGAGCCTGATATAGATGGCTCCTTACTTGGACCCCACACATCTGTGTGCACTAGATCCAAAGGATTTTGATACATATATCCTTTCTTATTGAAAGGTTGTCTATCATCCTTGCCGAGTTGACAAGCTTCACACTTATAAATTAGGCAAACCAAGTACACTTTGGTCCCTGCAAATTTGTTTGAGTGTCCTCTCACCAATGGGAGCAAGCCTTTTGTGCCATATCTCCAACTCTGTAAGAGTTTGAGATCCATAGCTAAACAAAGCTATGTTCTTTGTATCTTCCACTTCACAGGTGAAGAGCCTTCCTGTCTTTTCTCCTTTGGCAATCCTTCGAAAGCCTTGCCTTGGGTCTTCAACATATGCTCCAAATTGGTTGAATCTAACCTGCAATCCTTTTTCAACAATCTGTCCAACACTTATTAAATTTTTGGTAATTGTAGGGACATAGAAGACTTTGCTTAAGAGGTTCATATTCCTATCTGATGTCTTCACATTACCTATCTTCTCTACTGAGTGCTTTGTGTCATCTCCTGTCTGCACTTCATGCTTGTTATGAGGATCTTCCAAATCATAAAGTAAAGCCACATTTCCTGCTACATGGTTCGAGCATCCCGAATCAATGTAAAATATGTGATCATCATCCTTACCCTTCTTCATTGATAGATTCATAATCAATAATGAATCTTCTTGACTTTGGTCCTCTGCATAGTTATTGTAGTCTCTTCTTCCTCTATGGCCACTTTGATAGTTGTTGTTGTTGTAATTGTTGTTGTAGTAGTTGTTGTTGTTGTTGTAGCCTCCATTGTACCTGCCTCTATTTGATCCATAGCCACCTCTATTGAATCCTCTTCCTCTTGAGTTCCTTGGATTCCTGAAACATTCTTCAGTAGTATGGTTAGATAAGCCACATATGTTGCAAGGTTGAGATGATTGGAATCTCCCCCTGCCTTGCTTTCCACCTCTGCCTCTTCCTCTAGCTCTTCCTCTACTTGCAAAGTTTGCTTGGAAAGAGCTACCTTCATCTTCATTCTTCCTATTCTTTGACTTGTCCTTGACCTTAGCTTTATTAGAGTATAAGGCATAAGTTTGATTACCTCTTGAGAACTCACTATCTTTGCTAATCTTTGCTTCCTGAGTGAAGAGTTGGCCCATGAGTGTGTTGAGGTCGGGTATATGCATATCCATGTATAAATCCATGGCTGTTGTGAATGACTCCCACTTGTCGTCTGCTTTGATTCCATTCATGATTTGTCTAATGATTTGATCCTCTTCAATTACCTCTCCAATGCTTCCAAGCTGGTCCGAAATCTCCTTCATCTTTGTGACATAATCATTCACATTTTGCTTCGGGCTTTTCTTCATTGTTGTGAACTCCATCCACAATTGGTTCTTCCTCGCTCGAGTGTTGGAAGAGAAGAAAGAAGCAAGTGCATTCCAGGTCTCTCTTGATGTATTGCATCCCTTGACATGAGGTAAAAGAAAATCAGAGATTGAGTTTAGAATATAGGACCTTGCAAGTGCATCCTTCGAACACCAATTTGAAAGTCCTTCCACTTCTTCATGTGATGGTTGCCCTTTGTTCCTCATGGTTGGCATTGCTTCATCTCCGGATATGAATCCATATAGATTCCTCCCTTGAAGGTAAGCCTCCATCCTTAGAGACCATGCCCGATAGTTGTTTCGATCCATCTCCCATGTTGCTTGACTATGCTCTGATACCACTGTGAAGAGAGATGGTGGATGCAATCCAAAGATGAGTAGGTGCTGCTACAACCAGCTTCACACCAGCCAACTGAGACTTCAGAGTTGATTAGTAGACCCTTTGAGCTTCCTAAATCCACCAAAATATCAGCCAAGTACTTTGGAACATGTATCCCAAAAGTTTAAGTCAAGATAGACTAGTTGCGAAATGACTAGCTTCCAAAACTTTCTATTTTTGGACATACACCTGCTAGAAAAAATGAACAGTGCTCTCAACCTGGTGGGATATAGAAAAATTCCTTTTGGGCATAGCAAATAGCCTTAGCAAGCTTCCCAATCCAAGTTGAAACACTTCAAATGATGGACTGAGCACTGAGAACAAGTTTCATCAATTTCTGGAACATGCCCACCATTCTCGGGGCTCTGCAGAGATAGACCAGTGAGCAGTAAATTGCAGATATCTTGAAAACTATTAATCTAATGATCTTGAAACTTTATATGCGGAAACTAGACAATACGATCTATCCAACGCACGTTAAATCACTGAAAAAGGATCAGTATAACTCGAGATATGACCTTCTAAAGTTACTGCTCTGAGTGAGTATAGCAGAGAACAAAACAGAGAAGTGAATGATGATAAATGTATAAATTCATATATGATTACAACCACATTGGCAATGAATCTTTGCACAATGGGAGTAGAATGATAGAGCTATGGATTAAGCTCTTCAATCTCTACAAAATGACATGAAGTGGTCACGTACAAGGCTTGCTAATCGCCTCTTCCTTCTTGCTCCTTTTATAGCTATTCTTGGAGGGAGTTTTGAATTCGAATTCGAATGGCTCCACCTAAAAGTGATCCCCAAAGTTAGGAGATATTCCTTCAACTCAAAAAGTCGTGGGTTTTGGTAGTTAGAGCCACGAAATTGCTTTTACATCATGCATGAGGTAAGCCATCCTTTTCATTTTTCTTTTTTTCAATTACAAGAGATAAAAATGAACTCTTTTACAAGAGGTGTTCACATGACTACTCATGTGACCTACAAATGAGGATAATATCAAGCATATCAAGCATGTAGGCTTGGGTAAAATGCACCAACAACTTTTGGTGCTCCAAATCACTCCATATGGATACAATCACAACATTTTTGAGTATTCCATCTCTCTAAACATATTTTGGCTTTTATCCAAGCCATAAATAACTTATCCCCTTTTAGTTCAACACTCTACTTTAAGGTTATGAGTGTGCTCTCTACATTTTCAAGGGCTAGCTCCCTTTTGAGCTTACAACAAATACCTAAATGATGAAGATGAAATTAATGAGAGGTGAGTATGTGTCAAGCCACATAGTTGGTGCTTGCACATATACCATAAATTTCAAAATTCCCTCTCAAGCCACAATTGGGAGTCCATGCTACTCTCCAAATCTCATCCTCTTCTCCTTTGTGTCTATTTCCTTTTGCTTGATAGGTTGGTGATCTCCCTTCTTTGCTTCTGTGCTTCTTTGGCTCCTTCCTAGCTTTAGCTTTGCTTCTTTGGCTCTTTGCAAGAGCTCTTCTTCAATCCCTATCAAGAAACATGCTTCATACAAACTTATAGAGTGAAATGAGATCACATTGGATGTACATATCCTTGTTGCTTCACTCTCTTCCTCTTTGTTTTCCTCTGTTTGCAAATGTCTCTTCTTCTATACCTTCACGGATTCATGTCTTCTAGGCTTGCATGCTTTGCTTTGATCCTCCTTTGTCTTTGGAACATCTTTGACTTTTTCTATGGGTGAAATCTTTGCATCTCCCTTTTTTTTATGTCATCATGGTTGTCATGCCTTCTTCTAGCTTGCCTTCATGACTTCTTTTGTGCATCATGTCTGCTCCCCTTCTAGATTCTCCTTACATAGATTTGGCTCCTCCTAGTGCTTTGAAATTACCTATTATGGCTACTCTTACTCTTTCTTTGAGAAAGGATTCTTCTCTTCCAAATATGAAATTCGTATTGGCTCCACTTTCTCTTTGTTGGAATCTTTTTGGATCTTCCAATCCTTGCAAAATAACACTCCGTTGCTTCATAATCTTTGCTTCATTCTACGTGGTTGATTTATACTACAAAATCAATAATGGGCTGATCATACATGAACTCTTTCATGTTTTTATATGAAGCATTTGTAGCTTCCACATCTTCCAAGCTTTCTTCATCACCTACAAGAAAACAACACAAGCAATTCTCAATGTGAAAAATGGTGCCTCTTGCACCTAAGAAGGCTTGCCATTGCTCTTGGGATGGTCTTACTTGCCTTCACATAGGCTTGCCACTCCTCTTGGGATGGTCGTACTTGTCATAGGCTTGCAACTCTCTTTGGTGGTCTTACTTGCCTCAACCTTCCACTAGACCTTCACTTGGTCTTTGGTGTTTCTTGCACCTAAAAAGGCTTGCCATTCCTCTTGGTATGGTCCTAGTTGCCTTAGGCTTGCCACTCTCTTTTTGGTGGTCTTACTAGCGTCAACCTTTGAATAAACATTCACATGGTATATGCTTGGAACTTACCATCAAACTCAATGTGAACTTTTCTTACCTATTACATCCACCCTTAGCTTTGCAAACGCACTTCTTTACCTTACTTTGCTTCAGCCAACATGTCACACTTCTCATGGGTGACTCTTCCTTCTTATTGCTTGCTTGGTGCTCCTTGCAACCTTGGGGAATATCTTCAAGTCCTTGTTGAGTTTTCAATACTTTATAGCAACCCTTCTTTGGAGTCTTCTACTCTTCCTTTGTTTGGAATCTCAATCCTAAGCTTCAACCTTGTCAACCTTTAGCTTGGGTTCAATCTTCAAGTCTTCAAAACTTCAAGTGTTTGACAAACGTTTAGCTTAGGCTCCTTCCTTGAAGTTGGCTCCAATCTTTGCATCCTTGCTTTGTCCAAGCTTTGCCCACTTTGCTTTGGCTTTTCCAATAGGATCATTGAGTTGAATTCCTATAGCTCAACTCAAGAATCAAACACATTTAGTCATCATAACATGAACATATGTATTTTCTTCTGAAATTTTACCTCAATGGGTTTTATCCACAACAAGGTATATCCACAAATTTCATACATAGGAGCCTTGCATCTTACCGATCTTCATGGCATCCAAACACATGTACTTTCAGGTCATCTATGACTGAGCATGACCAACCTTTAGTGTTTCAATATCACACTAACAAAACCACATAAGCATGTATGCAAATCACCAATCATTTGAGCATATATTCACCTCACTTTATGCCAATTTATATAGTTACATAAACCTGAAAATTTGTAGCTTGTATAGGCTTTATAAAATATCCTATTATGTTGGAAATGAGGTAGGCCCATAGCTCATGTCACAGGTCCATGGTTCCATAGGTCCAGCATATACAACATAGAATCTAGCAATCTTCAATATTGACAAAACATGAACATAACACAACTTAATCATATAGATGATGAGATAAAGATAGAGAAAGAATAGACAACATGTGTAAGGTGTTACGTAAACCATCGCTTACTCATAGTATCATATATACCAATGTTCAATGTACAATGTGGGAGCAAAACTCTCAACCACTCTATGTGATGAGAAATAGATGGAAGAGTGAATGTACAAATGTAACAAACATATTCACATGTATGGGCAGAAATCTGAATATACATGAGATGTGTGACCTAATAGGTTATAGAAGAGTGAATATGAGTGACTGAAAGAGGAAGGATCAGTGTGAAACTGATAATCAACAAACCCTCATCTAACCTTAGGCTATGGAAGATCCTAAGTTAGATACGTGTGTGAAAAGATCACATACTTAAAAAGTAGCAATGAATGCTAACAAGTTTGCTGCCAGAAATCCTCAAACTCATGTGAACACACCTTCTCAAACACCTCATCCAAATATGCATAACGCATATACGTATTGTTTCTCTTGTACCTATGCTGAATAGGACTCCTCCTCATATGAATGCCACGGCCTCCATAAACTTCAAGTAGTACATGTGTGCATAAAGAGAATATGTACCTGAATACTTAACATAAGATGTAAATCTTTATGTTAAACACCATCCAATGTCTTTGAAGTAGCCCGAAATCTTCATGTAGAAGACAATCTTCAAATACACCATGTAGATGGCCGATCCTCACCATCAAGCTGCTAATGACCAAGTCTTCTTTCCATGAATAAGAGATAAACTCCTCTTCATGAGCAAGAGTGTGAGCACACTCTACATCTTCTCCAAGAAGAACTCCAAGAAGAACTCCATAGTTGCTCCTCAACATGCTTCAAGTTAGCACCATAGCTGCCCCATGTGTTAGACGAAACACCACCTCTATTGAGGTCCAAGCTCAAGGCTTGTGTTGAACACTAGGTGAAGGATACTAGACAATGAGCCATGCTTGTGGTTATATAGTAGTTTGATCATCCTTCAAAAGCACATCAAAAACTCTTATCGGAAAAAGCTTCACGATCGCTAAGGATCTAAAAACATACGTGTTCGAAGAAACACCGCCCGTGAATCCGTTTTTGTCCGCCATACTTTTATGAGAAAAGCTGAAGATAATTTAAAAAGTATTTTCATGTTTTGCACTGCCAGCGACAGGGATCGAACTTGTACCACAAGTATAGGAGACATTCGTTTTATCCACGCACTGAGCACCGTTTCTTTTTAGAAGGAGTAAGAGTGAGCTCTATAGATGGTGTACAATCTAACCAAAAAGAACTATTGGGACATTGTTTGACCAATAGGATATTGATTCCAACATATTACTCATCCACACATTATTTGTTGGAGGGGATGGAGGATAATCTTTAGAGATGAATTGGTGTTGCTTAAACCTGCTTCACACCAGCCAAGAACAATTGCTGGAGAGTGTAGTGGGCCTCTTTAGCTTACTAATGATCATAAATAATCACCTATGTTGTTTGAAACATGATCCACTAATCAATGGATCAAAATAGATAGATAGGAAATTAATTCAAGGTCATAAACTTTTTATTATTGTCTCTACACTTGTTCAATATATTGAACAGTGCTCTAAGCAAAGTAGCAATTAGCCTAATTCCTTTCGGTGATGTCTAATTAATGTAGACAACTACCAATCATGAAAGATTTCAAAAAAAAAGATGAACCACATGTTGAGTATCATGTTTAGCAAATCATGGGACATGCGTGATATTTTTAGGGTGTATCAGTCAACAAACCAGAGAGTAATGAAGTGATAATATCTCATGATTCAGAGAAGCAATGATAATGCAATTTTTTAGCAATATAGTAGACATTATATTGAATATAGCATGCTTTAAATCACTACAAATGATCACTCATACACTCAGAACAAGCTCTAAGAAGATCAGTGCACTAATGTCGTCATGGCAGAGAAGTGAAATGAGGATGTAATGATAATATATGTATTAAATCATGTACAAATACAATGTCATTGGCAATAATCTATTGCTCAATGTGTAGGAGGTGAAGAGCTATGAAGTGAGCTCTGAATTCACAATGTATCGCCTTCAAACTGATCTCATGGAGTGGAGATATCACGCGTGTCTTTTGATCCTCCTTTTATAGTTGTGTCTGGAGTGGATGTTTGAATTCAAATTCAAAAAATTTCCACCTAAAAGTGAATCCTAAACCATCAATCAACTACCAAATGAATCATGATTTGAAGCTCCCTAACTCCATGTGCAAGTAATGCACCTTTACAAAGGTAAATGTACTTGATTTTACAAGGGATTGATCATATAAGACTTCATGACCAATATGCTAACCATCCAAGTATATGGGCTTGGATTCTCTTGTATCAACAACTCCCCCTAAAGCCTAACACGCTTGGTCTTCATTCTTCCTTGATCTCTTGCAAACCAATCATCAATTTGAACCTGTTCATCTTGGTTCCATCCAAAAGCTTTGTGAGTATATTTGCACATTGGAAATGAGTTGATACATAGGATAGTTGAATATCCTTGCTAAGCCATTTCTCCCTTACATAATGATAGTGCACTTCAATGTGCTTAGTCCTTGCATGATATACAAGATTAGTAGCCAAATGAAGTGAAATAGTGTTGTCTTCAAAGATTATTGGAGTGTAAGAGTGAAACCCCAAATCTGCATAGAGTTGCTTGAGCCACATAGCTTCTTGAGTTGCATTTGCTAACCCTCTTTACTCTACTTGTGTAGATGATAAAGCCACAGTTGGTTGCTTCCTAGATGACCATGATATTAGCTTTGAACCTGTAAAAGACAAGTACCATGAGGTGCTCCTCCTATCATCCTTGGAGCTAGCCCAATCTGCATTAGAATACATCTTTATGTCTAAGTCATAAGTGAAGGGGTAAAACAACCCATCATTTATGGTACCCTTCAGATACTTTAGCACCCTCTTAGCAGCTTCCATGTGAGGCTTCCTTGGTGCATGCATAATTTTACTTAATGTACTTACTCCATTAAAATGTCTACTCTTGTTAGGGTTGCATAATTAAGAGTCCCAAAAAGTCTTTGGTAACCTGTAACATCTTCAAGGAGTTCTCCTTCATGAGAGCTAAGCTTATGGCGGAGTTCCATGGGTGTACGTGCAATTTTGGTATTCTCCATCTTGAACTTTACCAACATATCATGGATATACTTTCTCTGAGTAATAAATACACCTAAATCTGTATACACCAATTCTAAACCAAGAAAGTATGTTATCAAACCAAGATCACTGATTTCAAATTCTTCTATTAGTTGAGCTTTAACTTCTTTGATGCCATTGGCATCATTCCATGTAATAATTGTTGGTGCATTTTACCCAAGCCTACATGCTTGATATATTTGATATCATCCTCATTTGTAAGTCACATGAGTAGTCATGTGAACACCTCTTGTAAAAGAGCTCATTTTTATCTCTTGTAATTGAAAAAAGAAAAAGGAAAAGGATGGCTTACCTCATGCATGATGTAAAAGAAATTTCGTGGCTCTAACTACCAAAACCCATGACTTTTTGAGCTGAGGGAATATCTCCTAACTTTGGGGATCACTTTTAGGTGGAGCCATTCGAATTCGAATTCAAAACTCCCTCCAAGAATAGCTATAAAAGGAGCAAGAAGGAAGAGGCGATTAGCAAGCCTTGTACGTGACCACTTCATGTGATTTTGTAGAGATTGAAGAGCTTACTCCATAGCTCTATCATTCTACTCCCATTGTGCAAAGATTCATTGCCAATGTGGTTGTAATCATATATGAATTTATACATTTATCATCATTCACTTCTCTGTTTTGTTCTCTGCTATACTCACTCAGAGGAGTAACTTCAGAAGGTCATATCTCGAGTTCTACTGAACCGTTGTCAGCGATTTAACTTGCGTTGGATAGATCATATTGTCTACTTTCTACTTATAAATGTTCAAGATCATTGGATTAATAGTGTTGAAGATATCTTCAATTTACTGCTCACTGGTCTATCTCTACAGAGCCCCGAGAATGGTGGGCATGTTCCAGAAATTGATGAAACTTGTTCTCAGTGCTCAGTCCATCATTTGAAGTGTTTTAACTTGTATTTGGAAGCTTGCTAAGTCTATTTGCTATGCCCAAAAGGAATTTTTCTAATTTCTTCAAGGTTGAGAGCACTATTCAATTTTTCCAGCAGGTGTATGTCCAAAAATAGCAAGTTTTGGGAGCTAGTCATTTCGCAACTAGTCTGTCTTGACTTAAACTTTTGGGATACATGTTCCAAAGTACTTGGCTGATATTTTGTGGATTTAGGAAGCTCAAAGGGTCTACTAATCAACTCTGAAGTCTCAGTTGGCTGGTGTGAAGCTGGTTGTAGCGGCACCTACTCATCTTTGGATTGCATCCACCATCTCTCTTCACAGTGGTATCAGAGCATAGTCAAGCAACATGGGAGATGGATTTCCATCAACAATTGACAAAGTGGATCAAAACAACTACCCGGCATGGTCTCTAAGGATGGATGCTTACCTTCAAGGGAGGAATCTATATGGATTCATATCCGGAGATGAAGCAATGCCAACCATAAGGAACAAAGGGCAACCATCACATGAAGACGTGGAAGGACTTTCAAATTGGTGTTCAAAGGATGCACTCGCAAGGTCCTATATTCTAAACTCAATCTCTGATTTTCTTTTACCTCATGTCAAGGGATGCAAGACATCAAGAGAGGCCTGGAATGCACTTGCTTCGTTCTTCTCTTCCAACACTCGAGCAAGGAAGAACCAATTGTGGATGGAGTTCACAACAATGAAGAAAAGCCCGAAGCAAAATGTGACTGATTATGTCACAAAGATGAAAGAGATTTCCGACCAACTTGGAAGCATTGGAGAGGTAATTGAAGAGGAGAAATCATAAGACAAATCATGAATGGAATCAAAGCAAACGACAAGTGGGAGTCATTCACAACAGCCATGGATTTATACATGGATATGCATGTTCCCGACCTCAACACACTCATGGGCCAACTCTTCACTCATGAAGCAAAGATTAGCAAAGGTGGTGAGTCCTCAAGAGGTAATCAAAGTTCTGCCTTATATTCTGATAAAGCTAAGGTCAAGGACAAGTCAAAGAATAGGAAGAATGAAGATGAAGGAAGCTCTTTCCAAGCAAACTTTGTAGGTAGAGGAAGAGCTAGAGGAAGAGGCAGAGGTGGAAAGCAAGGCAGGGGGAGATTCCAATCATCTCAACCTTGCAACATATGTGGCTTATCTAACCATACTACTGAAGAATGTTTCAGGAACCCGAGGAACTCAAGAGGAAGAGGATTCAATAGAGGTGGCTATGGATCAAATAGAGGTAGATACAATGGAGGCTACAACAACAACAACAACTATCAAAGTGGCCATAGAGGAAGAAGAGATTACAATAACTATGCAGAGGACCAAAGTCAAGAAGATTCATTATTGATTATGAATCTATCAGCGAAGAAGGGTAAGGATGATGATCACATATTTTACATTGATTCGGGATGCTCGAACCATGTAGCAGGAAATGTGGCTTTACTTTCTGATTTGGAAGATCCTCATAACAAGCATGAAGTGCAGACAGGAGATGACACAAAGCACTCAATGGAGAAGATAGGTAATGTGAAGACATCAGATGGGAATATGAACCTCTTAAGCAAAGTCTTGTATGTCCCTACAATTACCAAAAATTTAATAAGTGTTGGACAGATTGTTGAAAAAGGATTGCAGGTTAGATTCAACCGATTTGGAGCATATGTTGAAGACCCAAGGCAAGGCTTTCGAAGGATTGCCAAAGGAGAAAAGACAGGAAGGCTTTTCACTTTTGAAGTGGAAGATACAAAGAACATAGCTTTGTTTAGCTATGGATCTCAAACTCTAACAGATTTGGAGATATGGCACAAAAGGCTTGCTCACATTGGTGAGAGGACACTCAAACAGATTTGCAGGGACCAAAGTGTACTTGGTTTGCCTAATATCACAAGGCAACACATGATTTATAAGTGTGAAGCTTGTCAACTCGGCAAGGCTCATAGACAACCTTTCAATAAGAAAGGATATATGTATCAAAATCCTTTGGATCTAGTGCACACAGATGTGTGGGGTCCAAGTAAGGAGCCATCTATATCAGGCTCAAGATATTATGTGTCTTTCATAGATGATTGTAGCAGGTGGACCATTCTGTTTTTCATGAAGCACAAGGATGAAGTGTTTAATTGCTTTAAGAAGTATATTGCTCTTGTTGAAAATCAAACAGGTAGGACTTTGCAAAGACTCAGATCAGATGGTGGAGGAGAATACTTCTCTTCTGAATTTGATGCCTTCTTGCATGAAAGAGGCATTAAAAGGGAAGTCACTACAAGGTATACACCCGAACTCAATGGTGTAGCAGAGAGGAGGAACAGAGCTATTGTCGAAGCTGCAAGGTCCATGCTCAACGAAAAGGGATTGCCAAACTACCTATGGGCAGAGGTTGTGTCTACAGCCACATATCTCATAAATAGACTTCCATCTAAGTCACTAGATGGAACCACTCCATATGAAGTATGGAATGGAAGAAGACCTAGTCTAGAGCATTGCAAAATCTTTGGATGCTTAGCCTATGCTCACATTCCTTCTCAAGTAAGAGGGAAATTGGATCCCAAGGCAGAGAAGTGCCTATTTATTGGTTATGACCAAAACCGAAAAGGATATAGATTGTACACTCTAACCAATAAAGGATTTTCTGTGAGTAGAGATGTAATTTTTTATGAAAACAAATCATGGTTTGATGATGACAGGAAAGTGAAGTTGCCTTATGACTTGGATGAAGATTTTCCATCACTTCAACCAAAGGAGCCAAAGCAGATTGAAGAAAGTGATTCGGAGATTGACCTAGAAGACTTGGAAAGACTAAAGCTATGGAAGAACAAAGGAAAAGCAAAGATGCAGGATGCTACATATGGACCCGAGAGCTCACATCAACCACTTAGAAGGTCTTCAAGGGAGAAGAAGAAACCAGAGAGGTTTGGTTATGATACTTCTTTGGTCACAAAGCACTCAATCTACATTGCAAAGGATTCAACCAATGAAGAACCTACCACATTCGAAGAAGCACAAAGCAAGAAAGCTTGGAGAGATGCAATGGATGAAGAAATGGAAGCCCTGAAGGAAAACGACACTTGGGAGCTTGTACCTAACAAGCCATCTATGAAGATAATTGGATCTCGATGGATATACAAAATCAAGAGGAATCCAGATGGAAGTATAAATAGACACAAAGCAAGGTTAGTTGCTAAAGGGTTTGCTCAAACCCATGGTATTGATTATGAGGAGACTTTCTCTCTTGTTGCAAAAATGCCTACAATTAGGGTTCTCATTAGTCTTGCTGCATCTAGAAATTGGAATCTTTATCAACTTGATGTAAAGAATGCTTTCTTGAATGGATGGATTTCTGAGGAAGTGTATATGGCACAACCTCCTGGATATGAGGATGCACATCATCCTAACTATGTATGCAAACTAAAGAAAGCTTTGTATGGATTGAAGCAAGCTCCAAGAGCTTGGAATTTTAGATTGGTGACTTATTTGCAGGACCAAGGATTCAAAGCTAGCAAGGCAGATACCTCTTTGTTCATAAAGAGGAATGGATTTGAAGTGATCTATTTATGTGTGTATGTTGATGATATTATTATCACAGGCAATGATCTTGAAGGAATCAAACAAGTAAAGGCTCAAATGAAGGAGGAGTTCAAAATAAGTGACCTCGGACCACTCACTTATTTTCTTGGATTGGATTTGATCTACACAGATTCAGGTATATACATCACACAAAGGAAGTATGTCCATGACATGCTCGTCAAGTTCAAGATGGAAAATACCAAGTGTGCAGGTACACCTATGGAGCAAAAATCATAAGCTTAGTGCTTATGAAGGAGAGCCAATTGAAGACATCACAAGCTATCAAAGCTTGGTTGGAAGTTTGAACTATGCAACACTCACAAGGGTGGATATATGCTATAGTGTTAGCATATTGAGTTAGTTTATGCATAAGCCGAGAAGACCACATATGGAAGTGGCCAAGAGAGTCCTCAAGTACCTAAAGGGGACCATGAATGAGGGTTTGTTTTATTCATATACTTCCGATATTGAGCTAAAGGTCTACTCAGATGCAGATTGGGCCGGATCTAAAGATGATAGAAGAAGCACATCAGTGTATATATCATTTGCAGGTTCAAAAATCATTTCTTGGTCATCGAAGAAGCAACCAACCGTTGCATTATCTTCTACTGAAGCAGAATATAGAGGTTTGGCTAATGCAACTCAAGAAATCATGTGGTTAAAGTCTTTGTACACAGATCTTGGACTTCATTCTTCAACACCTCATATTTTTTGTGACAACACAAGCTCACTACATCTAGCAGCTAATCCGGTATACCATGCTAGAACCAATCATATTGAAGTCCACTACCATTACGTAAGGGAGAAGCTAATGAGCAAGGATATTCAACTATCCTATGTCTCTACAGATATGCAATGTGTCGACAGGTTGACTAAAGCTCTTGATGGTACAAAATTAAGTAGATTCAAGTTGATGATTGGCTTGCAGGAAATCAAGGACAATTGAAGACTTATTTGAAGGCCAAGCATGTTAGGCTTGAGGGGGAGTTGTTGGTGCATTTTACCCAAGCCTACATGCTTGATATATTTGATATCATCCTCATTTGTAAGTCACATGAGTAGTCATGTGAACACCTCTTGTAAAAGAGTTCATTTTTATCTCTTGTAATTGAGAAAAGAAAAAGGAAAAGGATGGCTTACCTCATGCATGATGTAAACGCAATTTCGTGGATCTAACTACCAAAACCCATGACTTTTTGAGCTGAGGGAATATCTCCTAACTTTGGGGATCACTTTTAGGTGGAGCCATTCGAATTCGAATTCAAAACTCCCTCCAAGAATAGCTATAAAAGGAGCAAGAAGGAAGAGGCGATTAGCAAGCCTTGTACGTGACCACTTCATGTGATTTTGTAGAGATTGAAGAGCTTACTCCATAGCTCTATCATTCTACTCCCATTGTGCAAAGATTCATTGCCAATGTGGTTGTAATCATATATGAATTTATACATTTATCATCATTCACTTCTCTGTTTTGTTCTCTGCTATACTCACTCAGAGCAGTAACTTCAGAAGGTCATATCTCAAGTTCTACTGAACCTTGTTCAGTGATTTAACTTGCCTTGGATAGCTCATACTGTCTGCTTTCTACCCATACATTTTCAAGGTCATTGGATTAATAGTGTTGAAGATATCTGCAATTTACTGCTCACTGGTCTATCTCTGCAAAGCCCCGAGAATGGTGGGCATGTTCCAGAAATTGATGAAACTTGTTCTCAGTGCTCAGTCCATCATTTGAAGTGTTTTAACTTGTATTGGGAAGCTTGCTAAGTGTATTTGCTATTCCCAGAAGGAATTTTTCTAATTCCTTCCAGGTTGAGAGCATTGTTCATTTTTTCCAGCAGGTGTATGTCCAAAAATAGCAAGTTTTTGGAGCTAGTCATTTCGCAACTAGTCTGTCTTGACTTAAACTTTTGGGATACATGTTCCAAAGTACTTGGCTGATATTTTGGTGGATTTAGGAAGCTCAAAGGGTCTACTAATCAACTCTGAAGCCTCAGTTGGCTGGTGTGAAGCTGGTTGTAGCAGCACCTACTCATCTTTGGATTGCATCCACCATCTCTCTTCACAATAATAATGTCATCCACATAGACACATAAGTCGATAACTTTTGAGTTAGTCTTCTTTATAAATAAAGAAGAATCTGCCTTGCTAGCCATAAACCCTTGATCCTGCAAATAAGTGACAAGCCTATGGTTCCAAGCTCTAGGAGCTTGTTTAAGGCCATAAAGTGCCTTCCTTATCTTGCATACATAACATGTTTTATCTTTTTCTTCAAACCCTAGTGGTTGTGCCATATACACTTCTTCTGAAATCCATCCATTTAGGAATGCATTCTTGACATCTAACTGATATAGATTCCAATTCTTGGAAGCAACAATATTTACCGAAACCCTAATTGTTGGCATCTTAGCTAGAGGCAAAAAAATTTCTTTATAGTTCACTCCATGGGTTTGAGCAAACCCCTTTGCCACTAGCCTTGCCTTGTACCTGTTTATAGAGCCATTTGAATTCTTTTTTATTTTATATATCCACATGGATCCTATTACCTTCATGCTTGGTTTCTTGGGAATCAAGTCCTAAGTATGGTTTTCATGAAGTGCTTCCACTTCTTTGTGCATGGTTTCTCTCCATTCTTCCTTCTCATTGGCCACTTCAAATGAAGAAGGTTCTTCTATCATAGAGTCTTTAGTGATATACACAGAATGTTTTGTGACTAATGATGTGTCCTATCCATACCTTATGGGCTTTTTACTTTCCCGTTTTATCTCCTAAGTGCTTGATTGGAGGACTCTGGTATGTCTTCCAATGGCTTGAATTTGGTCTTGCCTTTTGACTTCCAAGCCTTGAAGTCAATCTACCCTTTATCCTCTGAATGGATATCTTCTAGCAATTGTTGACCTTCTTGAGTGAGAGTTGGAAAATCACTTTCCAAATCATAAGGTAACTTGATCTTCCTGCAATCATCTTCAAACCATGAATTATTTTCATCAAATACTACATCCCTACTGATTATAATGCTTTGTTAGTGGGATTGTATAGCCTGTAACCCTTTTGGTTTTGGTCATAGCCAATGAATATACACTTTTCAGCTTTAGGATCAAGGTTACCTCGAATCTGTGAGGGAATGTGTGCATAAGAAATGCACCCAAATATCTTGCAATGGTCCAATGATGGTCTCCTACCATTCCATGCTTCAAAGGGTGTCATTCCATCCAAGGATTTGGATGGGAGCTTGTTAACCAAATAGGTGGTTGTGGAAACAACCTCTACCCATAGGTAGTTAGGTAGCTTCTTCTCATTCAACATTGATCTTGCAGCTTCTACTATCAACTTGTTCCTTCTCTCTGCCACTCTATTTAATTCAGGAGTATATCTTTTTGTGACTTCTCTTTTTATACCTTTGTCTTGTAAGAGTAAATCAAACTCATGTGAAAAGTACTCATCACCTCCATTAGATCTTATCCTCTTCAAGCTTCTACGTGTTTGGTTTTCAACCATTGCCAAATACTTTTTCAAACATGTAAATACTTCATCCTTATGCTTCATGAAATTTAGGATTGTCCATCTACAGTAATCATCTATAAATGAAACATAGTACCTTGAACGTGAGATTGATGGATCTTTGCTAGGACCCCACATGTTAGTGTGTACAATCTCAAAATAGTCTTGATACATGTATCTTTTGCTGAATAGTTGCCTGTGAGCTTTGCCAAATTGGCATGCTCCACATTTATATATCATTTGTTGCTTGGACACATTAGGGATGCCAAGCACACTAATCCATGCAAATTTGCTTTAGTGTTCTTTCTCCTATATGTCCTAGCCTTTTGTGCCATATCTCTAGTTCAGATAGAGTTTGATCTTTGTAATTGAAGAGTGCTATGTTTCTTATGTCTTCAATCTCAAATGTAAAGAGTCTACCAGATTTCTCACCTTTTGCAATCCTTTGGCAGCCTTGTTGAGGGTCTTCCACATATGCTCCATGCCTTGTGAATCTGACTTATAAGCCTTTCTCAAAAATCTATACAACAATAGTTAGGTTTTTTGTTATAGTTGGCACATACAAGACCTTAATAAAGAGGTTCATGTTACCATCAGAAGCCTTGACATTTCCAATTTTCTTGATAGAGTGACTAGTATCATCACCTGTCTGCACTTCATGCTTCCCTTTGGATTCTTCATGATCGGACAACAATGCTACATTTCTTGGCACCAACCTGAATCAATATAGAAAAGATACTCATCAGCTTTACCTTGCTTGGATGTCATATTTATGATGAGTAGAGAATCCTCTAGGTCTTCTATGTAGCAGTTATAATCTCTACTTCCTCTAAAACCTCCTTGACAATTGTTGTTCTTGTAGCCTTGTTTATAGTTGTGATTGTAATTGTTTCCTCCATTGTTGAACCTGCCTCTGGATTGTCCATAGCTCCCTCTACGGAATCCTCTTCCCCTTTCACTCCTTGTGTTCTTGAAGCATTCTTCTATGGTGTGGTTGGTAAGGCCACAAATGTTGCAAGGTGGATAGTTGTAGGATCTCCCCTTGCCTTGCTTTCCTCTTCTACCCCTTCCTCTAGTACCTCTTCCTCTACCTATGTAGTTAACTTGAGAGATACTAGCCTCTTCTTCATTCTCCTTGCTTTTACCCTTATCCTTACTTTTACTCTTATCTATATAAAGGGTAGAAGATTGATTACCTCTAGAGTTGTCAACATTCTTGTTGAGCTTTTTCTTGTGGGTGGAGTTGTCCCATCAAGGTGTCGAGGTCAGGTATTTGCATATCCATATAAAGGTCCATTGCTGTGGTGAAAGACTCCCACTTATCATCTTCTTTGATGCCATTAATGATCTACCTTACTATGTGTTCTTCTTCTATCTCCTCTCCAATGCTTGCAAGCTAGTCATCCACATCCTTCATCTTGGTTACATAATCAGCCACACTTTGGTTTTGGTTGTTTCTTTAGGGTTGTAAATTCCATCCATAGCTTATTCTTCCTAGCCCTTATATTTGATGAGAAATACGATGAGAGTACTTCCCAAGTCTCTTGGGAGGTCTTGCAATTCCTAATATGAGGCAATAAGAAATTAGATATTGAGTTTAGTAGATAAGACCTAGCAAGGGCATCCCTTTCACACTATGTGGTCAACCTTTCTTGCTCTTCCCTTGTGGGTTGATGCTTGCTCCTAAAATATAGACTTCTCCCTTGAAGGTAGGCTTGCATCCTTAGTAACCATGCTGAGTATTTGCTTCTGTCCAATTTGTCAATGAATAATGGAAATCCATCTCCCATCTTGCTTGTTGTAGCTCTAATACCACCGTTGGAGGAGATGGAGGATAATCTTCAGAGATGAATTGGTGTTGCTTAAACCTGCTTCACACTAGCTAAGAACAACTACCAGAGAGTCTAGTGGGCCTCTTTAGCTTGCTAATGATCATGAATAATAACCTATGGTGTTTGAAACATGATCCATTAATTAATGGATCAAAATAGATAGGTAGAAAATTAATCCAAGGTCATAAACTTGCTACTCTTGTCTCTACACATGTTCAATATATTGAACAGTGCTCTGAGCAAAATAGCAATTAGCCTAATTCCTTTTGGTGATGTATAATTAACTTAGAAAGCTACCAATCATGAGTGATTTCATCAAAAAAGATGAGCTACATGCTAAGTATGATGTTTAGCAAATCATGGGACATGCCCGACATTTTTGGCGTATATCAATCAACAGACCAGAGAGCAATGATGTGATTATATCTCAAGATTCAGAGAAGAAATGCTAATGCGATTTTGTAGCAATATAGTAGAACGTATATTGAATATATCATGCTTTAAGTCACTACAAATTATCATTCATACACTGAGAACAAGCTCTGAGAAGATCAATGTACTGATGTATGTTGGAAAATCAAGCTTACACTATGCTTGAGGTGATTTGATTTACATCAAAGGTTATCACGTCGAAAGAATATCCGTTGCAGAGTTCTTTTTCATATGCTCATTTATTGTATTTTTTTGAGAGATTTTTGATGGTTCATTTACCGTTCTAAAAGCTTTGAGCTTTACACATGTAAAGGTAGAAAGTTAGGGCCCAAATCCCACGAATTTGTGGTGGTGGAAGTTGCATTCAATCAAGCAATCAATCACCTAAAAGTAGATCAAAGTAGATCTTCACTTTTCCTAGATTGTAGGAAAGTGAATTGATTCCCTCCAACAACCATTCCCACCTTCATTTGAATTCAAATTCAACTTGTAAAAGTCGTGGAACACTCCTATAGTCTATATAAAGACTTGAAATCACTTGTACATAACATGGAAGCAAATCAATATACATACACTTGTGACCATCATTGTCTTGCTTCTTCAATTCTCTGCATCATCTTCTTCGCCAACAGTAATCTTGCAGAGGCTGTTGCTCTCTCTCCAGAGCTCCAAGTGCAAGATGACTCATTGGAAAGTTATAAGTTTCTAGTTTATGCCTATAAAGTTTCAAAGCATTTGGTTCAGTAGATTAGGAGAAATCGGAGTTGTTCTATCTCGGGGTCAATCTCTACGTATTCCTGAAAAATTGGAAGTACCACCGGTGAATGTCGCATTCATTCCTATAGCATATTTTGCTTATTCCTTATAATTTTATGCATTCCATACACTCAACCCTATGTGTATCACTCCCATAAAAGGATTTTTTCTAATTGAAATCACGCTGGTCGCTATGGGCATTTGAAGTTCATTGTCTCTTCCATAGATAGTAAGTTTTTTGAGCTAGTCGACCCGCGAACCTATTTGTTTTGTATCGACTCATTCTCCTTGATGCTCCAAAGTACATAGTGCATTTCTTTGCACTTATTGCATGTCGATAAGGTCTATTTGAGTCTCCATAAGCTCAAGGGCTAGTCTTGTGCCGGTTGGCTTGACCAAACGTCATCGCTTCGAAACGCACTTTTCTACCTTCTACAAGCTTCTCCAAGTTTTTTCAGTGGTATCAGAGCTAGATCAAGATGGGTGACGACTTTCCCTCAATGATCGAGAAGCTTGATCGACACAACTACGTGGCTTGGCAAATCAGAATGAAGGCCTATTTGCAAGGTAGAAATCTTTATGGAATTGTAGCAGGTGATGAAGCTATGCCTATTCCAAGATCCAAAGGAGGACCTACACAAGAGGAGACAGATAAGCTCACACTTTGGTGCGCAAGGGATGCTTAAGCAAGGTCGTACATACTAAACTCTATCTCTGACTTTCTATTACCACATATTAGAGGATGCAAGACATCTCAAGAGACTTGGGATGCCCTCGAGACTTTCTTTTTTGCTAGTACCAAAGCAAGAAAGAATCATCTTTGGAACGAGTTCAAACAAATGAAGAAGACGCCTAAACAAACCATCACAGAATTTGTTACCAAGGTCAAAGAGGTTGCGGATCAGTTAGCATCCATTGGAGAGCTGATTGAAGAAGAGATCATCATGAGGCAAATTCTCAAAGGCATTCGAAGTGATAAGCAATGGCAATCCTTCACGACGGCTTATGATCTCATCATGGATGTGCAAACTCCAGACTTCAACATCTTTCTTGGACAACTCTTCAATCAAGAAGCCAACAATAGCATAAAGGAGGGTAACTCTTATCCTGGAAATTCATCTAGTGCTCTATATGCAGATAAGAAGGATAAGAAGCAGAAAGGCAAGAAGAAGGAAGAAGATGAAGAAAAGAGTTCTCAAGCCAACTTCGCAAGCAAGAGCAAGTGGAAAGGGAAGAAGAAAGGACCAAAGCAAGACAAAGCCAAAGGTCAGAATGTTCAACCTTGTGCCATATGCGATAAGACCAACCACACCACTCAGAATTGCTGGTTCAATGGGAAGACCCAGAAAGGAAGTGGAAGAGGTGGATATGGCAGCAATAGAGGCAGAGGTGGACACAACTTCAACAATAACAATAGAAGCTATACTAGAAGGGACTACAACAATTATTCAGAAGATCAACCACATGAAGACTCATTGCTTCTTATGAATCTAAGCCACAAAGAAGGTAAAGAAGATGATCATTTGTTCTACATAGATTCAGGATGTTCGAATCATGTTGCAGGCAACATTGCTCTTCTATCTGATTTGGAAAGTCCAAAGCATAGACATGAAGTGCAAACATGGGATGACACGAAGCACAATGTGGAGAAGATTGGTAATGTCAAAGCTTCCAATGGCAAGACAAACATTCTAAGTAAGGTTCTATATGTACCCACTATCACTAAAAACCTAATAAGTGTAGGCCAAATAGTTGAAAAAGGCTTGCAAGTTAGGTTCACCCAACATGGAGCTTTTGTGGAAGATCCATGTCAAGGCTTCAAGAAGATAGCCCGAGGTGAGAAGCATGGTAGGCTCTTTACTTTTGAAGTAGGAGAAACCAAGAACATAGCTCTATTCAACTTTGGGTCTCAAACCCTAAGTGAGCTTGAAGTGTGGCATAAGAGACTTGCTCATGTGAATGAAATAACCTTGAAGGATATATGCAGGGATCAAAGTGTTCTAGGACTGCCGAACATATCAAAGCAACACATGATCAACACGTGTGATGCATGTCAGATTGGGAAGGCACAAAGACAACCATTCAACCACAAAGGCTACATCCACAACAACTTATTGGACTTAGTACATACAGATGTATGGGGACCAAGTCAAGAACCTTCATTGGCAGGATCAAGGTATTATGTCTCATTTATTGATGACCATAGTAGATGGACTATTCTATACTTTATCAAGAGTAAGAATGAAGTGTTTGATTGCTTCAAGAAGTATCTTGCACATGTGGAGAATCATACAGGTAGATCACTAAAGAAGCTCAGATCTGATGGAGGGGGAGAATACTTCTCCAAAGAGTTTGATGAGTTCTTGCAGGAAAAAGTTATCAAAAGGGAAGTGACTACCAGGTACTCTCCTCAACTAAATGGAATCGCAAAGAGGAGAAACAAGACATTGGTTGGATCAACCCGAAAAATGCTTGAAGAGAAGAAGTTGCCACATTATCTATGGGCAGAAGCTATTTCAACTACTCTGTACCTTGTCAATAGACTACCATCCAAATCACTTCAAGGTATGACTCCTTATGAAGCATGGCATGGAAGAAAACCTAGTCTTGGACATTGCAAGGTTTTTCGTTGTTTAGCTTATGTTCATGTACCATCACAAGTAAGAGGTAAGCTAGATGAAAGGGCAACAAAGGTAGTGCTTATTGGATATGATTCAACTCAGATGGGTTACAGGTTCTTCAATCCTTCAAGCAAGCAATTCACTACAAGTAGAGATGTTGTGTTTGAAGAACACAGGTCTTGGTATGATGAAGACAAACAAAAGGTAACACTACCATATGATCTTGATTCTGACTCTCATCAATTAGGAAGCAAGCATGATACACAGGTCCAGGATCCAAGAAGTGATACAGACAATGAACAAGATGAAAGAGAAAGGGATTACAAGCTATGGAAGTCAAGAGGCAAAGCAAAGATGCAAGAGGTTGGAGAATGCTCCAAACAAGCACCTAGAAGATCAGCAAGAGAGAAGAAACAACCAGAAAGGTATGGATATGATTCCACATTTGTTACGAAGCATTCAATCTACTTGACAAAAGACTCTATTTCGGAGGAACCCTCAACCTATGAAGAGGCAAAGGGAAGCCCTAATTGGGAAAAGGCCATGAACGAAGAGATAGATGCATTGAAGGAGATGGACACTTGGGATTAGGTTCCAATGTCGCCGAATCAAAAGGTAATTGGTTGCAGATGGGTATATAAAGTTAAAAGAAATTCAGATGGATCAGTTTGCAGGTACAAGGCAAGATTAGTTGCCAAAGGATGCTCACAAAGTCATGGTATAGACTATGAGGAAACATTCTCACTAGTTGCAAAGATGACTACAATCAGGACATTGATAAGTGTAGCTGCTGCAAGGAATTGGAGACTCCTCCAACTTGATGTGAAAAATGCATTCTTAAATGGTTGGATAAGTGAAGAGGTATACATGTCACAACCACTAGGTTTTGAAAACCCTAATCATCCATCTTATGTTTGCAGACTTAAGAAAGCATTGTATGGATTGAAACAAGCTCCTAGAGCTTGGAATTATAGGTTGGTTACATATCTTCAAGATCAAGGGTTCAAAGCTAGCAACTCAGATCCTTCTCTATTCATCAAAAGGGATCACAATGGTTATCTATCTATGTGTATATGTAGATGATATTATTGTGACAGGTGATGATCTAAATGGCATTCAAAGGATCAAGAGACACATGCAAGAGGAGTTCAAAATCAGTGACCTAGGTGAGCTCACATATTTCCTAGGTATGCAGGTGATATACACAGATGAAGGAATGTATTTGACTCAAAGAAGATACATTCAGGATCTTCTTCTCAAGTTCAAAATGGAGAACACTAAACCTGCAGGTACACCTTTGGAGATGAATCATAAACTTAGTGTTTATGAAGGTGAGAAAATTGAAGACATTAAAGAGTATCAAAGCTTGGTAGGTAGCTTGATATATGCTACTCATACAAGGGCAGACATCTCATATAGTGTGGGAGTGCTTAGTCAGTTCATGCACTCACCGAGAAGACCACACATGGATGCGGCTAAGAGAGTACTTAAGTATCTCAAAGGTACAATCAACGAAGGTATATTCTATCCTTACTCTTCAGATTTGGATATCAAAATCTACTCAGATGCAGATTGGGCAGGAGCTAAGGATGATAGAAAAAGTACATCTAGTTACTTAGCATTTGCAGGATCGAAGCTAGTGTCATGGAGTTCCAAGAAGCAACCAACAGTTGCTTTATCCTCAACTGAAGCAAAGTACAGAGGCTTGACCATAGCAACTCAAGAGGCAATATGGTTAAAAGCATTGTATACGGATTTCGGAATTGTGAATTCCAAACCTCACATATTTGGAGATAATGTAAGTTCCATGCATCTAGCGGCAAATCCTATTTTTCATGCGAGAACCAAGCATATAGAAGTCCATTACCACTTCATCAGGGAGAAGCTCATGGCAAAGGAGATTGACATTTCTTTTGTTCCAACTGAAAAGCAAGTAGCAGATATGATGACGAAGGCACTTGATGGAATAAAGCTCTGTAGATTCAAAGCTATGGCAGGTATTCAACCTATCAGAGAATGAAGACTCAAGCATACTTTAGCTTGAGGGGGAGCTGTTGGAAAATCAAGCTTACACTATGCTTGAGGTGATTTGATCTACATCAAAGGCTATCACGTCGAAAGAATATTCGTTGGAGAGTTCTTTTTCATATGCTCATTTATTGTATTTTTTTGAGAGATTTTTGATGGTTCATTTACCGTTGTAAAAGCCTTGAGCTTTACACATGTAAAGGTAGAAAGATAGAGCCCAAATCCCACGAATTTGTGGTGGTTGAAGTTGCATTCAATCAAGAAATCAATCACCTAAAAGTAGATCAAAGTAGATCTTCACTTTTCCTAGATTGTAGGAAAGTGAATTGATTCCCTCCAACAACCATTCCCACCTTCATTTGAATTCCAACTCAACTTGTAAAAGTCGTGGAACACTCCTAGAGTCTATATAAAGACTTGAAATCACTTGTACATAACATGGAAGCAATATACATACACTTGTGACCATCATTGTCTTGCTTCTTCAATTCTCTGCATCATCTTCTTCACCAACAATAATCTTGCAGAGGCTGCTGCTCTCTGTCTAGAGCTTCAAATTGAGTGCAAGATGACTCATTGGAAAGGTATACATGTCTAGTTTATGCGTATAAAGTTTCAAAGCATTTGGTTCAGTAGATTGGGAGAAATCTGAGTTTTTTTGTCTCGGGGTCAATCTCTACATATTCCTGAAAATAGGAAGTACCACCGGTGAATGTCGCATTCATTCCTATAGCATATTTTGCTTATTCCTTATAATTTTGTGCATTACATACACTCAACCCTATTTGTATCACTCCCATAAAGTTATTTTTTCTAATTGTAATCATGCTGGTCGCTATGGGCATTTGAAGTTCATTGTCTCCTCCATAGATAGTAAGTTTTTTGAGCTAGTCGACCCGTGAACCTATCTGTTTTGTATCGACTCATTTTCCTTATTGCTCCAAAGTACATAGTGCATTTCTTTGCACTTATTGCATGCCGATAAGGTCTATTTGAGTCTCCATAAGCTCAAGGGCTGGTCTTGTGCCGGTTGGCTTGACCAAACTTCGTCGCTTCGAAACGCACTTTTCTACCTTCTACAAGCTTCTCCAAGTTTTTTCAATGTAGTCATGGCAGAGAAGTGAAATGAGGATGTAATGATAATGTATGTATTAAATCATGTACAAATACAATGTCATTGGCAATAATCTATTGTGCAATGTGTGGAAGTTGAATGAGCTATGAAGCCTGAGCTCTCGATTTACAATGTATCCCCTTCAAACTGATCTCATGGAGTCGAGATATCATGTGGGTCTTTTGATCCTCCTTTAATAGTTGTGTTTGGACCAATGTTTGAATTCAAATTCGAAAAAGGTCCACCTAAAAGTGAATCCTAAAGTATAGGATATATTCTCTCATCAATCAAATACCAAATGAATCATGATTTGAAGCTTGCTAACTCCACATGCAAGTAATGCATGTTTACAAAGGTAAATGTACTTGATTTTACAAGGGATTGATCATATAAGACTTCATGACCAATATGCTAACCATCCAAGTATGTGGGCTTGGATTCTCTTGCACCAACATTATCCAACATGTGTATATAAACTCCTTGACCACATGTGCATACATGTTTGCATTATAGAAATCAATCATCAACTCAACATTCAAATTATATTTAGCCTGAGCATGGCTATCCAAAATTGTCATTCATAAACTTCATAAGCATGCATACATAATCATCTTCATTCCATATAGTTCTTGCACCAAGCAAGAAGCATTTAATGATATCCTCAGGCATACATAAAAGATTCAATATTCAGCCATGTACATAATAGAAACTTGAACTTCATTCAAATGAGTGCAATACCTCAAACATGCATACAATCTTCATATGCAAGACGAGTTTCACATCTAGTGACCGGTATAGTTAAAAAATAGGATCTCTCGGTCATTTGGAGGTCTAAACGAGATCTAAAAATAACCAAAATTCACATGATCATTCTACCTAAGCTCCTCAAGCTCAAAGACTCCTCGGCTTGTACAAAATGCAGCTACTAAATATGAAATTGGGTGTTTTATGATACATATATTACAAAAGTGATGAGAATCATTATTTGAAGTTTTGAAAAAGTAATACCAAGTATATTTCTTAGAAAAAAAATGAATGTCTGACCCCTCGCAACTCTTTGTAGTCCACCTCTACATACTTCCTCTACGTCGATGCCTATGGCTACTGCCAACACCCCCCTCCCTCTCACACTTGTGATCCCCAACATATCCTTGTTGTGACATCTGCATAATGTAGTTTTGCAAGAGGTCCTGTGCAAAGGTGTGCTCCATGATGTGAATTCCTCATGTGAGATTAGCTTCTAATGTTTCCCAATCTATAGCATGAGGTTTGTTGGGAGGCAGAAGCCAGTAGTGTGGTGAATATACAAGTTGCTCACAAGCGAACTGTTGGGAAAGATGGATGGATGCTCCAAGAGACTGAGTAGGTACTACTAAACCTACTTTGTACCAGCCCTCTTTTGCTTCAGAGTTGATAAGTAGACCTTATTAGCTTTCCAATATCACCAAAAATTGGCCTATGTACTTTGGAAGTGATGTGTGTAATGATTGAACCAAAACAGATAACTTTGAAGTTCACAAACTCAAGAAAACCTTCTATTTATGTCTTGATACCTACTGAATGTTTTACTCAGTGTGACCAGCACAATAGAAATTGATAAAATTCCTTCTAGGGGTATTTAACACTACCGTTTCCAAGTGGAATGATGTAAAAAGATAAACTATGCTAAGAGAAATCAATTTAGCAAGTTTAGCTATACCCCCGACTTTTTAGGACTGTAGCAAAAAATGACCAGAGTTCACCTCGATGCAACTTTCTCTGAAATGGCTGAATAGAATTACTTCAAACTTTGATATCATGTAGATGACTTTGAGCTGAATCCAACAAGCTTTGAATCACTGAATTTGGTGGAAATTGACCGAGATATGCCCTTGACAAGTTGATAGACTTTTGAGTAGACTAACAGAGAACTCAGAGATTAATGATGTAAATGTATCTATTAATGAACACTTATATACAATCCCATTGGCATGAACAACATTGCCTAATGGAGTAGAGAGGTGTTGGCTATAGTATAGTCCTCACACACACTCAAAATCAATAGAATGAGGCTCGAGAATGATCTCTCTTACCCGTGACTTTTCATGTTCACTTTTACATGTAATGAGTGAAGATTTGAATTCAAATTAAAATTTTGGCTCCCTATGATCAAGCTCCTAAATGCTTGGAGATATTCCTTCAATCAAATGAGCTACTTTTTCCACGACTCACTTTGGTAGGTGATTACAAAAGATTCTAAGTCAATTTGACTTTTACAATGAGGTAATGTGGTAATTAATCACTAGCATATGTTCCTATGCTTCTTCATATATGTGTAGATTTTAATGCAACCTTTGAGCAAAATGTGTAGGCTTGCAATTTACACCAACAGCTCCTCCTCAAGCCAAACATTTTGGCTTAAGTCTTCATCTTCAATCTTCAAGTATATCCTGCAATCCAATCATGGATTTGAACCTGCAAAGTTTTGTTCCATCCAAAGCTTTAGTCAACAAATGTGCACATTGCATGTTGGTTGATACATAGGTAAGTTGAATATCCTTGCTTATCAACTTCTCTCTCACATAATGGTAATGGACCTCTATGTGTTTGGTCCTAGCATGATAAATAGGATTAGCTGCAAGGTGAAGAGAACTTGTAATATCTCCAAAGATTATTGGAGACCTAGTATATAAGCCCAATTTTGTATACAAAAGCTTAATCCAAATTGCTTCTTGTGTGGCATTAGCCAGTCCTCTATACTCTGCCTCTGTGGAAGACAAAACAACAGTAGGTTGCTTCTTTGAAGACCATGAAATTGGTTTGTCACCTGCAAAGGAAATATATCCAGAAGTGCTCCTCCTATCATCCTTGCATTCTGCCCAATCTGCATCTGAATAAATTTTGATATCAATATCTGAAGTGTAAGGGAAATACAAACCATGGTTCTGTGTACCCTTGAGATACTTCAAGATTCTCTTGGCAGCCTCTAAGTGAGGTATCCTTGGCTTGTGCATAAATTGACTTAGTACACTTACTCCATATGCAATATCAATTCTTGTAAGAGTAGCATAGTTCAAGCTACCCACCATACTTTGATAACCTGTTATGTGTTAGACTTCATCACCTTCATGGGTGTGAAGAGATGGATAGGTATGTGCTTTAAGATGAAGAGGTGTTGCAAAATCCTTGATCTACACCAGCCAAATGAACTCCAGGAGTATACGGTGGGCCCTCTTAGTTTGCCAATGGATGTATTAGACACCCTATGTACCTTGGAAGATCACTCTCAAAAAGATAGATCAAAACAGATAAGTTGGAGTTAGCTCAGAGGTGAAAACTTGCTATTCTTGGTTCATACACCTGTCCAGTGTTTTACATAATTCTCTAAGCACAGCAGCAATTAGCTCAATTCCTCTTGGGGAAGTCTAAGCAACTTAAAGATCTAACTTTGAAGAGTAATCTCATCAAAAATAATGAACCACACACTGAGAATGAGTTTTAACAAGTGATGACATCATCCCGATTTTCACAGGCTGCTACAGAAATAGACCAGTGAGCAGAAAAATCAACATAACTCAAAATGTAGAAATTCAATGATTATGAAAATCTTTATGGTTATATTAGACAGTAAGGTGAATCCACAAAGCTTTAAATCACTGAAGTTGGATAAGTAACCACTGAGAAATGGCTCTGACAAGATGAGTGAAAAAGTCGGGTACCTGATAGAGAAGTGAAGATGAACAGACCCTGTTGATTTCAAATGAACATAACTGAAGATTGCAACATCCAAATGACATGAAAATTTGTGAGCATATAGTAGACTTATAGATCTAACTTTATCAAGTTAAATCACTGAAAATGATGCACCAAGCTCAGAGAAAACATCTCTGCAAGCTGACTGAGAAAACTGAGAGTAATGGCAGTGAGTAGTACACTTCACAAGAACATGGAAAGATGAACTCAAATAATGATGAAAATGAAAGTATATTTCTTGTACAATAAAATGACTTACTGATACATGTGTGTGCCTTGTAATCACACCTTGATATGGCATAAAGCTCAGCTCTTGGAGGTCTTCACATAGGTCTCTCTAACCACGACTAAAACTGCCATCTATTTATAGTTGAGTTTGGGAGGCTAACTTCCCTCAATCACTCTCCAATCAATCAATGATTGATTTGATTCTCTACCTACCACAAATCACGAATTCGTGGCTCCTCTTTCCATTCTTGATCAAGTGGACTCAACCACTTAAGATTCTCTTACTTTTACATTAAGTAAACTCTTCAAAAGTTACAAGAGGTAGTTCACAAGTGAACTTTACATAGTCTTCTTTTTAAAACTTCTTCTAAGACTTTGTGAGACTCAAGCCAATACTTAGGCTTGTCATAGACTTGCTCCAATAGCTCCCCCTCAAGCCAAGTATGCTTGAGGTCTTCAATCTTCCAAGATTACCTGCAAACCAATCATAGCCTTGAATTTGCAAAGCTTTGTACCATCCAATGCTTTGGTTAGAATATCTGCACATTGTTGATGAGTGGACACATATGATATTTGAATCTCTTTGCTTAGAACCTTCTCTCGTACATAGTGATAATGAACTTCAATATGTTTAGTCCTTGCATGAAAAATAGGATTAGCAGCCAAGTGAATAGAACTCATATTGTCACCAAAAATAGTTGGAGTTCCAAACTCCAATCCAAGATCTTTGAATAATGTCTTCATCCACATAGCTTCTTGTGTAGCTATGGCAAGACCTCTATATTCAGCTTCAGTAGAAGAGAGAGCAACTGTGGGTTGCTTCTTGGATGACCATGAAATAAGCTTTGAACCTGCAAAGGTAAGATAACCTGAAGTGCTCCCTCTATCTTCCTTGAAGCAAGCCCAATCTGCATCAGAAAATAGCTTCAAACCTAAATCAGATACATAAGGATAATAAAGTCCTTCATTTATGGTTCCTTTGAGATACTTGAGAATCCTTTTGGCAGCATCCATATGTGGTTTCCTTGGTGTGTGCATAAATTGGCTTAGCACACTCACACTGTAACATATATCTACTCTTGTGAATGTGGCATAGTTGAGACTACCCACTAGACTTTGATATGATGTGATGTCCTCTATGAGTTCACCTTCATGTGAGCTCAATTTGTGATTGACCTCCATTGGAGTACCTACAATCTTACAATCTTGCATCTTGAATTTTGCAACATGTCCTTAATGTACTTTCTTTGAGTGAGAAACAAACCATGATCTTTGTAGACAACTTCCAAACCTAGGAAGTAGGTAAGTGAACCCAAATCACTTATCTTGAACTCTTCTCTCATTTGATCTTTGATCTTCTTCATACCATCTGCATCATTTCCTGTCAATATAATATGATCTACATATACACATAGGTAGATGACCTCGGAATTACTCTTTTTAATAAAGAATGAAGGATCTGCCTTGCTTGGTTGAAAGCCTTTGTCCTGCAAGAATGAAACAAGCCTGAAATTCCAAGCTCTTGGAGCTTGCTTGAGACCATACAATGCTTTGTTAAGTTTACACACATAATCAGGATAAACTTGATTCTCAAAACCAGGTGGTTGTGACATATATACCTCTTCTGTTATCCAACCATTCAAAAATGCATTCTTTACATCTAGTTGAAGTATCTTCCAATTCTTGGAAGAGGCAATACTAAGCAAAACCCTAATAGTAGGCATCTTTGCCACAGGAGAGAAGGTCTCCTCATAATCAATTCCCTGAGTTTGTGCAAAGCCTTTTGCTACAAGCCTTGCCTTATACCTGTTAATGGAACCATCAGAATTCTTCTTGAGTTTATAGACCCATCTTGAGCCTATTACCTTCATGGATGCTTCCATTCTGTTTTTGCTTTGGCCTCTTCAAATGATGATGGCTCCTCTTGGTTTATGTCCTGTGCTATGTGGATAGAATGTTTAGTTACTAATGAGGTGTCAAACCCATACCTTTCTGGTTTTTTCTTTTCCCTCATAGATCTTCTTAGGCCATGATGTGATGATTCTGCCTCATGTCCAAGTTCTTGTAATTTTGCTTTACCTTTAGACTTCCATGCTTTGATCTTTTCCATGTGAGATTCTTCATCATCCTCTGAGGTGTCTTGTTCTTCAATCTTTGATTGTTCTCTACCAAGCTTTGGAAAATCTTCTTCAAGATCATATGGTAAATTGATCTTCCTGCATGAATCTTCATACCATGAATTGTTCTCATCAAAAACTACATCTCTGCTTACCAAGAATCCTTTGTTGGTAGGGTTGTATAACCTGTAGCCCTTTTGATTGTTGTCATATCCAATAAATACACACCTTTCTGCCTTTGGATCCATCTTGCCTCTAACCTGTGAAGGAACATGAGCAAAAGCAATACATCCAAAAATTTTACAATGATCTAAGCTTGGTCTTCTTCCATTCCAAGCCTCATATGGAGTCATCCCATCAAGGGATTTTGAAGGCAACCTGTTAATCAAGTAAGTGGCTGTAGATACAGCCTCAGCCCATAAGTAATTAGGTAAATGCTTTTCATTTAACATAGACCTTGCAACTTCAACAATTGTCCTATTCCTCCTTTCTGCCACTCCATTTTGCTCAGGAGTGTACCTTGTAGTTACCTCTCTTTTGATTCCTCTTTCTTGAAGAAAAGAATCAAAATCATGGGAGAAGTATTCTCCCCCTCCATCTAACCTTATTTACCTGTTTGATTCTCCACAAGAGCCAAATATCTTTTGAAACATGAAAAAACTTCATCTTTGTGTTTCATAAAGAATAGGATAGTCCATCTGCTGCAATCATCAATAAAGGAAACATAATACCTTGATCCAGATATTGAAGCTTCCTTGCTAGGTCCCCATACATCTGTATGAACCAACTCCAAGAGATCTCCATGCATATAACCTTTCTTCATGAATGGTAACCTGTGAGACTTTCCAAATTGACATGCACTACACTTATAAATCATATGTTGTTTTGACAAATTAGGAAGTCCAAGTACACTTTGGTCCCTGCAGATTTGCTTTAATGACCTTTCACCAATATGTGCTAACCTTTTGTGCCATACTTCCAATTCTGTGAGTGTCTGACTACCATAATTAAAGAGAGCAATGTTTCTAGTGTCCTGTAATTCAAATGTGAACAATCTACCTGTCTTTTCACCTTTTGCAATTCTTCTGAATCCTTGACTTGGATCTTCAACAAATGCTCCTGCTTTTGTGAACCTGACTTGCAACCCTTTCTCTACTATCTGCCCAACACTTATCAAATTCTTTGTAATGGTAGGGACATAGAGTACCTTACTGAGTAGGTTGATGTTTCCATCGGGTGCTTTGACATTGCCTATTTTCTCCACAGGATGTTTTGTATCATCTCCTGTTTGTACCTCATGCTTATTCCTTGGATCTTCTAAATCTGATAGGAGTGCCACATTTCCTGCCACATGATTTGAACAACCTGAATCTATGTAGAAAACATGCTCATCAGATTTACCTTGTGGCATAGCCATGTTCATGATCAATAATGAATCCTCTTTGTTTGAGTCTTCTGTGTAGTTATTGTAGTCTCTCCTTCCTTTGTAGCCTCCTTGATAGTTTGAATGATTGTAGTTGTTGTAGTTGCCATGGTAGTTGTTGAACCTTCCTCTTGAGTAGCCATAACTTCCTCTATTGTATCCTCTGCCTCTTTGATTCCTGGAATTCCTAAAGCAATTTTCAGTTGTATGATTAGTTAATCCACAAATAGAACATGAGTTGGAGTCTTGGGATCTCCCCCTACCTTGTTTACCTCCTCTTCCTCTACCTCTGCCATGTCTTCCTCTACCTGCATAGTTAGCTTGATATGTGCCTGCTTCATCATCCACTTTCTTTGCCTTTCCTTTGTTATCTTTAGACTTGCTTTTATCCGTGTATAAAGCTGAAGATTGATTACCTTTAGAGCTTTCTCCATTTTTGATAAGCTTTGCCTCTTGAGTAAGTAGTTGTCCAATGAGTGTGTTGAAATCAGGTACATGCATGTCCATGTACAAATCCATAGTTGTGGTGAATGCTTCCCACTTATCATCTGCCTTCAAGCCATTGATGACCTGCCTTACAATTTGCTCTTCATCTATTACCTCTCCAATGCTTCCCAACTGATCCGCTATGTCCTTGAGCTTTGTGAAAAAATCAGTCACATTTTGTTTGGGAGCCTTCTTGAGAGTTGTGAACTCCAGCCATAGTTGATGCTTCCTAGCTTTGGTACTTGAAGAAAAGAAAGCTTCAAGTGCATCCCACACTTCCTGAGATGTCTTACAACTTCTAATGTGAGGCAACAAAAAATCTGAGATAGAGTTGAGGAGATAAGACCTTGCAAGTGCATCCTTGGAGCACCATGTGCTCAATCTTTCTTGCTCTTCTTGTGTTGGTTGACTTTTGTTCTTGAAACTTGGCATAACTTCATCTCCAGCCACATAACCATATAAACTTCTACCTTGGAGATAAGCTTCCATTCTTAATGACCAAGCTGAGTAATTACCTCTATCCAATTTGTCAATTGATGAAGGAAATCCATCTGCCATGTTGTCCAACCTTGCTCTGATACCACTGTGAAGAGATGGATAGGTATGTGCTTTAAGATGAAGAGGTGTTGCAAAATCCTTGATCTACACCAGCCAAATGAACTCCACGAGTATATGGTGGGCCCTTTTAGCTTGCCAATGGATGTATTAGACACCCTATGTACCTTGGAAGATCACTCTCAAAAAGATAGATCAAAACAGATAAGTTGGAGTTAGCTCAGAGGTGAAAACTTGCTATTCTTGGTTCATACACCTGTCCAGTGTTTTACATAATTCTCTGAGCACAGCAGCAATTAGCTCAATTCGTCTTGGGGAAGTCTAGGCAACTTAAAGATCTAACTTTCAAGAGTAATCTCATCAAAAATAATGAACCACACACTGAGAATGAGTTTTAACAAGTGATGACATCATCCCGATTTTCACGGGCTGCTACAGAAATAGACTTGTGAGCAGAAAAATCAACATAACTCAAAATGTAGAAATCCAATGATTATGAAAATTTGTATGGTTATACTAGATAGTAAGTTGAATCCAAAAAGCTTTAAATCATTGAATTTGGATAAGTAACCACTGAGAAATGGCTCTAACAAGATGAGTGAAAAAGTCGGGTACCTGATAGAGAAGTGAAGATGAACAGACCCTGTTGACTTCAAATGAACATAACTGAAGATTGCAACATCCAAATGACTTGAAAATTTGTGAGCATATAGTAGACTTATAGAGCTAACTTTACTAAGTTAAATCACTGAAAATGATGCACCAAGCTCAGAGAAAACATCTCTGCAAGCTGACTGAGAAAATTGAGAGTAATGGCAGTGAGTAGTACACTTCACAAGAACATGGAAAGATGAACTCAAATAATCATGAAAATGAAAGTATATTGCTTGTACAATACAATGACTTACTGATACATGTGTGTGCCTTGTAATCACACCTTGATATGGCATAAAGCTCAGCTCTTGGAGGTCTTCACATAGGTCTCTCTAACCACGACTAAAACTGCCATCTATTTATAGTTGAGTTTGGGAGGCTAACTTCCCTCAATCACTCTCCAATCAATCAATGATTGATTTGATTCTCTACCTACCACAAATCACAAATTCGTGGCTCCTCTTTCCATTCTTGATCAAGTGGACTCAACCACTTAAGATTCTCTTACTTTTACATTAAGTAAACTCTTCAAAAGTTACAAGAGGTAGTTCACAAGTGAACTTTACATAGTCTTCTTTTTAAAACTTCTTCTAAGACTTTGTGAGACTCAAGCCAATACTTAGGCTTGTCATAGACTTGCTCCAATAATGGGCACTTAGCTTTAGGTTTACCTCCATTGGAGTACTTGCTACTTTAGCATCCTGCAAGTGAAACTTCTTCAACATGTCCTGTATATACTTTTTCTCAGTAATGTATATCCCTGAATTAGTGTAGACTAATTCAAGTCCCAAAAAATACTTCAATAAACCAAGATCATTGATCTTGAACTCTTTCATCATCTATCTCTTGATATCCCTGATTCCATTGACATCATTACATGTAATGATGATGTCATCAACATAAACACAGAGATATATTACCTCTGATTACTTCTCTTAATGAACAGAGAAGTGTCAGCCTTGCTCATGACAAAACCTTGTTCTTGGAGGTATGTAGTTAACCTGTAATTCCATGCCCTAGGTGCCTGCTTCAATCCATATAAAGCCTTTTTTAATTTGCAAACATAAGTTACCTTCTTAGGGTCCTCATAGCCAGGAGGTTGTGACATATAAACTTCTTCTGAAATCCATCCATTCAAGAAAGCATTCTTGACATCCAATTGGTACATGTTCCAATTCTTTGATGCAGCCACACTTACCAACACTCTAATTTTTGGCATCTTGGCCACAGGAGAAAATGTCTCTTCATAGTCAATGCCTTGGGTTTGTGCAAAACCCTTGGCTACCAATCTAGCTTTGTACCTATTAATTGTTCCATCATAGTTTCTTTTCAACTTATAGATCCATCTGGATCCCAAGCACACATTGGTCCCTACACATTTGTTTCAAGGTTCTTTCTCCTATGTGCCCTAACCCATTGTGCCAAATCTCAAGCTCAGAAAGTGTTTGATCTTTAGAACTGTATAGTGCAATATTCTTTGTATCTTCCAACTCAAAAGTGAAAAGTCTACCTGATTTTTCTCCTTTAGCAATCCTCTTGAACCCATGTCTTGGGTCTTCCACAAATGCTCCATATTGATTGAATCTGACCTGCAAACCTTTCTCCACAATTTGACCAACACTCATCAAATTTTTGGTAATGGTTGGTACATAGAGTACCCTGCTCAACAAATTCTGATTACCGTCACAAGTCTTAACATTTCCAACTTTAACTACTGAATGCTTTGTATCATCACCTGTTTGCACTTGATGTTTACCTTTTGGTTCCTCAAGATAGAGAGTAGTGCCACATTGCCAGCCACATGATTTGAGCACCCTGAGTCAATGTAAAATAGGTGATCATCATTTGTACCTGACTTCGAAGTCATGTTCATGATCAGAAGAGAGTCATCCTGCTCCTCTGTGTAGTTGTTGTAGTCCTTTCTGGTTTTGAATCCTCCTTGGTAGTTGCCATTGTAATTGTTGTTGTAATTGTTGTTGTGGCCTTGGTGATGGTTGAACCTTCCTCTTGACTGTGAGTATCCACCTCTTTGCTAGCCTCTTCCTCTCTGATTTTTGTAATTCCTGAAACACTCATATGTAGTATGATTTGATAAACCACAAATGTTGCATGGTGATGAGTTATAGGGTCTCCCCCTACCTTGCTTACCTCCTCTGCCCCTTCCTCTTGAAGATCTACCTCTCCCTGCATAGTTGGTGTTGGAAGCAGTCAGAGGCACAGTCAGAGGCACAGACGACGTGGAAGCATGTAAAGACGGAGCAGGGAGCCAGTCGGATCATTTTTTCAAACAACTATGTTTCTATTACCTCTTCAAACATCCAACAGTGATTTTCATCACTCTTGTAACATATGTAATATAGACAAAATCCCATTTTCTAATTCATAGCTCCATTTTGTGCAAGCCGAGGAGTCCTCGAGCTTGAGGAGCTTAGGTAGAATGCGCGTACCAATTTTTGTTATTTTTAGACATCGTTTACCCTTCCAAATAGCCTCTAGGACCTATTTTTTAACTATGCCGGTCACTAGATGTGAAACCGGTCAAAACTAGTCTAGAAACTATAAAAAGAGCTAGAGAGCTCATTTTTGAGGTTAGCTTGTTTGAGTAGAGAAGAGCTTAGAGCTATTTTGAACTTGTAAGAGTGTTCTTGAGTAATAGAGCTAATTTCCCACCTTCCATTGTGTCTTGCTTGTCTCTTCATTGTGTGTGTGTATGTGTGTGTGCATCTTTGTGCTTCTCACCTTCACTCTCACATCATCTCTCATTCACGATCTTCATATCACTCCTACCTCTTCCGCGGATTGACATTAAGGAGGTGAAGCTTCTTAACGTGGTTCTCACCATTGTGCTAGAGCAACACCAAATTTGGCGCCGTTGTCGGGGATCGAGTCTAGGACGAATGTGTGATGGTAAGAGTATAGCAAGAAGTGGCGTTGGAAGGTAAAAATTTCAGTTTTTGTTGTTGTTTTTACTTAGTTTTTAGTGTTTTTCACCTTCCCCATACTCCATCTTCATCATCGCATCATCATCTTCATCTCCAAAAAAAAATCAGAAAATTCACCATATCCACCCATTCACCTCATTTCCCCTCATTTGTGCATGCGAGAGAGCGAGAGAGAACTTTTGTGCTTGTGTGTGCTTGTGTTTTCTTGAGTTTTCTTGTAGGTACAGAGCTCCAGTGCATCAGGAAAGCTTGGAAAATGTAAAATTTTACTCTCTGTCAAAGATCTGCCGAGTGTGGCGGACCATCGCGATGGTCTGCAACCTTCGGAATTCTTGGTAGGCGACCACACCACGAGGTAGGCGACCCTTCCGCATCTACGAATCCACAGGCGCATCTCAAAAATTCACACTTTGGTGGACCATCGCGATTGGCTCGGACCATCGCGATTGTGTCGCACCATCGCGATAGGCTCACGCCATCGCGACGGCTCGGCCGGACCATCGCGACGGTTCACTTGAGCCATCGCGACGGTCCACTTGGACCATCGCGATTGTTCAGCTGACCTCGGACCATCGCGATTGGCCCATGCCATCGCCACGACGGTGCCACGTGTCAAGATAGACCATCGCGACGGTTCATTTTTCGGACCATCGAGACAGCCCAAAATCGGACCATCGCGATTGGCTCACGCCATCGCACTTGTGACCATCGCGACGGGTCACTTCGGACCATCGCGATTGTCCACCTTTGACCGTTGACCCGCGCCATCGCGATTGTCCGCCTAATCAGACCATCACGACGGTTCGACCTCACGCCATCGCGATCGTTCACTTCGGGCCATCACGATCGTTCACTTCGGGCCATCGCGATCGTTCACTTCGGGCTATCGCGACGGTTCACCTTTTCGCACCATCGCGATTGTCCAAATTCCACGCCATCGCGACGGTTCGCTCGGACCATCGCGACGGTCCCAGACCATCGCGATTGTGCACCCCCATCGCAAATTTAGGGTTCCATTTTTTGACCAATTTTGGGGGTATTTTTGAGAAATTTTTGGACCATTAGACTCATAGGAGACCCCTTAGCTCATATTTGAAGGAAAACCTAATTGTCAGTTTTTACCCCCCAGGGCCTGAACGCTCATAACTTTTTCATCCGAAGTCCGTTTTTTGAGCTTAATATCCGTTCTTAAAGGATACGTCTATTTTTAGATAAGCTATTTTGAGGTTCACCTAATTTGGAACTAGGAAGCCAGGGGGCAAGTATTGAAATTTTGGGCAAAAAGGGAAGGGACTTAAAAGGTGTATATACTCAAGTACTTGATCATCCAATTGTGAATCGGTCCAATATTGGATTTCTCCAGGTCTAGCAAGGGCAATCAAAGGCAACCAAGGCAAGGCAGTGAAGGGCATAAAGCTTGGGAAGCGCGGCTTCTTGGGCATCAGAGCAACCAGAAAAGCCGACTCGAGGTTGGAAGATTACTCAACCCCCTCCGTCAATTCTTAGCTTAGGCTAAACGTTAGCATTGTGGATTTAAGTCGATAGGAACGCCTCAAGTTCAAGATACTTAATTCTTTCAAGTTTAAGACTACAAGTAAAGGTGTGTGTGACGAAAACCTAAAGGAAAGAACCTAAGTCTGACGGAACGAGAACTCAAAATTATAACAGAAAGTCGAATTCCTGACGCATGCATTAAGACAAGAATCTAAAGAAATCTAAAAAGAATCAAGAAAGTAATAACAAAGAACCAGTGACGATCTAAGTGTGTAATTGAGTGTGCAAGGAAGAAAATTAATGAACCTTAGATCAGGGAGACACATAGGTAAGTCGGACCGACGAAGCCTTAGATCATCACAGGCAAGTGTAAGAACTACTTCACGATCGTGGGCTCAACAATTGAATAGTAATTACCCCTACGAGAGCTCAGATACTAGCGAATCAGAGATGGCATTTAGCACAGACAGACCAGAAGGAGGGTCTAATGTAGCATATTTAGAAAAACCTGAAGGACCCTATAGAACGCAATTAGAGTTTCTCCGAACCAACCGACTAGGTGCTCGCATCTATGAGGATGGTTTGCGAAGGCAAGTGGTGCAAATGCACAACCCTGATCAACCCATTGGATTGGAAAGACCAGTGGTGAAATTTGAGAGAGACGCGTACATAGACAAAGAAGGAACCATGTACGTCCTAAGTACGCACCCAAACGATACCAATGAGTTTGGCACAATTCAATTAGAGACGGAAGCGAAATTTCAAGGAAAAGAACCGTTAGAAGAACCTAGAACACCTAGAGGGAAATCCGTATTAACAAGAGTACTCATCCCAGAGTGGATCCCTCAAGATAACAGGAGCACTGAGTTGTTTGTAAATAAAGAGACAGATGAAGCCTTTTGGAGGTACAGAAAGGAGCACCCTGGTGAGATAGGCATCATTACAATTTATGAATTCAAGGACCCAGATACACCTGGAAAGGTTGTATACCTGGATGAGACTTCAGAAAGAGTCTTTGTGGTGCCTGACCGCGCTAAAAACACATACACATGGAGAGGTGAATTGGTATTCCCTCCATCTAGAACAAACATGAATACAAGTCAACAAGGGGCAGGAACATCCTCAGCCCATGGACATCAAAGAGAAGGAAATAAAGAGGGACCGGAAGTAAGCTTTAATCATCCCATAGGGAGAGATAGAACAACCACGAACACTAATAGAGCGGATAGACAAAGAGATCATGGAGTACTAGGTGGTAGAGATGATTTTCCTCTACCAAGACCACGCGAACACGCAAGAACATTGAGACCCACTCAATTAGTGAAATCCATGAAGAATTACTTTGATGGGACAGGAGATCCCTATGACCACGTCGCAGAATTCAAGCAAGTGCTAAGAGCCGAACAAGTCGAAGACATGTTCACGCAATACAACGCATTTGGACTAACGTTGAAAAATACAGCTTTAACTTGGTTCCAACCTCTGCAACAAAGGCAATTTAGAGACATCCATCACTTTTTAGAGTCAGTCATCAGTGAATTCTCTAAAAGTGGGATTAGACATGACACGTCTTCGTTGATTCATAGCTTTAAACAAACCCCTCAGGAAACAGTTAGACTGGTAGGACGTAGATTTAGACAATATGTCGAACGATGTCCAATGCAAGAGCTACCCTCACAAGCCAAACAAGTATCACTGTTCCTAGATGGCTTGTTGAGCGCTAAACTACGCTCCTATGTGTACCTAAAGGAACCCAGAACGCTAGAGGAGTGTGTAAGAATATGTATAGACATCGAGGACAACCTAGGAGATGAATTAGAACTCTCAAAGGTCTATAAGGACTCAGATTGTTCTTCTCTAGCATCAACAAAATTGTCTAGTTCAATAGAGGACCTAGCAGAAAAAGTGGCCCAAAAACTAGGAGTTTCTAGTAAACAGGTGCCCAAGCTACCAACTAATGTACGTTGTTACACTTGTGGTGGAAATCATTTGGCAAACGTGTGCCCCAATGCACCACAACCTCAGGCCAACCCTAGTGGCCAATATTGTACAATTGAGAGAAGATACACGAATCATACGGCTCAGGACTGCCCATACAACAAACAAACCGTGAGACAGAACCACCCGCAAACATACCAGCAGCTAGGTAGGTATCAAGGCCAATACAATGCTCAGCCTTATTACTATAGGCCTCCTCAGAACTACCCATACCAGGCTCAACAGAGACCTCAACCCGTCTTAGCTCAGCAGCCACCCCCACCAGCGAATGTCATCTCAATCAAATACGCTGCTGCAGAAGAGAACCTAAGTAGGGCCTTAGTGCCTTCTTCACCCTTGATCACAGAAAGTGACCCGAACTCAAACAGTTTTGACTCTACTCATGTAACTAGTCCACCCGCTTATTACACGGAGTCACCAGAACATGTGGAGACATATCATTATGATAGTCCACCAATGGAACCTAGTTGGGAGCCAGACTATGCTAATGTGATGTACGCAAACCCAAACCCACGGCCCCAACTGAGACAACAGAGACCACAGGGCCCTAGAGGACCATGCTTTAGGTGCCAAGGAGATCACTTCATTAAGGATTGTCCACATCCCCCAATAGCAAGGCAATCACAGTACTATAACATACAAGGCTTTTGTGCCGATTGTGGCAAAGAGCACATAATCAAAGATTGTCCTAAGAACCCAGTTAACGCTTCGAATGTGACACCGATCAACGTGATAGGTATTGTAAACAACGCAGATGGATCCAACCCTACATACGTGCCTATCCAAGCTATAATCAGAGCCCAGGCGCTCTTACAAAACCAACAGCTTAATCAAGAGAAAGTAGCCGGAACTAGTGAAGTTGCAGAATCTAGCAGTAAGAAGACAAAATCTTGGAAAGATTCTAGAGAAAGAATCAAGAGAAAGTGGAGTAAAAAGATAAGTGAGTTGGAAGGAAGTTTAAGGGAATCTAGAGCCAAAATACAAGAATTGACTTCACAAGAATTAAACCAAGAAATCCGAGCTCAGAAATCAGGATCGGTTTTGGCGGAACCCATACCAGAAGATCTAGACATGATGTTTCGTGCATATCAGGCAAGATTAAAAGAGGGACCTCAAGTAACGGAAATGAGTAAAAACTACCCTCGAGCCGATCTAGAAATTGAGAGAACTAAACTTTGCATGAAGATGGTAGAGTTAGCACAAGCTTTGTTCGAAGCCTCTAGATATCTTAATTGGAATAACATGGCAAAACCGGAATTACATTTTCAAGGACTAATGGAGAGGCTAGAATACTTGATAGAAAGCAAAGAGAAAAAGGATCAGCATAGGAACCCTATGGTCACAGAGACACAGGAAAGGAATGCACCATCCCTGTCTCAAGTACCCAATACAGAAAGTCAAGACAATTTGTCTTCCATACATAGGTACTCACATGAATTTTTGAGGGAAATCCAAGAAGAGAAATGGAGAAAAGAACAAGGAACCCATCCTCCTATTCAAGAAATAGATGACTTGCAGGAACAATTTCCCCAAGACATCCCCTCTATATATGATGATGTAGAGGTGGAACAACTGAGTGAACCCACAGGATTTGAATCTAATTCTTTACAAGAATTACCTCAATTCACAGGACCTTGGGAAGCAAAGTCTATTAGTATGAGAGCACCCACGATAATAGTGAGGAATGAAGAATCAATGATTCCTAGGAACACGGAAGTGATCAAGAACACGAAAGTACAGTGTAATCTCACTCTGGAGGAATTGTTAAAGGTAAAACCAGAATTGTGGAAGCACGTAGCAAATCAATTCCCTGAGCTTGCTACCACACCCTCTCAAATAGGATCACATAAGAAGGTACCAGAGATACCCGTGGAAAAGATTAGAGACGTAAGCGAAGGAGAGGAAGGTAACACATATCTTCCAATAACCCATCAGGGCTACACCACAAAAGCCATCTTAGATTCAGGAGCCGGAGTAGCCATCGCTACCACCGCTTTGTGGAAACGTTGGGGTAAGCCAGCACTCAGACCCACCAGGATGAAACTACAAATGGCTGATGGACACATAGAAAAACCATTAGGCTTACTAGAAGGCATATCTCTCACCACTTGTGGTGTAGAATTTGAGCATACTTTCGCCATTTGTGACTTTGCGAAAAATCGTGCTTATGAGATGATATTGGGACGACCATTCATGCGTCAGTTGCAAATTGTACAAGATTGGGGAACTAATTCTTTGTACTTGCAACATTTAGGAGTGACTACCAAAGTCAATCTTAAAGACTATCCACACAGAGATGTACCCCCAATACAATGGAATACCATCCATAAGACACCAGTAGAGACGGAATCCGTGCACTCATTAGAATCAGATCCTTCTTGGTTGCATGAGGATACCCATTTATGGATGTGTAAAGTAGCCGAACAAGAGGAAGAACGATTAGAAGCAAGGACCTTAGGTGCAGAACAACATCCACGAACCCTTCAAGATCCAGCCTACGCACCTGTAGTATTCCCAGACGAAGAGTTTGAACCCCATGGTTGGGCAGAAATACTAGCAACCATGGATGTAGCCATCAATGAAGAACAATGGACACCCCACTATGACGAGGATGGCTATGACATTTCAGTTTTCACGATAGAGCCAATCATGGGCGATGCAATTTTAGAAGAGTGTGAACCGAACACTGATGCATTTGAGGATGCAAGCGATTTTGATTTAGAATCAATTATCATGGACCCGCCCTTTGCATCAGAGGAAGAATATTTCTACGAAGTAGAGACTCACACTCAGAGACACGAGGACATTACGAACGAGGTGAGGTTAGCCACAGAAGTGACTAACAAGAGTGAAGGTAAGAAAAGAAAGAAGAAAGCAACCATGTCAGAAAAAGAAGAATCTTTATTTGAAGTACCCGAGAACTTCAAGAAATATGAAATTGAAGATAGAAGGATCATGGTACGAATGCCCAATAGAAAGGCGAATGACGAACAAGTATATGATAACCGAGAGAAAACCAAGAAAGTAATAGTTGCCATAGAAGGAGAAGAAGAAAAATGCACATATATAGGGCATGATTTGACAACGGAAGAAGAAGAAGAGCTAGTTGCCCTATTGCGCGAATATAGAGATGTTTTTGCGTGGAGTTACAAAGATTTGAAAGGAGTAGATCCAGATATATGTTCTCATAGAATCCCTATGACTCCATATGCAAAACCGACAAAACAGTAACCTTACACGTACAATGATAACTACGCTCCGAAGATTAAAGAGGAGATAGATCGCTTGATAGAAGCAGGATTCATTTACGAAATTGAGCATACCGAATGGGTATCCCCCATTGTGGTTGTGCCCAAGAAGAATGGAAAATTGCGTGTGTGTATTAACCTTAAAAAAGTTAATGCCGCAACGATTAGGGACAGTTATCCTCTTCCTATCACGGAACACCTATTGGAAAGAGTTGCGGGCAAGGAATTTTACAGCTTTCTTGATGGTTTTTCAGGCTATAATCAAGTAGCCAGAGGACCAACACAAGACGGCTTTTGCCACAGAATGGGGCATATTTGCATTTCGTGTAATGCCATTTGGCTTAACAAATGCACCCGCCACTTTCCAGCGACTCATGTGTCATGTTTTTAAGGAATTCTTACGCAAGAGCTTGGAAGTTTATGTCGATGACATATGTGCTCATTCAAATGTAAGACAGACACATATCCCAGAGTTAAGACAAATATTTGACAAATGTCGAGAATATCAGGTTTGTTTGAACCCAGAAAAATGCGTTTTCATGGTCAGACAAGGCAAAATTCTAGGACACATTGTGTCAAAAAATGGAATCTCTACGGACGAGGAAAAAGTGAAGGTAATTGCAGAATTACCTAGACCAACTAATGTGAAAGAGGTACATGCATTTATGGGCCATTGCGGATATTATAGGAAATTCATACACATGTATGCAATCATAGCCAAGCCTTTGTACTCTCTTTTAACCAACTTTGAATGGACAGATGAATGTGAAAATTCATTCAATGAACTTAAACGACGCTTGTGCTCAGCACCTATATTGACAACCCCAGATTGGAGTAAGCCATTCCATGTACATGTGGATGCATCCAATTACGCCATAGGATGTGTGTTAGCACAACCCACGAATGAAGGTAACATAGATCTCCCCATAGCTTACGCGAGCAGACAATTGAACGCAGCAGAAAGAAATTACACCACTACGGAACCAGAGGGATTAGGGATGATCTACGCGGTAAGAAGTTTAGGCACTACTTGTTGGCCAACAAATTCAAGTTCTTTACAGATCATCAAGCCCTATTGTACCTAGTCAACAAACCATGTAACACGGGACGACTAATACGTTGGTTTCTATTACTCATGGAGTATGATTTTGAAGTGGTAGTCAGGAAAGGAAAGACGCATCTTAGAGCTGACCACCTTTCAAGATTAACCTCAGGAGAGGCTCCTCAAGGAGTAGCGGATGAATTACCAGATGCATACCTGTTTAACCTTGAGATAGCACCAGAATGGGCTAAGCCTATAGTCCCTATTCTGACATACGGACCCAAGAATCCTAGGATAAAGATCAAAGAAGGAGAGATTACCAAGTCTCAGAGGTACCAAATCATGGCAAGAAGCATATATAAACAGGATAATCAAAAGATTCTTGCTTGTTGTGTAAATGAATCAGAACATGCGAATTGGTTGCAATTAGCACACGTAGGTGCACTAAAGCAACATCATTCAAAACATCGAACACTACAGACTCTGCATAGATTGGGAGTATATTGGCCTACGATGGAAGCAGATGTCTACAAGTTGTGTAAAGAATGCCAGGTGTGTTGTGAAAGACCACCAGTAGAGCATGCTACATTGTATCATGTGTCTCTCACACCAGACTGGAGTGAACCTTTAGTGACATATTTGAGGACGAACACATTCCCTCAAGGCATGACCTTAGCTCGACAACGCAGTTTAGAGCAGGAAGCTCAAGGCTATTCACTTATTGGCGATAATCTATACAAAAGAGGACGAGATGGATATCTAAGACAATGTGTTCATGAGAGCGATTATCTGAGCATACTAGAGACTGCACACCAAGGTGTTGCAGGAGGTCATTTTGGACCCGATAGGATAATCAAAGCCATTCTCTTTGCAGGATTATGGTGGCCCACTCTTCACATGGATGCACATACCTATGTAAAGAGATGTGATGTGTGCCAAAGAACTCAGTTTCCTACTCGCAGAGATGAAATGCCATTGAAACCCATGATGGGCGGACGTGCATTTTCAAAGTGGGGTATAGACTTTGTAGGACCCATTAACCCCCCTGCAAAAGGTACACATGCGGAATACATTATTGTTGCCACAGATTATCTTACGAAATGGGTAGAGGCAAAAGCCACAAAAAAGAATGATGCTCACACGACTGCAAAATTCTTATTTGAAAATCTCTTTACAAGATATGGATTGCCTATAGAGTTAGTGAGCGATCGAGGCACTCACTTTCTAAACCAAGTCATTGAATATTTGTTACAAGATTTTATGGTGATTCACAAGAAATCTGCACCATATCATCCTCAGGCCAATGGTCAGGTTGAAAGCACTAACAAGATACTTTGTAACGTACTGACAAAACTCGTGAACAACAAACGTTCAGATTGGGACAAACAGTTACACCACGCTGTTTGGGCATATCGAGTGGCCTATAAGACCGTACTCAATGCAACTCCCTTTCAGATGGTTTTTGGTCAGAATGCAGTGCTTCCTTTGGACTTCTTGATACCGACCCTTAAGGTTGCACAAGAACATCAGTGGACCGGCCATGAATTATCAGCGAGAATAATGGACTTGGAACGATTAGGAGAAACCAGGCTGAAAGCAGCAGCAGGAATATACGCAGCGAAGAAGCGACAGAAAGCATATTTTGATGCACATGTGAAAGATAAAGGTTTAAAAGAAGGAGATTTAGTTCTAGTGTATACGCTGAAACAGCACGCACGGAAGTTAGAAAAGCGAGGTTATGGACCTATGATCATTAACAGACTCTCAACAAGTGGAGCAGTACAGTTAGCCACCCTAGAAGGAGATATAATGCCTAATTACATTAGTGGCTGTAGAGTCAGATTATATCAAGAACCTCTTACTGAGGATATGCTTAGACGACTCACATTGGCAAAGAAGCGTAAGGAGGAAGAAAACAGAATACGAGCTGAAGCTCAGGCAGAAGCCATAGAACGCATTAAGCGCATGAAGCTAAGAAGACAAGGACTAGGGAGAGAACATTATAACCATCTGGAAACATCACCCAGATATCCCATGGCCATGTGTCAAGTAAAGTCAACCACTCATCCTAGCATAGTGGACAGGAGACCATTCATTACAGTTAGGCTAGAGCACGGCAACCCTTGCCAAGAACTCAGGGCTTTAATTGAATCAGGTGCTGCGACTAGTGCGATTAGATGGTCCCACTATAAGGATTCAGGAATAGAAATGCGGCCAATTGAGGCATACCTCATAGGGCTAGGAGGCATGGAAACCCCTTGCATGGGTGAGGTGGACCTTCCTATCCTCATTAAGGATATGACCATGACAGCAAAACTACTAGTGTGCCATGATGACGACCTGATAGAACCCCTAATCCTTGGCCAAGATTGGCTATACGATCACTCAGTGGACCTAAATCTTAGACAAGGCTCCTTACAGATTGGAACCTTAGAGCAGAAGCGAGTGATACCGCTTGACTTCCCTAACGGCATTCCGACTGAGGTTTGTAACCCTAGACCCTATGAAATACATGCGACGGAAGACCGGAAGATCTTTGATCAGACCAGTCACGTTACGTCTACACCAACCCACTCGGGCTTGGCTATGGACAGTTGTCAATCAGAAGGACGACAGGAGATCTTCCCTGGGACTTCCTGCAAACTAGAAGGGGCAGCTACCCAACCGCTAGGGCAGATGGACACAATCAGCAGTCAGGTGGGTTGCATCAGCGGCCAAATGAGCACGACACCCTGCGGTGCTCATCCTTCCAAACTTGTTGCGGATTGGCCTAGATTAAAGTTAAAGAACGAATCACTTCCTAATGGGCAGGTCACGCAAGTGTTGGATCTCCCTTCTTTTCCAAAGCAGAGCGTCCATCCGACCTCTCAACCTCAACCACAACAAAGTCAACCACGACGAAGGAACCCAGACCGACGGCAGTATCAGAAGACACAACACGGAAGGCAGTCTAGGCCACCCAAAGGAAGCGGCACCAGACAAATATGGGTGCCAAAAGGACAAAAGGCACCGAAGAACTCCAATCAAGCAGAGATCGACAAGAAAAAGGCAGGGTAGAAACAGAATCAGTATCCACCATTCCCTCGACCTTCTTCTACAGGTCCGAGCATTCGACAAATTTGGATCGCCAAGAAATACCTTACCCATAGACCCACACCCACGCAGATTTGGGTACCCAAACCATGTAGCATAGCTCAACCCTTAAGCCATGTATTATATACCCCTCCTACCTTTTGCCCCTCAGCAGAAACCCACCACCCACTCAAAGACTCTTAGGAAATGGATACCGAAGCGTGTCCAACCGTCTTCCCCTAACCCATTGTCTAACTACCCCCCGACTAACATACAACCTTGTAATAAATCACTAACCTTTAAACCTTGTATAAATTCACCCACCATCATCACACATCACTCATAATCTCATCTCATCAAGAAATGTATGCATGATCTGAAACATGTAGGTGTATAGAGACCTGCACTAGTGCTGCAAGAGGCATTGCATCCATCACATCACAGCACTTGGCTACACGGGTTACGCATCAGTTATGGAAAGGGATTGCGGTCTCACTTTAATGGGATCATAATTAATTTCCATGCTAATGTGTTAATCTTTTGTAGCAGATCTTTCTCGTTAGCGCATCAGTCATCATGCAAACCGACGAAGGACCATCAGAAGGAGGCCCCAGCGTAGCTGCAGTGCCCCTCAATGTTTTACGAGCAGAATCCCACCCGACTGCTCCACCGCCAGAATTCCAAGGATTTCCAGGGCCCATGCCGATCGATAACCCACCTATGGGCTACACAGAAAAGATACACCGTAACTCTCACTGGTTTCAGGGACTTGCAGGACCCTTAGCGGACGCGGATTTTATATTTGAATCTAATTTGACGTTTAATGACCGCACTTGGGGAAAATACCAATTCTTCTCCAGAGAGTTCGAAGGCCTACAGAACACCCAGGACTTAACTCATGTTTGGGCCAGAGCCGGCTTCACGGAGTATTTCAGTGATCGTCTGCCCAAACCTTACTTTTATAGGTGCTATTATTTAATCACTACTTTGCTGGCCTCAGAGAATAAGGATATCCCAGGAACTTTTATTTTGCCCTCTTTAGTGGATGATCCACCTTACAAAAGATTTTATCTTTCGAAGGATTTAATCAGAGCTCCCATCAAGATTCATGGAACCCACACGCCCACAGATCGAGAAAGATTAGTTCCAGACCCTATGAAACGTGGGGATGTCACTAAGTGGGAGGAGATCTCAGCAATTACACCTGAGCTGTCAAAGCTGCTACGGATATGCATGCAACATTTTGCATTCCCTGCTCAGGACAGATTCACCATGCCACATAAAAGAATATGGTTTGGATTGTACTTAGCCTGTACTGGACCTCAGACTGTCGATCTGGCGAGCTGGATCATTGATCAAATGTATTTGGCACAACACAGATGGGAACGAAAGAAAGTGCTTAATGGATGTTGTGCGCTGACAAGAATTGTTTATATGTGCTTGGCTTATGACTTGCCAATTGAACGTGCATTAACAGGAGAAGAGCTAAAGGCATTCAAAGGAACGACGAAGAAAGCCAGGAAGCCCAGCAGAGCACGGGCAGGTAAGCGCATGCGAGGCACTATTCCTTGCCTTCAAGTGCCAGAGTCACCATCACCACAACCCTCTCCAGAGCAGTCACCGACAGAGGCCACTCCCACAGTACAACCTATTCGCATAAGATTATCTAGACCAGTGGTAACGGAGGGCACTACTAGTACCGTTGCACCTCAGGCAGCTACAACCATAGAACCCACCACCACAACAGCAGAAGCTCCCACCACTATTGGTGCGGAAGCCTTTTCTTTCCCAATACCACACATGGAAGCAGAACCAATAAACACAACGTTCGATTTTGAAATGCCTGACGCATTCTCCAATGAATTTCAGTACTCCGAGGCACAAATGTTCTCTCAAGAATTTGAAAGGCCGAGTTACCCTACCACACCGCGGGATCAGCCACAGGGACAAGTGGTGTCGAGCTCTGATGACAAAAGAACAGCATCTGATGACGATGAAGGTGACGATGAAGCCAGCCAGGGCACGCATGATTCCCAAGAACAAGGACAGACAGACGGCCAAGGCCAACAAACCGATGCACACGGTGACACCAACACGCATGAAGAGGAGACTTTCGAAGCAGCAGCTTACACGCTGGCAATCAAGAAATTATATCGTACGATGGAGAAAGTCTGGGCACGGAAGAAATTGACTGAAGAAGAGAGCCAAACCATCATCGAACAAGAACTCATCTCCGGAGGATTTCAAGAAGTCTACATCAGAGGGTTTAGAAAACTGGTCAAATCCATCGGCCCGGTCGAAGCACTGAGATATTTACAAAGGAAGCCACTTCCCCAATATGACCCTCGCAGAGTTCGCCTGTTATCGAAGCCCGGTGAATATATTCGAGTTCCGGTAGGTGCTCAATCATCCCACCAGGCGCAAGATGCACGTCTACGTCCGGAAAGATCCTTCACCGAAGAAGCTATCCTAGTCGACTCCCCACCACGTACTACCGTTGTACATACTACCACTATCCTTGAAATAACATCCACACCTTCTACTCCTCTCTCACCTCATGTTTCACCAACCCATCCTGTATCCCCTGCAAACCCACCTGCTCCTCCAACAACCACACCAGTCCACGGCAACATAGCCACCGCCTTTGCCCTGCCCATTCATGCCACCATGCCCGCACCCACCCCACCTCGTCTACATGTTAACCCCTTCATCCCTTCATCCTTCCCATCTTTTCCCCCACCTTTAAGACACCCTTTCACCTTTCTAACCCCACTAACCTTCTCACCAGTTTCACCTCCCCAACCCACTGTAACCCCTATTTCCCCTTTTCACCAAGCTGCTCCGACCATTCCCCCTGTAAATTACTCTACATTTGTAAATCCCGTCTTCACACCGACACAACCACCCACATACACACCGCTTTTCACAGTCACCGCACTTGACACGTCCAGTGACATGGACATCTCACCACCCACCGCACCAGCACCCACTCCACTCACAGCACCCTCATATTTAGGTACGTCACAATTTTCCACGATCACCACTGCATCCACCTTCCCAACCCCATTCCCCATTCCCGCTGCATCTACTTCCACTGCATCCTCACTTAGCACTCCATTACTATTATCGCCAACCATAGACACTGCACTTCAACAAATGTTCACATGCATGTCACAAGTACGAGATGAGTTCGCATCTCTTGGCAACAATTATCAACAGCTGCAGAGGACGACAAATGAATTACAGTCGCAGCTTAATTCATTATCAATCGAGAATGCCTCTTTGAACACGCGATACCAAGAACTAAGAGAGGCATATCATAAGCTAGAGCTAGAAAGTGAAGAGAAAACAAAAGAAGCCACTGCTGATCTGGACAACCTGCTTCGAGCCCAAACAATTAGGAACGCGACGCTGACCAGGAATATGGGCTTACTCAGGAGGCACCTAGCCGCAGCGAAAGAGGAGAACCAGAGACTCCAAGAGCAGAATAGAGAGAATTTGGAAGCGGCATTGGACCATCCAGAACAACCCTTAAGTCCTAGCATATTCAAGGCAATCCCATCCGAATCGATGCGGATGTTGCTAGAGGATCACGTGAGATTGCTAGAGGACTATGATCGGATGAACGAAGAGCATCAGAAGTTAAAGGAAGATCACAAGCTACTACAGCTCAAAGAACCGGCACCACAACAAGTACAAGTAGCAGCAGCATTACCAGAACCTGTGGACCCCTCTCCTGACCTCATAGAGGAACTCAACGCATTACGGGCCCAGGTAACCACTCTCCAATCACGCATAGATGTATACGAAGCACCACCACGGCCTGACTCCCCACCGGAGATCCCAGCTGACGACGAGAACATAACCATTCCGATGGAGGAAACGTTTGAAGAAGCATACGAGCCAATACCCATCCCAGGCGGACAAGTCACGGCCGAAGGCCAGATGACCTATGAACTTCCTACCCCCGCGTGGATGAAAACGATTGAGGAACTTGGAACGACACATTCAGCCAGAGTAGAGGCACAGTTACATGCCATGGCCATGATTGAAGAGAGAATCTTACAATCCCCCTTCTTTGCTCATTTGGCCCCCCGACGCTATATATCTGGGCATGAGCTGCAGTATAAACCGTACTTCATGTTAATGGCTGAATATCAGCTAGCTATAGAGAAAGAAACCGGCATGAAACCCACGCATGCTACACAATTCGAGCCGGCGGACTTGCCACCAAATGCGCAAAGAGGAGAGATCCATCAACCTGATTGGCGTAAAGATCTACTCCAGAAGTACCCAGAAATGATGAGCACATGGGTGAAAGCGCCTTTACATTTAAAGTATAATCCTTGCTGGGGACCAGTACCACGACGCCGCTCCTGGACTGCATTCGCTATCAAAGTACAAAACAATAGGCAGTGTCAGGATTGGTTGAATTACCCCTACTTCAAGCCACCCACCGAGTTACCCACTGTTGGCTATATGATGGCTACAATCCGTCACTAGCTCCCTCGCCTGAAGCATATGGATGATATCGCAGCGCATATGACTGTCAAAATTTTTGACATGATGCAAATGATATTTAAAGTCTTCCGACGCGTCAAGGCACCGCATGTAAACACCCCGGGATTTGAGCATGGTAACTTTGATCTAGTATATGACATAAGCACAACGCCATCGCTCCGGGTGTGTTATGCCTGGCACTGTAGAATAAAATACCTACCGGCGTGCTACAAGCAAACATTTGAAGAGATGTTCACCACCGGATTTTGGGAATACCATTCCGAGGTATTCATAAGCAGGCCCACACATTTATTGCAACTTTTTGCCTGTGAGCGAATGGTTTATTCCGCGCACTATCAACTCCCGCCACCCGACGAACCTCAACCAATCGACTGGGAGAAACTCGAGGCTGATCTGGCCCGAGGCATTCGAGTATCTGAGCACACCCTCGCTCACGACCTCCTACAAAACTACATCCGGCAGACCGCACAACAAGGTTCTGTCGAGGACGACAGAAGCGAGAGAGAGGGGGGTGTTGGAAGCAGTCAGAGGGACAGTCAGAGGCACAGACGACGTGGAAGCATGTAAAGACGGAGCAGGGAGCCAGTCGGATCATTTTTTCAAACAACTATGTTTCTATTACCTCTTCAAACATCCAACAATGATTTTCATCACTCTTGTAACATATGTAATATAGACAAAATCCCATTTTCTAATTCATAGCTCCATTTTGTGCAAGCCGAGGAGTCCTCGAGCTTGAGGAGCTTAGGTAGAATGCGCGTACCAATTTTTGTTATTTCTAGACATCGTTTACCCTTCCAAATAGCCTCTAGGACCTATTTTTTAACTATGCCGGTCACTAGATGTGAAACCGGTCAAAACTAGTCTAGAAACTATAAAAAGAGCTAGAGAGCTCATTTTTGAGGTTAGCTTGTTTGAGTAGAGAAGAGCTTAGAGCTATTTTGAACTTGTAAGAGTGTTCTTGAGTAATAGAGCTAATTTCCCACCTTCCATTGTGTCTTGCTTGTCTCTTCATTGTGTGTGTGTATGTGTGTGTGCATCTTTGTGCTTCTCACCTTCACTCTCACATCATCTCTCATTCACGATCTTCATATCACTCCTACCTCTTCCGCGGATTGACATTAAGGAGGTGAAGCTTCTTAACGTGGTTCTCACCATTGTGCTAGAGCAACAGTTGGCTTGGGAGGTAGAACCTTCATCTTCCATTTTTTTGCTCTTGCCTTTATCCTTAGACTTCTTATCAGTGTATAGGGCAGAAGAGTTATTACCTTTGGATGTATCTCCATTTTTGGTGAGCTTTGCTTCATGTGTAAATAGTTGTCCCATGAGTGTTGTAAGATCTGGAGTGTGCATGTCCATGTAGAGATCCATTGCAGTGGTGAAGCTTTCCCATTTGTCATCAGCCTTGATTCCATTGATCACTTGCCTTACAATTTGTTCTTCTTCAATCTCTTCTCCTATGCTTGCTAACTGATCTGCAACATCTTTGATCTTTGGTCACAAATTCTAAAACAGTTTGCTTAGGTTGTACTAGCCCTCTTTTGCTTCAGAGTTGATATTTAGACCTTCTTAGCTTTCCAATAACACCAAAAATTGGCCTATGTACTTTGGAAGTGATGTGTGTAATGATTGAACCAAAACAGATAACTTTGAAGTTCACAAACTCAAGAAAACCTTCTATTTATGTCTTGACACATGTTGAATGTTTTACTCGGTGTGACCAACACCGTAGAAATTGATAAAATTCCTTCTAGGGGTATTTAATTAGCTTAGTAAGCTACCATTTGCAAGTGAAATGATGTAAAAAGATAAACTATGCTAAGAGAAAGCAATTTAGCAAGTTTAGCTATACCCCCGACTTTTTAGGACTGTAGCAGAAAATGACTAGAGTTCACCTCGATGCAGATTTCTCTGAAATGGCTGAATAGAATTACTTCAAAATTTGACATCATGTAGATGACTTTGTGCTGAATCCAACAAGCTTTGAATTGGTGAAGAATTGACCGAGATATGCCCTTGCCAAGTTGACAGACTTTTGAGTAGACTAACAGAGAACTCAAAGATTAATGATGTAAATGTATCTATTAATGAACAATTTTATACAATCCCATTGGCATGAACAACATTGCCTAATGGTGTAGAGAGGTGTTGGCTATAGTATAGGCCTCACACACACTCAAAATCAATAGAATGAGGCTCGGGAATGATCTCTCTTACCCACGACTTTTCATGTTCACTTTTATATGTAATGAGTGAAGATTTGAATTCAAATTCAAATTTTGGCTCGCTAAGATCAAGCTCCTAAATGCTTGGAGATATTCCTTCAATCAAATGAGCTACTTTTTCCACGACTCACTTTGGTAGGTGATTACAAAAGATTCTAAGTCAATTTGACTTTTACAATGAGGTAATATGGTAATTAATCACTAGCATATGTTCCTATGCTTCTTCATATATGTGTAGACTTTAATGCATCCTTTGAGCCAAATGTGTAGGCTTGCAATTTACACCAACACAAACAACTAAAGGAGATGGGTAGGCCAGCTAATGAAAACTTCGGAATGGTATTCCCAAAATCCCATCGTGAACATTTCTTCAAAACTCATCTTGTAACATGCAGGTAAATACTTGATGTGATAGTGCCATGTGTAACATACCCAAAGCGATGGCATGGTGCTCATGTCATACATGATGTCTTGGTTGCCATGCTCAAAGCTGGGGGGATTGACATATGGTGCCTTGATGTGATGAAAGATCTTAAAAACCATTTGCATCATATCAAAGATCTTAATGGTCATGTATGCGACGATATCATCCATTCGATGTAGATCAATGGTGGATGGTTGCCATCATGTATCCAACGATTGGAGGGCCACATGGTGGTGCTAGATAGGGATAGTTCAGCCAATCATGGCACTACTTATTATTTTGAACTTTATGCATAAATTTCATCCAAGAGCGATGTCATGGCATTGGACCCTAGCACGGACTGCACTTTAGGTGTAGTGGTGCTTTTGTCTAGGTATGCATCATTTTTTGGGTATTCCTGAAGGAGTTCATTGCGCCAGTTTGGTTGGTGGCATGAGTCAGTTTCTTCCCCATTTCCTTTTCAATAGCTAATTGGTATTCTACAATGTATAGGAAGTAGGGTTTGTATTGAAGCTCATTGATGGAGATATACCATCGGGAGGCCAAATGAGTGAAATAGGGCGATTGTAAAATGTGTTCCTCAATTAGGGCCATGGCATGTAGTTGTGCTTCTATGCATGCCGAGTGAGTCTTACGTAGTTCTTCAACTGATTTGAGCCACGTAGGAATAGGAAGTTCAAATGTGTCATGCCCTTCTATTGCGACACGTCCACTTGGGATCCATTGTGGTTCATATGCTTCTTCACATGTATCCTCCACTAGTATAGAAATGGTTTCTTCTTCGGTAGGAATCTCCAGCCGGGAATCTAGCCTGGGGGGTTCTGAGTGAGCTACCAGCTGAGCCTAAAGATCGAGTAGTCATGCCAGTAAAGTACTGACTTTGTCGAGGATTTCTGGAGGTGTGACTTCAAGGACATTTCATGGCTATGTAAGTTCCTTCCATAGTAAGGCTTTGTGATCGGTCTAGAGCTTTTGATATTCTTTGTTGATTTTGTCATACTCATCGAGTAGTCATGCATGATCATCCAATAATACTTGCATGGCCTCAGATGGGGACTACTTTGAATGTGCAGGGACTTAATGGTTCATCAGATCTGTCCATCGCACCTTTGAAGTTCTCACAATTCTACTCTTGTAGCCTTTTGTTCTCTTCTTTGGTGGCTACAAGATGTCTTCGTAAAAGTCCCATATTTCGTGTTAGCATGGCATTCTGTATTGTCTGAGCATGTAGAAGATTCTCAACATCTATGAGAGCTTCTTTAGTCCTTTGTTGTGATTCTAACTCCAAGGAGTGGCAAGCCTCATGTAGTTCCGAATTGTGCACATTCAGGGAAGCATTCTCAGTGGTCAAATAATTTAATTGTGCTTGCAGATGTGTGGTGGTCTATTGCAATGCCTAGTAGTTGCTTCCCAAAGAGGCAATTTTGTCTCTTACTTGAATCATGCATGCAAACATTTGACGAAATGCAATGTGGATAGTGGATGGTAATAACAATGGTGTGGTGTGTGAAGATGATGCTAGTGTGGTTGTAGATGCAGGGGGAAGGGCAAAGGGCAATGGGAGGGTCAATGCAGTGGTGACCATAGGAAATTGTGATGTGTCGAGATGTGGTGGTGAACTGGTGGATGTGAGTGGTCGTGTTGTAGGTGGTGAAATATCCATCACTGGACGTGGCATCTAGTGCACTAACAGTGAATAGTGGTGTGACGATGGGTGCATTAGTGGGTGTGAACACAGGATTTACAAAGGAGGAGGAATATATGACCTAGTGAGTTTCATGGATGGCTTGATGTAGAGGAGAAGGTAGAGGTGATGTAGTCGGATGGGAAGGGGATATGGGTGAGAAGTTCATAGGTTGAGGGAAGGGGAAAAGAGGTCATGAAGGAAAGGAAAATGAAGGAAAGGATAGGGTAAATGGTCTAGGGGAATTAGATTTGATGTACTAGGGGTAAAGGTTTTGGGTATAGCTTGGGTGACTAGAGGTGTTATGGCTTTGGCTCCAACACCTACTATGAATGAGGATAGTAGAGGTGAGCTAGGGTGGACAAGGGATGTTGGATGTCCAGGCGAAGAAAGATTTTCAAGGGAAGTGGAGGTGATTTCGATTGTGGAGGCCTGCATGGAGGTTGTTGGTTGTGGTGGGGGTTCTAGTATCAAGCATGCTTCTTCTAGATGTCGAGAGGACTAGGGGTCGATAGGCATGCAGATGTATTGGCTTGGTTTGGACATCAGACACATTTGTTGAGGGTCAAACTGTGGTAAAGGTTTCCTCTTCAAAAAATGAAGTGCCTCGACAATTCCCACTAACTTGACTAGTTCATTAAAGCCGTGAATGAAAGAGTCTCCAAATCCTCCGCTAGCAAGTTCTTGTTGTAGTATTTCTTGACTTTTCTCTTCTAATAACTGTCGGCGTGCCCACACGGGTAACATATTGCGATATAGTTTCTGAACGGCCAGTGTATAGGCAGCAGCTTCAAATGTGTCCTCTTTGTGGGTGCTTGTATCTCCTTGAGCTTTAGTTTGCAGCTATTGTTGTTCCTGTTCGTCCTCTTCTTGCGAGTCAAGACCGGTTTGACTTTCTTTATCATCATTGTCTTCATCATCAGTCACCATCTGATCTTCCGCATCTAAGCTGGACACTACATGTTCTTGTTGCTGATCAGGGGGTGTAGGAGGATAACTTGGTCTTTCGTATTCTTGTGAGAAAATTTGTCCTTCGAAAAACTGGAATTCACCCAAAAATGTGTTGTGCATCTCGAAATCAAATGTAGTGTTTGTGGGATCTGCCTCGAGATTAGGCATGGGAAAAGTGAATGCATTGGGTGTGAGAGCCGGATGCATATTGGTGGTACAGATGTAGGAGGTTTTGTAGGAGACTATTGAGGGGATGGTTGTGGGGAAGACAACTCCAAGATCAGTAGGCATGGAATGGAGCCCCTCATATACTTTCCTGCTCTAGCCGTGTTGGATGTGCGTGCCTTCTTGTTTGTTCCCTTAAATCATTTGAGCTCCTAACTAGTCATGGCACGTTCAATTGGTAAGTCGTACGCCAAAAACATGTCAATGATTCTTGTGAGAACACAACATCCATGGATGACATGCTTGTGTTCCCATCTTTGCTGCACTAAGTACAATTGATCTTGAATCCACGTAGCAAGGTCGATTGTTTGAGGCCCTGTATTGGCTAGATATAAGGAAACACAAATGCATTTGTCGATAGTGAAGTGATCCTGCATAGGGAAAGCAAAATTCTGCATGCAAATATGTACTAGCTTTGATAACTCTGGTGTGATGGCAAAAATGTCTGCCCACTTCAAAATGTCACCTCGTTTCATAGGCTCACAAATGATCATTTCTCTTTCTATTGGTGTGTGAGTGCCATGGAGCTTTAGGGCAGCTCGAATGAGGTCTTTTGAGAGATAAAATTTCTTATACAGGGGTCATTCACTAGCAATGGCAAAATAAAATTTCGTCGCAATTCCTTTCACATTGGGGGTTCAAGAGTGGTCACCAAATAGTAGCAATGATACAAATCAGGTTTCGAAAAAGGTGCACTAAAGTACTCTGTGAATCTAGCCCTAGCCCAAATATGTTGTAGCTCCTCTGAGTTCTAAAGGTCTTCAAAGTAGCATGAGAAAAATTGATATCTGCCCCATGTGTTACCACTAAAACAAAGCATAGTGTCATAGATGTAGTTTGCATCTGCAAGAGTTCATGCAAGTCCTTGGAACCAATGTGAGTTGATGTGTAATTTTTGAGTTCGTCCAAGAGGAGGATCATCGATGGGCATCAGTCCCGTGAATCCTTAAAATTCTGATTGTTGCAATGTTGGGTAAGACTCAGCTAACAGATGATCAAAATTGACTACAGGTGCACTAGGGCTAGCCTCGAAAGTACCTTCAGCTTGCATGATGATCGAAATGAGTGTGGAGATGATCTGCTACAAAAGGATAACACATTTAGTATGGAAATTCATTATGATCCCAATGAAGTGATACCACAATCCCTTTTCATCGCCAATGTGTAACCCGTGTAGCCAAGTGGCATGAGGTGGTTTATGGGGTGATTTCTCATAAGTTATTGTAGGTCACCAGACATCCTACATGCTTTAGGTAATGCATACATTGCTTGTGATGAGTCTTTATTACAAGTGAGGGTGGGTTAGTGTGGGTGAATTTGTACATGGTCTAATTGGGGGTGAATTATTAGAAGGGTAAGGGTTACTCGGGATAGGTGTTATGTCATACAAAGGATCATGGTTGCTTCTACCTTGGGGTCCTATGATATGGTCATCGATTGGGGCTCTTAAGTTGTGGTTGACTTCTTGGTGGTTGAGGTTGAGAGGTTTGGGTGACACTCTGCTTTGGAAAAGAAGGAAGGTCCAAGACTTGTGTGACCTGCCCATCAAGAAGTGAGGCATTCTATACAAAAAATCTAGGTTGGTGTGTGGGAAGAGTGGAGAATGGGCGTGAAGAGGCTATTGTGCCCATCTCTCTGCTGATGTATCCCATCTGACTCCTGATGTAATCCCCTTCCTATGTAAAGGAAGACTAGGAGAAGATCTCTTGAAATCCTCTTGAGTGGCAACAATCCATTTCCGAGCCCTCTTGGGTTGACATTGGATTGATCTGGCTTATCTGATGGATTTGTCCAAAGATCTTTCGATCCTCCTTCGCAGCCATTTCGTATGGTCTGGGGTTACATTCCTTAGGTGGGGTATTGTTAGGGAAGTCAAGCGGTATCACTCGTTGCAAGTCTAAGGTCCTGATCTATAGGGAGCCTTGTATAAGATTTAGGTCCACTTGGTGATCGTATAACCAATCCTAGCCAAGGATTAGTTGTTCTATCAGGTCATCATCATGACACACTAGGAGTTTCATAGTCATGTTCGCTTTGTGTATGAGGATAGGAAGGGCCACCTAACCCATGCAAGGGGTTTCCATGCCTCGGAGCCCTATGAGGTATGCCTCAATTGGCCGCATTTCTATTCTTGAGTCCTTATAGTGGGACCACCTTATTGCACTAATCGTAGCACCTAAATCAATTAAAGCCCTAAGCTGCTGTATTTTTTGTGAGTGACTTGGGTTGTTCGGTTTCATTTTCCTTGTCCATCTTAGGGGTCTTGGCTTCTACAAAGTAAAGATACTCCTCTTTTGTTGAACAGAAGGGTACATGATAATGGACTCTAAGTCCTTGTCACTACTCTAATCTGGTTCTTGAGCCAAATCCATGCATTCTTCTAGGATAGGCTCTTCCTCTAGGGGTTCTATCATAAATATTGAAATATCATAACCTTTGTCATCATAGTGAGGGGTCCACTGTTCTTTGTTCACTACAATATCCATCGTGGCTAAGATCTCTGCCCAACCATGAGGCTCGAATTCCTCATCTGGAGACACTATAGGTGCATAAGTAGGATCTTGAAGAGTTCGTGGGTGTCATTCTCAACCTAAGGTTCTGTCTTCTAATCGTTCTTTCTCTTTTTTGTCTACCTTACACAACCATGAATGAGTGCCCTTGTGCAACCATGATGTGTCTGATTCTAATGAATGCACAGACTTTGTTTCTTCTAGTGACCTATGGATGGTATTCCACTAGATTGGGGCTACATCGCAATGGCAAATAATCTTTGAGATTAACTTTGGTTGTCACTCCTAAATGTTGCAAGTATAAGGAATTGGTTCCCCAATCTTTACGATTTGCAATTGGTGCATGAATGGTCGTCCTAAAATCACCTCGTATGCATGATTTTCCCGAAATCACAAATGGTGAAAGTGTGCTCAAATTCTACACCACAAGTCGTGAGAGATATCCCTTCTAGTAAGCCTAATGGTTTCTCAATGTGTCCATCCACCATTTGTAGTTTCATTCTTGTTGGGCCTTAATGCTAGCTTACCCCAACGTTTCCATAAAGTTGTGGTAGCAATGGCTACTCTGACTCCTAAAACCTAGGCATCTACTTACTAGAAACTCCTAGTTTTTGGGCCACTTTTTTTGCTAGGTCTTCAATCAAGCTAGAAAGTTCTGAGGATGATTGAGAGGAACTATCCAAATCTTGGTAGACCTTCAAAAGTTCCAATTCATCTCCTAAATTATCCTCAATGTCTATGCATATCCTTACATATTGCTCTAGGGTTTTGGGTTCCTTCAAATACACATAGAAGCTTAGTTTAGACCTCAACAAGCCATCCAAAAACAAAGATACTTGCTTAGCTTGTGAGGCAACTTTTGGCATTGGCCATCTCTCAATGTATTACCTAAACCTACATCTTGCAAGTCTGACTGTTTCTTATGGGGTCTGTTTGAAGCTATGAATCAAGGACAAATAGTGTCAAAGAATGGCATATCCACAGATGAGGATAAAGTTAGAGCTATTGCAGAGCTACTTAGACCAAAGAATGTCATGGAGGTACAAGCTTTCACGAGGCATCGTGGTTATTACCGACATTTCATTCACATGTATGCCATCATTGCAAAGCCCCTCTATGCTCTTTCGACTAACTTTGAGTGGATAGAAGAATGCAAAAAATCCTTCAACGAGCTCAAGAGATGATTGGGTTCAACATCAATCTTGACTACACTAGATTGGAACAAGTCATTTCATGTTCATGTGGATGCATCCAATTATGCTATTGGGTGTGTGCTGGCACAACCTACTGGTGAAAGCAATATGGATCTTCCCATTACCTATGCGAGTAGACAATTGAATGCAGTTGAATGAAATTATAGCCCTATCAAGAGGGAAAGATTAGGCATGGTATATGCGCTTTAAAAGTTTAGACACTATTTGCTTGCAAATAAGTTTAAATTTTTTACAAACCATTAAGCATTGCTATATCTAGTGAATGAACCGTGCAACACTCGCCGATTAGTAAGATGGTTGCTTTTACTAATGGAATATGACTTTGAAGTTGTGGTTAGGAAAGGTAGGACTCACTTGAGGGCTGACCACCTTTCTAGACTAACTTCGGGAGAGTCCCCTCAAGGAGTTTCATATGAGATTCCTGATGCTTACTTGTTCAATCTAGAAGTAGTGCATGAGTGGGCAAAGAATATAGTGCATATCCTCACTATTGGACCTAAACATCTTGTACTAAAAGCCAAGGATAGAGAACTAGTGAGGCCCTAAAAGTATCACATAATGGCAGGCAACATGTATAGGCACATTGATCAAGGTATATTGTCTTGTTGTGTAGAAGAAGATGAGCATGCAAAATGGTTGCAACTAGTACATGTAGGTGCACTGTAGCAACATCACTCCAAACAGAGAACCCTATAGAGTCTGAAAAGATTAGGCATATATTGGCCAACCATGGAAGCAGATGTCCATAAGTTGTGCAAGGAATGCCCAATCTACAGCACTAGACCTCTAGTGGAGCATGCCACTTTATATCAAGTGTCCTTAGTGCTAGATTGGAGTGAACCATTAGTAACCCTTTTGAGGACAAAAACATTCCCTCAAGAGATGACATTGGCAAGACAAAAGAGTTTAGAAAAGGAAGCTCTACATTACACACTCATAGGTGGTACTATATACAAAAGAGGAAAAGATGGATATCTTAGGTTGTGTGTCCATGAGAGTGAATATCTCAAGATCTTAGAAACTTCTCACCAAGGTGTAGCAAGAAGACACTTTGGACTAGATAGGGTGATCAAAGCAATACTATTTGCAGGTCTTTGGTGGCCAATCCTTCACATGGATGCACATACCTATGTGAAGCGATGTGATATTTTCCAGCGAACTTAGTATCTGATACGTAAAGATGAGATGCCTATGAAACCTATGATGGGTGGATGCACATTCTCTAAGTGGGGAATAGACTTTGTCGGTCCTATTAATGCCCTAGCTAAGAGTTCACATGTTGAATACATTATTGTGGCCACTAATTATCTAACTAAATGGGTAGAGGTAAAGTCCACAACAAAGAATGATGCTCAAACTATGGCTAAGTTCCTATTTGAGAATGCATTCACCAAATATGGGTTGCCAATAGAGTTACTAAGTGATAGAAGAGGATGAAGATGATGCAGAAGATGAAGAATCTGAATAAGATGAGGAAGGGCATGAAGAAAGATACCGAGATGAGCAGCAAGGAGTCTCGAGAACTCGTAGGCGCTCTTGCATACATAGCCTAGTTGCAAAGTTTATACGACGTGATGAGAGCAGTGCAAGAGAGGCACAGACTTTCCTTTGCATCGATCCAAGCCCAAATAGAACAAATGTTAGCAGATGAAGGACTGGACCCGCAATTCATCACTTCCCTCCAACTATCGTCCAAATCCTTGGGAGTTCAAGAGGCTGTTTACATAGCTGTTCGACAATTTGTCTGATACAACCATCATAGAGTGGGTACACGACCACGTGCAGGAAAAACTTATACGAACACTAGTAAATGAACCCATAGCTACCATAGATCAGACAACTACCCCAACACCCACCATCCATCTCAGTGTAGAAACCTTTGCACACACGCCAATTTCACCCCAACACCCTTCATCTCCTCCATCTCCCACACCCCCGCCACCAACCACTGTAGAAACCCCTATTGTAATAACCACCATGACACAAACCACCATCCCATCAACATCCTTTTCTTTTTGTGAGCCAACCTTTTTTCATCTATTACCAACCCTTTTATCACTTCACCATTCTTGCCTATTGAACCCATCGTTGGACATCCAATAATACCTAGCATAGAGGGACACCCATGGCCCACAAAAGGTAGTCTAGGCTTTCCTGCTTAGCCATATTTAAACATTCCCCTTTCTAGGGATCCATACTTCCCATCCGCCCCCTATACCTTGTTGGTGCAAGTGCCAAGCCTTCCCACTTGGCTAGGCATTGGAAGCTTTTATGTGCAAATATTTGAAGACCCATAAGAACCATTACTTAAGGTTTTACCATTAACTCTTGTAAAAGTCACTCGACTTAAAAGAATCTTTGTAAATTCCACTAAACTTGTGGAGTTAAGATAACTTTATGGTACGAGTTTTCTTTGAGAGAATATCTCCTAGATTAAGGGATCACTTTTTGTTGGGAAAGATGGATGGATGCTCCAAGAGACTGAGTAGGTACTGCTAAACCTGCTTTGTACTAGCCCTCTTTTGCTTCAGAGTTGATAAGTAGACCTTCTTAGCTTTCCAATAACACCAAAAATTGGCCTATGTACTTTGGAAGTGATGTGTGTAATGATTGAACGAAAACAAATAACTTTGAAGTTCACAAACTCAAGAAAACCTTCTATTTATGTCTTGACACCTGCTGAATGTTTTACTCAGTGTGACCAGCACAGTAGAAATTGATAAAGTTCCTTCTATGGGTATTTAATTAGCTTAGTAAGCTACCATTTTCAAGTGGAATGATGTAAAAAGATAAACTATGCTAAGAGAAATCAATTTAGCAAGTTTAGCTATACCCCCGACTTTTTAGGACTGTAGCAGAAAATGACCAGAGTTCACCTCGATGCCAATTTCTTTGAAATGGCTGAATAGCATTACTTCAAACTTTGATATCATGTAGATGACTTTGAGCTGAATCCAATAAGCTTTGAATCACTGAATTTGGTGAAGAATTGAACGAGATATTCCCTTCACAAGTTGACAGACTTTTGAGTAGACTAACAGAGAACTCAGAGATTAATGATGTAAATGTATCTATTAATGAACACTTGTATACAATCCCATTGGCATGAAAAACATTGCCTAATGGTGTAGAGAGGTGTAGGCTATAGTATAGTCCTCACACACACTCAAAATCAGTAGAATGAGTCTCGCGAATGATCTCTCTTACCCGCAACTTTTCATGTTCACTTTTATATGTAATGAGTGAAGATTTGAATTCAAAGTCAAATTTTGGCTCCCTATGATCAAGCTCCAAAATGCTTGGAGATATTCCTTCAATCAAATGAGCTACTTTTTCCACGACTCACTTTGGTAGGTGATTACAAAAGATTCTAAGTCAATTTGACTTTTACAATGAGGTAATGTGGTAATTAATCACTAGCATATGTTCCTATGCTTCTTCATATATGTGTAGACTTTAATGCATCCTTTGAGCCAAATGTGTAGGCTTGCAATTTACACCAACAGCTCCCCCTCAAGCCAAACATTTTGGCTTAAGTCTTCATCTTCAATCTTCAAGTATATCCTGCAATCCAATCATGGATTTGAACCTGCAAAGTTTTGTTCCATCCAAAGCTTTAGTCAACAAATGTGCACATACATAGGTAAGTTGAATATCTTTGCTTATCAACTTCTCTCTCACATAATGGTAATGGACCTCTATGTGTTTGGTCCTAGCATGATAAATAGGATTAGCTGCAAGGTGAAGAGAACTTGTATTATCTCCAAAGATTATTGGAGACCTAGTATATAAGCCCAATTCTGTATACAAAAGCTTAATCCAAATTGCTTCTTGTGTGGCATTAGCCAGTCCTCTATACTCTGCCTCTGTGGAAGACAAAGCAACAGTAGGTTGCTTCTTTGAAGACCATGAAATTGGTTTGTCACCTGCAAAGGAAATATATCCAGAAGTGCTCCTCCTATCATCCTTGCATCCTACCCAATCTGCATCTGAATAAATTTTGATATCAATATCTGAAGTGTAAGGGAAATACAAACCATGGTTCTGTGTACCCTTGAGATACTTCAAGATTCTCTTGGCAGCCTCTAAGTGAGGTATCCTTGGCTTGTGCATAAATTGACTTAGTACACTTACTCCATATGCAATATCAATTCTTGTAAGAGTAGCATAGTTCAAGCTACCCACCATATTTTGATAGCCTGTTATGTCTTTGACTTCATCACCTTCATGGGCACTTAGCTTTAGGTTTACCTCCATTGGAGTACTTGCTACTTTAGCATCCTGCAAGTGAAACTTCTTCAACATGTTCTGTATATACTTTTTCTGAGTAATGTATATCCCTGAATTAGTGTAGACTAATTCAAGTCCCAAAAAATACTTCAATAAGCCAAGATCATTGATCTTGAACTCTTTCATCATCTGTCTCTTGATATCCCTGATTCCATTGACATCATTACCTGTAATGATGATGTCATCAACATAAACACAAAGATATATTACCTCTGAATTACTTCTCTTAATGAACAGAGAAGTGTCAGCCTTGCTCATGACAAAACCTTGGTCTTGGAGGTATGTAGTAAACCTGTAATTCCATTTCCTAGGTGCCTGCTTCAATCCATATAAAGCCTTTTTTAATTTGCAAACATAAGTTACCTTCTTAGGGTCCTCATAGCTAGGAGGTTGTGACATATAAAATTCTTCTAAAATCCATCCATTCAAGAAAGAATTCTTGACATCCAATTGGTACATGTTCCAATTCTTTGATGCAGCCACACTTACCAACACTCTGATTGTTGGCATCTTGGCCACAAGAGAAAATGTCTCTTCATAGTCAATGCCTTGGGTTTGTGCAAAACCCTTGGCTACCAATCTGGCTTTGTACCTATTAATTGTTCCATCAGAGTTTCTTTTCAACTTATAGATCCATCAGGATCCTATTACCTTCATGGAGTCCTTTTTAGGTACTAATTCCCATGTGTCACTCTCCTTGAGTGCTTCAATCTCCTCATCCATAGCTTCTTTCCATTCTGATTTGGTTATTGCTTCTTCATATGATCCTGGTTCTTCATTTGAGAAATCCTTGGCAAGATAAATAGAATGTTTAGTAACAAGAGATGTATCATACCCATATCTGATAGGTTTCTTGCTTTCTCTTTGAGATCTTCTGATTGATTGAGTTGAAGATTCTGGTATGTCTTCAAGCTTGTTCATCTTCTGCCCTTGGACTTCCATGCCTTGAATTCTTGAAGGTTGATAGTGTCTTCATCATCTGAACTTGAGTCTTCATTCTGAGTAGGTTCCTCCTTTGCAAGTTTTGGAAATTTCTCTTCCAAATCATAGGGTAGTTTAACTTTCCTGCATTCGTTCTCATACCAAGAATCATTTTCATCAAAGATCACATCTCTGCTTACCATAAATCCCTTATTGGTAGGATTATAAAACCTGTACCCTTTTTTATTTAAATCATACCCAATAAAAATGCATTTTTCAGCCTTTGGGTCTAGCTTACCTCTTATCTGAGAAGGAATGTGCACATATGCTACACATCCAAATATTTTACAGTGATCTAATGATGGTCTCTTACCATGCCATGCTTCATAGGGTGTCATACCATCAAGTGACTTAGATGGTAACCTGTTTATGAGGTAAGTGGCAGCAGAAACAGTCTCTACCCATAGATAGTTAGGTAACTTCTTTTCATTAAGCATAGATCTAGCTGTCTCAACAATTAACCTATTTCTTCTCTCAGCTACCCCATTCTGTTCAGGAGAGTACGTTGTGGTTATCTCTCTTTTGACGCTTCTGTCCTGCAAGAAGTCTTCAAACTCATTGGAGAAGTACTCACCTCCTCCATTTGACCTTAGCCTCTTCAAATTTCTTCCTGTCTGGTTTTCAACTAATGCAAGATATTTCTTAAAACAATTAAATACCTCATCCTTGTGCTTCATGAAGTATAATACAGTCCATCTACTATAATCATCAATGAAAGACACATAGTACCTTGATCCTGAGACTGAGGGGTCTTTGCTAGGTCCCCAAACATGTGTGTGTACAAGCTCTAGGTAGTCTTCATGCATGTATCCTTTCTTGGAGAAGGGTAACCTGTGAGACTTACCAAATTGACAAGCACCACACTTGTAAATCATATGTTGCTTGGATACATTAGGTATCCCAAGCACACATTGGTCCGTGCACATTTGTTTCAAGGTTCTTTCTCCTATGTGCCCTAACCTTTTGTGCCAAATCTCAAGCTCTGAAAGTGTTTGATCTTTATAACTGTATAGTGCAATATTCTTTGTATCTTCCAACTCAAAAGTGAAAAGTCTACTTGATTTTTCTCCTTTAGCAATCCTCTTGAACCCATGTCTTGGGTCTTCCACAAATGCTCCATATTGATTGAATCTGACCTGCAAACCTTTCTCCACAATTTGACCAACACTCATCAAATTTTTGGTAATGGTTGGTACATAGAGTGCCCTGCTCAACAAATTCTGATTACCATCACAAGTCTTAACATTTCCAACTTTAACTACTGAATGCTTTGTATCATCACCTGTTTGGACCTGATGTTTACTTTTTGGTTCCTCAAGATCAAAGAGTAGAGCCACATTGCCAGCCACATGATTTGAGCACCCTGAGTCAATGTAGAATAGGTGATCATCATTTGTACCTGGCTTTGAAGTCATGTTCATGATCAGAAGAGAGTCATCCTGCTCCTCTGTGTAGTTGTTGTAGTCCTTTCTGGTTTTGAATCCTCCTTGGTAGTTGCCATTGTAATTGTTGTTGTAATTTTTGTTGTAATTGTTGTTGTGGCCTTGGTGATGGTTAAACCTTCCTCTTGACTGTGAGTATCCACCTCTTTGGTAGCCTCTTCCTCTCTGATTTTTGTAATTCTTGAAACACTCATCTGTAGTATGATTTGATAAACCACAAATGTTGCATGGTGATGAGTTATAGGGTCTCCCCCTACCTTGCTTACCTCCTCTGCCCCTTCCTCTTGAAGATCTACCTATCCCTGCATAGTTGGCTTGGCAGGTAGAACCTTCATCTTCCATTTTTTTGCTCTTGCCTTTATCCTTAGACTTCTTATCAGTGTATAGGGCAGAAGAGTTATTACCTTTGGATGTATCTCATTTTTTGTGAGCTTTGCTTCATGTGTAAATAGCTGTCCCATGAGTGTTGTAAGATCTGGAGTGTGCATGTCCATGTAGAGATCCATTGCAGTGGTGAAGCTTTCCCATTTGTCATCAGCCTTGATTCCATTGATCACTTGCCTTACAATTTGTTCTTCTTCAATCTCTTCTCCTATGCTTGCTAACTGATCTGCTACATCTTTAATCTTGGTCACAAATTCTGAAACAGCTTGCTTAGGTTTCTTCCTTAATGTTGTGAATTCAATCCACAACTAATTTTTTCAAAGCCCTTGTGTTGGAAGAAAAATATGATGACAAGGTTTCCCAAGTCTCTTGGGATGTCTTACAATTTCTGATATGTGGCAAAAGAAAATCAGAGATGGAGTTGAGTAAATAAGACCTTGCCAATGCATCCTTAGCACACCATGTGTTGAGCTTTTCATGTTCTTCCTTTGTTGGTAATCCTCTTGTTTTGAATGAGGGCAATTCCTCATCTCCTGAGATGTATCCATAGAGAATCCTTCCTTGTAAGTAGGTCTTCATCCTCAGAGATCATGCTTGATAGTTTTTTCTGTCCAATTTATCAATAAATGAAGGAAACCATCTCCGATTTTACCTTAGTTTGCTCTGATGCCACTGTTGGGAAAGATGGATGGATGCTCCAAGAGATTGAGTAGGTACTGCCAAACCTGCTTTGTACCAGTCCCCTAATGCTTCAGACTTGATAAGTAGACCTCCTCAGCTTTCCAATGACACCATAAAATGGCCTATGTACTTTGGAAGTGATGTGTGTAATGATTGAACCAAAACAGATAACTTTGAAGTTCACAAACTCAAGAAAACCTTCTATTTATGTCTTGACACCTGCTGAATGTTTTACTCAATGTGACCAGCACAATAGAAATTGATAAAATTCCTTCTAGGGGAATTTAATTAGCTTAGTAAGCTACCATTTGCAAGTGGAATGATGTAAAAAGATAAACTATGCTAAGAGAAATCAATTTAGCAAGTTTAGTTATACCCCCGACTTTTTAGGACTGTAGCAGAAAATGACCAGAGTTCACCTCGATGCAGATTTCTCTGAAATGGCTGAATAGAATTACTTCAAACCTTATTGGCATGTATATGACTTTGAGCTGAATCCAACAAGCTTTGAATCACTGAATTTGGTGACGAATTGACCGAGATATGCCCTTGACAAGTTGACAGACTTTTGAGTAAACTAACAGCGAACTCAGAGATTAATGATGTAAATGTATCTATTAATGAACACTTGTATACAATCCCATTGGCATGAACAACATTGCCTAATGGTGTAGAGAGGTGTAGGCTATAGTATAGTCCTCACACACACTCAAAATCAGTAGAATGAGTCTCGCGAATGATCTCTCTTACACGCGACTTTTCATGTTCACTTTTATATGTAATGAGTGAAGATTTGAATTCAAAGTCAAATTTTGGCTCCCTATGATCAAGCTCCTAAATGCTTGGAGATATTCCTTCAATCAAATGAGCTACTTTTTCCACGACTCACTTTGGTAGGTGATTACAAAAGATTCTAAGTCAATTTGACTTTTACAATGAGGTAATGTGGTAATTAATCACTAGCATATGTTCCTATGCTTCTTCATATATGTGTAGGATTTAATGCATCCTTTGAGCCAAATGTGTAGGCTTGCAATTTACACCAACACTTTTTAGTGAGAGACAAAGTTGAATTCAAATTCAAAATTTGAATGAAGGATCTATAAAAGATGATTGTAAAATCTCATGGTGTATCCTCTTCATTCTAGTGCCTTAGTTGATCACATTGTAGAGAGTGTGTGGCTGTTACTATAGCCTACACGTCTCACTATCATTGGGCACTATTCTTCATACCAATGATCATGTACAACATCGTCATATAATACAATATATCATTGATTATCTCTGTTGGTCTCTCTGTCATTGCCACTCAGAATGGTGTTCTTGTCTTGGTCATATCTCAGTCATTACTCCATCATTTTCAATGTTCTATGGCTCTTTAGAATTGAATCTAAGTCTACTATGTGCCGACACATTTTGAAGACATTTCATTCAGCCAATTGGAAGAAAAGGGTCTCTAAGTGGTCACTAGTCATTCTTTGCAAAGGTCCTAAAAAGTTGAGGGTAATGTTTCACTTGCTAAATTGATTGCTCTCTATATAGTCAATCCTTTTAAGTGATTCCACTTGTAATCATTAGATCTTTAAGATAATTAGATATCCCTAGAAGGAATTTTCCTAATTGCTACTGTGTTGGGAGCATTAAGCTTAACAAGCAGTAGGTGTGAAAACCAAAATAGAAAGTTTTTTGGTGACTTGTGACGTGAAGTTATTTGTTTTGGATTAATCATTACATGCATTATCTCCAAAGTACATAGGCACGTATTTAGTGTCATTGGAAATCTAAAAGGGTCTAAAACTCAATCCCGAAGTGAAAGAGGACAGGTAGAGAGCAGGGATTAGCAATACCAACTCATTTCTTGAAGTGACCATCCATCTTTCCCAACAGTGGTATTAGCGCAACTTGAGCTAAAATAGGAGATGGTTTTCCTAATTTTATTGGTAAATTGGATAGGAACAATTACCAAGCATGGTCCTTGAGGATGAAGACATAGTTGCAAGGAAGCACTCTCTATGGATACATCTCAGGAGATGAGGAGATGCCCATTTTCAGAAGCAAAGGACAACCTACAAGAGAGGAGCATGAAAGACTCAATTCATGGTGTGCCAAAGATGCATTAGCAAGGTCATACTTACTTAAATCTATTTTTTTTTCCTTCTTCCACACATTAGGAACTGTAAGACATCCCAACAGACTTGGGAAACATTGTCTTCATATTTTTCTTCCAACACAAGGGTTAGGAAGAACCAATTGTGGATTGAGTTTACCACTCAAAGAAAGCAACCCAAGCAAAGCATCTCAGAGTATGTTACCAAAGTCAAGGATGTGGTTGACCAATTGGCAAGCATAGGAGAGGAGATTGAAGAGGACCAGATAGTAAGCCAAGTAATCAATGGCATCAAGGCAGATGACAAATGGGAAAGCTTCACAACTACCATGGACTTGTACATGGACATGCAGATTCCAGATCTTACCACACTCATGGGGCAACTCTTTACCCATGAAGCCAAGCTCAACAAAAATGGAGATTCATCAAGAGGTAATAGCTCTTTTGCCCTATACACAGATAAAGGCAAGTCTAAATAGAAAGGGAAAATAAAAAAGATTGAGGATGAAGGTACTACTTCTCAAGCTAACTATGCAGGGAGAGGTAGGAACTCAAGAGGTAGAGGCAGAGGAGGTAAGCAAGGTAGGGGGAGACCTTTCAACTCTTCCCCATGTAATATTTTTGGTTTATCAAATCACACCATAGATGAGTGTTTCAAGAACTTCAAGAATCAGAGAGGTAGAGGTTTCCAAAGAGGTGGCTACACACAATCAAGAGGAAGGTTCAACCATCATCAAGGCTACAATAACAACTACAACAACAATTACAATAACAACTACCAAGGAGGCTACAAATCAAGGAAAGACTACAACAATTACACAGAGGAACAAGAGGATTCCCTTCTGATTATGAATATAACTTCAAATCAAGGTATGAATCATGACAATCTCTTCTACATTGTCTCAGGATGTTCAAACCATGTGGCAGGCAATGTAGCACTTCTCTCTGACCTTGAGGAACCCAAGGGAAAGCACCAAGTGCAAACAGGTGATGAGACCAAGCATTCAGTGATCAAGGTAGGAAATGTTAAAACCTCTAATGGAAATAGAAATCTATTGAGCAGGGTTCTATATGTACCTACAATCACCAAGAATTTGATGAGTGTTGGACAGATTGTGGAAAAGGGTTTGTAGGTTAGGTTCAGAAAAGGTGGAGCATTTGTGGAGGATCCCCAACATGGGTTCAAAAGAATTTCCAAAGGATAAAAGACTGGTAGGTTATCTACATTTGAACTTGAAGATACAAAGAATATTGCACTTTATAACTACAAAGATCAAACATACTCAGAGCTTGAGATTTGGCATAAGAGATTAGGGCATATTCGTGAGAGAACCTTAAATCAAATATGTAGAGATCAATGTGTACTTGGGACACCTAATGTATCCAAGCAACACATGAACTATAAATGTGGTGCTTGTCAGTTTGGAAAATCTCATAGGTTACCCTTCTCAAAGAAAGGTTACATGCATGAGGACTACTTGGAGCTTGTCCATACAGATATATGGGGACCAAGTAAGGATCCCTCAATTTTTGGATCAACGTATTATGTATCTTTCATTGATGATTTATGTAGGTGGACTATCTTATATTTTATGAAGCACAAAGATGAAGTGTTTAGTTGCTTTAAGACGTATCTTGCACTTGTGGAAAACCAAACAGGAAGAATCCTAAAAAGATTAAGGCCAGATGGAGGAGCTGATTACTTCTCAAATGAGTTTGATGCATTCTTGCAAGATAGAGGAATCAAAAGGGAGATTACAACAAGGTATACCCCTGAGCAAAATGGGATGGCAGAGAGGAGAAATAGGTTGATTGTTGAAACAGCTAGGTCAATCCTAAATGAGAAAAAATTACCTAATTATTTATGGGCAGAGAGTGTATCTACTGCCACTTATCTTGTAAACAGGTTGCCATCCAAGTCACTTGATGCGATTACCCCATATGAAGCATGGCATGGTAGAAGGCCATCACTTGATCATTGCAAGATCTTTGGATGTTGTTAAGAAGTGGTAAGAAGTGTTAAGTGTTAAGTGTTAAACCGCTTCGTTCTAACTATCAGAAGAGCGTTTAACCGACCTAAGTGGGTTCTTGGGAGTGGAAGGGGTCTGTAAAAACAGAGGCCCTATACTTAGTTCCCAAAATAACTGATATCTACTGTCCTTAAGCAGTGTCGACACAGCCTTAGCTCAGTTCCTAGTAGCAATTAGACTATACCGAACTTATCGGTATCTACTTCAAGCGAGCATCCTACTGTAACAATACAGTAACCCATCCTTCATCAAGGCAGTGCTCATAGTCAAGCAACCGAATCACAGAAGGTATCTACGGGTTCACTTACAATATGAGGACTCTCACACACTCGAATTACCCTTAATCCTAGGTAATTTCTCACAGTACAAGTGCAGATCGAGATCAGTACTACTTCTGCACAATGCTCTAAGGAAGATCACTACAGTCACACAGACTTAGCAGTTCAACAAGGAGAAGAACACTACGTCTTACAACTTAGCAAGACAATTCATCATAACGATCCACAGTAACTCTTCCAGGAAACGATTCAACATCTTACTGACTGGACTAAATTCGCCGAGTAACCGAGATTGACAGATAACAATACAGAACACCACAGAGTACGCAGAACTCAAACAAGAAGTACTACCGCAACACTTAAGATTCGCTGCGCAAACTCAATCAAGAAGAATAACACAGCTACACACGACGACCCAGAGTGCTCAGAAACTAAACAACACACACTGCTGCAACATTCAAACAGACAACCAGACGAACAGTCTGGCGATAACGCAACAATACGCCCAAATCCCCACACTCTGGAGCGCTTCTTTTCATTTCTTTATAAAGATTTACAAATATGCGCGTAACTACTTTTCGCGCGTGTCTTACAAAGATTTTCGTTACATCTGTCCCACTCCGTCGGCCGACTAACACTGGCACGCATGGTGGACTCGAACCCGCAAGTTTTTACAAAATTACTGTTCGTCGATGATTCCTTCTAAATACATATTCCTAGCTAGTCTAAACGTTCGGGCGATCTTTTTCTTTAGTGTTTCTAACATTTGTTTAAGGGTATCTGGCTCTACTAAGTGCGCATCTATTCTAACAGAGCTAAGAGCGATGGCTTTGGTGAGCAAAATTTCGGCCTAGGTTTGCAAAAAGGTTTCCTGTAGGTAGAATTCATTTGACAGGGCTGCATCCCTTGAAACCTTCATTTCGGCCAATTGTTTTTGCATGTTAATTACTCGTTCTTTCTGATTGATCAGTTGATTATCTATCCTTTCGACCTGTTGGTTCTGAAACTCTATTGTTTTGTACTAAACATCTCTTTCTCTTCTAGCATTTGCTAAGTCCTTCTGATATTTAGCTTCCCTGGTCAATTGGTGTTTAAGCATATTATGGACACTGTCTAAAGATTCTTTTGCTCTATGTAGTTGTTCTTCTGCCTGCTTAGCTTCCCTCTGCTGCTCTTGGCTCTTCTGTACTACTTCCTGCAGCTGGACTCTTGTTTCTTGTAGTAGATTTCCTAGTGCAATTCTGGTATCTTCTGTTTCTTTGAGTGTTTGATTTAGTTTCGTGATTTCTGTGTCGACAGCAATCAGCAATTCTTCCTTTGCATGTATTGCTTCCAGAGCATCATCTCGTTGAAGTGTGATTTCTTCCTGTTTCCGGAGTATGGCCTGTAATTGCTTTATCTGTTCATTGAGTGCATAGTTTTCTGCCTTTACTGCCTGTAACTCTTCCTGGAGGGGTGTGATGTCTGCCTCCATTACTTCCAATTTATGCTGGAAGTCTTCACGAACAGTTTCTGTGATTTGCTTTAGTTGTTGTAGCAATTGTCTTGATAATTCGATTAGCATCTGACCCATTGATTCTAATTGAGCAAATACTGGTGTGGAGAGTGGTGGGAGAGGGAGACGAGGTTGGGAAGATGATGCAGTAAGTTGTTGTGAGGTCAGAGGGGAGTAGTTGGGGGAAGAGTCGGAAGAAGCTGCGGGCTCGACGGGTGCGTTAGGTGGAATAGGAAGGGTTAAGTTTAGTGGAGGTTCCAGTGGTGGAGTGGGAATTATGGTTTGAGTTGTTACCTGGTTTGTATTTTGTTGTTCATGCTCCAAAAATGTGGACTCTACTGCCTTAATTAGTATGTCCAATGCATCTTTAGCAGCTTGTTCTTCCTCTATTTGTTGTTCTTCTTCAGACTGCTGATTCGATGTTTCTTCGATCGATGTTTCAGCTTCCTTATGAGTTTCTTGTTGTCGCTCCTTGGAAGATTGCGCAAAGGATTCATTCTGTATGGAGGTTGCGGTGTCGTGGAATGTGTCTTCTTCCTGCTTTTCTTCTTCTTTATCTTCTTCTTTATCTTCTTCGGCTGACTTCTGTGCTTCACTCTCAGATGAGCTAATTCTGATCCTTTTTCTGCGGAAAAGCTGGTTGAGTTCCTCTTCATCTTCTTCTTCATCGTCTTCTAGCAGTTGTATCGACTCCTCATGTCTTAGAATGGGCCCCCGAGGTGGTGGTTGGGCTGCTAGGATTGCCGGGAAGAGAAATGAGAGTATGTGCGGTAATCAGGACCTGGGCATGCCTCCCTTGTTCACCTGCTTGATTATTGCTACACACTCCTTGTGGATACGTTGAAAGAAATAGGTCGTGAAGTTCACTGGTTCTCGGGCAGCTAAGTCTATGGCCGAGTAAAATGGCCGAGATATGTTGTAAGTGCGCTTCTGTAGGTTTAGGATTGCAACTAAGCACTACAGAGCTGATCTTTCTGGTTATGGTCGACATAAAATCGCGTACTCGTTCTATGAGTACCTAGGAAATAATTTTCTCATGGTTGCTTCGGGGAGGTTAGGACCTTTTTGTCTACCTTGCGCAGGGAGTCGAAAGGAATCTGCAAAAGATTGGAGAGTGATTACGGTTATGGTGTGTAAGGAAGTGATCGGCCAACTCTGCTCTGTAGCAGGCGTGTTGGCGATGGCGGAGATGATGTTGGCAAAAAATGGGTGGGACTCCACTGAATGCCAAGGCAGTTCAGCGCAGGTACTCTCCTACCTCGGTAGGGAGACCATCACGAAAAGCGGCGCAATTAGCCAAGGCTTCCATGGCGCACACGAAGAGAGAGCACAGAACACAGAGCACAGTGAAAACACAAAGCACAATCACATAAACACAATAGCGTTGTTCGGCGAACTGGAGAAGGTTATGTAGTGGTGTTGTAGCAGAGAGTAATCAAAAGCAGTAATAATCACGCGGCAGGGGGGGTGATAATTCTTAACTTCGGTATGCATGCATGAAGAGCTAAAAAGGGCAGGGTGGCTTTAGTCATAAATAGGGTTCAAAATGCGGATATTTATAGGCTTATATTATTAAATACGCACAAAGAAAAGAAAAGAAAAGAAAAGCGAGCGCGAAACGAGGCGGCCCACTGAAAAAACGTTTCAGTGCGGGTTAGCTGCATGTTGGTATGGTCGCAGCTTCGAACCGTTGATTACTTTCGGAAGAGGGTTTCCGGTCAACGTAGTCAACCGAAAAGTTGCTGGGCCCACTTGTTCTGAAATCCGGTAAGGGCCATACCATCTTAATTTGAATTTACCAGCAGACCGATTCGACTTTGCATTGTAAAAAAGGACAAGTTGTCCCACCATAAAAACTGGAGTTTTCAAGTGTCGATCATGCGTCCGAGCCTGTCTTAGTTGTACTTCCTGCATAGTTAAAAAGTTGTGCCATCGTTGTTCATCTAACTTTCTGAGTGTATCCAACCGAAATGACAATGAGTCTTCCGGTAGCAGTTTCTAAGCGATTGCTACTCGTAAACTTGGTATAACAATTTCCATTGGTGATATTGCTTCTAATCCGTAAGCTAGTTTGAAAGGTGTCAATCCTGTTGTTACCTTGTATGTAGTCCGGTATGCCCATAACATTGCAGGTAGCAGTTGATCCCATCTTTCCAGTGCTTCCATGATCAATTTTCGAAGCATATTTAGCAAAGATTTGTTTGTACTTTCGGCCAAACCATTAACACGAGGATAATAAGGAGAACTAAACTTATGTGTGACCTGGAACGACTGTGTAAGTGCCTTCATTAAATTGTTTACAAAATGAGTGCCTTGATCTAAAACAAGTTCCAGTGGTAAACCAAAACGTGGGAAGACATCGGTTAGCAGACACTTTGCTACCGCAACAGCTGTAGCAGACCATAAAGCCCAGGCTTCTGCCCATCTGGTTGCATAGTCTGTACAGGTCAGAATGTAACGGTTGTTACTGAAGACTGCTGGAGGTGTAATCGGACCGATAAAATCTAAACCCACTTCTGGAAAGGTTCCAATGGTAAGATGGGTTGCAGAGGAAAAAGATTTTGTTGCAAGGGTTGTCCAGATCTTTGACAAGTATCACAGTGTTTGACAAACTGTGATACATCTCTGTGCATAGTTGGCCACCAGAGACCACTCTGCAGGATTTTCCGGTGTGTTAAGTCTGCTGCAAAATGGCCACCGGAAGGAATCGAGTGAGCCAACGTAATAACTGAGTTAACTTCATGCGGTGTAATACATCGAAGTAAAATTCCGGTATGATCCACATAGTATAATTCTCCAGCAATTAACCAAAATCGGCGGCTAAAGACTGCAATTTTCCTGCATTCTGCCGTAGAAGTCTGAGATGGAAGGCAACCATCAGTGAGAAAGGTCAGGATCTGATCATAATAGGTAGATGGTGTAGGTGGGTCTGTAATTTCATCATTCGTTGGCTCAGAGCTATAAATCGTTGGAGTCGTGTCATCTATTCCTATCGGAGCTTCACCGGAATCTAAGCGGGATAGGAAATCTGCTAAGGCATGTGAACTGCCTGGCCGATGAATGACTTCGTAGTCAAATTCTTGTAAAAGTAGAACCCATCGTGCTAATCGACCACCTAGATGCTGTTGTCGAACCATATTCGCCATTGGGTTTTGTCGTTCCTTCTTACTCTGATCATACTCAACTGCATCCTTACTGAATCTTCTAATGTGACCAAATTCACCACAGAAATGACAGCGCGGTGGTGGTAGATTGGGATTTTTGCGGTCCGGTCTGCCAGCGGTTTGCATTATAGTTGTTATTTCTCTGTCCTCTGTAATTTTGATATCCTTGTTGCTGGTTGTTTCTCATTTGCGAAGGCACATAGTGATTGGCTGGCTGTCCTGGTTCCTGTATAATTGCATTGACAGTTGCAGTTCCCTGCACTTTTGCGTTGTATGCACAGTTTTCGGTGGTGTGTCCGGCAATGTTGCAGATAGCACAGAATAGCTGATTAAGTGCACAAGTGGCACTAGTATGGCCTGAATTCTTGCATGTGATGCAGTATACTTGTCTGGTCATATCTTCAGCGACATTTCTGTTTGTTTTTAACCACTCCAGATCTTTTATAAATCCTCCAACCTTGTTTTCCAGTTGCAGAGCCATTGCAATCACTGCATCTAGTGTCATTGCTCCTACATAGCGTATGATCATAATCTGTTTAAGTTGTGGAGTCAAGCCATTGATGAACCACTGAGTGATAACGTCATCTGGTAGGTTGGCATGTGCTGGTGGTAACTGCCTTAAGTGAGTCCTGAATAGAGTAGCGTATTCCTATACTGTTTGATTTACCTTCTGACTGTTGTTTTGCAGATAGTCCAAAATTTCGGCTGGATTCTTCTTTAGCCTGAATCGCTGCAAAAAGGCATCTCGTACTGCTTCGTAGGTGCCGAAGTGATCAATATCATATTCTGTAAGCCATCTAGCTGCTTCATTGACCAGTGTAGATTGGAAGACAATAGTGTTATACGCCGGGTCTGGTGGATGGTTGAGAACTGCATAGCTTATCTCGAAGGTGCGTACGTGAGCATCGGGATCATCTCCTGGGAATCCACCAAATTTAGTGTACGTCACTCCTGTTGGAGGCGGCCTAGGTGGACATAACTGTTGTTGCTGCTGTTGTTGTTGTTGCCCATTCATGGCGAGTGTATTGTGACTATCTTCTGTATCTCGGAGCTGAATATCTGAACTATCGGAATCTGTTTCGTCGGACGGTGCACTTTCCGGTGCGATGATCTTGCTCAGTATGCTTCGAATCTCGGTTTCGAACAGCTTTCCTTCCTTCTTGATGTCCAGTGTAGGGGAACTCACTTCAAAAAGTGGTGGCTGGGCTGAAGATTCACCAATTAATGGTAAATCGTCGCCGAAAAACTGTGATTCTGTTACCGAAATATCACCGGAATGTACCGAAAGTTCGCCAAAATAAGGTGTTTTTTCGCTTTCGCCGATTTCCATGGCTAGAGCGTTTCTAGTCGTAAACAAATTTGAATCTTTATCCAAGATTATTAAACTAGCTTCAGACTGCATCTTGGTAGGTTCTGGGGTTACTATATCTTCGACAGACTGTGCCGAAATAGTACCGAAATGTACCAAAGGCGTAACACGTTCCACCGGAATATGATCGGAATCAATTCTAACGTTCTTGACTTTCTTGACAATTGGATCAGACCTAGTTGTACTTCTTCCTTCTGGAATTATCTTTAGTACATTAAGTACTCCAGACTGACGGTTCTTGGGATACGTTTCACCAGATCAAGTAACCGGCATGTATCATCTTTTGTACTAATCGCGTAGTATTACTATCGATAAAATTTTATAATCACGTTTCCTCAGCAAGTTTGCAACAATCTGGTTCTGTTGCTACTTCCGACAGACAAACGGTAATCTTGATGTTCGATTCTGACAGAGGAACGACGATCTTGATGCCACTTTCCCACAGATAGCACTTTCGTCAGGTAAATGGCAATCTTGATGCCACCTTCCTACAGACGGCGCCAAGTGTTAAGAAGTGGTAAGAAGTGTTAAGTGTTAAGTGTTAAACCGCTTCGTTCTAACTATCAGAAGAGCGTTTAACCAACCTAAGTGGGTTCTTGGGAGTGGAAGGGGTCTGTAAAAATAGAGGCCCTATACTTAGTTCCCAAAATAACTGATATCTACTGTCCTTAAGGAGTGTCGACATAGTCTTAGCTCAGTTCCTAGTAGCAATTAGACTATACCGAACTTATCGGTATCTTGGTACCGACTTACTTCAAGCGAGCATCCTACTGTAACAGTACAGTAACCCATCCTTCATCAAGGCAGTGCTCACAGTCAAGCAACCAAATCACAGAAGGTATCTACGGGTTCACTTACAGTATGAGGACTCTCACACACTGGAATTACCCTTAATCCTAGGTAATTTCTCACCGTACAAGTGCAGATCGAGATCAGTACTACATCTGCACAATGCTCTAAGGAAGATCACTACAGTCACACAGACTTAGCAGTTCAACAAGGAGAAGAGCACTACGACTTACAACTTAGCAGGACAATTCATCATAACGATCCACAGTAACTCTTCCTGGAAACGATTCAACATCTTACTGACTGGACTAAATTCGCCGAGTAACTGAGATTGACAGATAACAATATAAAACACCACAGAGTACGCAGAACTCAAACAAGAAGTACTATCGCAACACTTAAGATTCGCTGTGCAAACTCAATCAAGAAGAATAACACAACTACACACGACGACCTAGAGTGCTCAGAAACTAAACAACACACATTGCTGCAACATTCAAACAGACAACAAGACGAACAGTCTGGCGATAACACAACAATATGCCCGAATCCCCACACTCTGGAGCGCTTCTTTTCATTGCTTTATAAAGATTTACAAATATGCGCGTAACTACTTTTTGCGCGTGTCTTACAAAGATTTCCGTTACATCTGTCCCACTCCGTCGGCCGACTAACAATGTGTTGCTTATGTACACATCCCATCTTAGATTAGAGGTAAGCTGGACCCTAAGGTAGAGAAGTGCATCTTCATAGGGTATGATTTAAATAAAAAAGGATACAGATTCTATAATCCATCCAACAAAGGTTTTATAGTCAGTAAACATGTTGTCTTTGATGAGAATGATTCTTGGTTTGAAAGTGAATGCAGGAAGGTAAAGTTGCCTTATGACTTGGAAGAGGAGTTTCCAAGCCTCACCAAGGAGGAACCAAACGAGTTTGAAGAAATCAAATGAGATGATGAGGACATCATCAACCTAGAAGAATTCAAGGCATGGAAATCCAAAGGCATAATTCAAGATGAAGGATATACCTGAATCATCCAACCAAGCAATCAGAAGATCACAAAGGGAGAGCAAGAAGCCAATCACATATGGGTATGACACTTCTTTAGTTACCAAGCTTTCTATTTATCTAGCTGAAAGAAGAGCCATCATCATATGAGGAGGCAACGATTAAGGCAGAGTGGAAGGAAGCTATGGATGAAGAAATTGAAGCACTCAAGGAGAATGATACTTGGAAGCTAGTGCCAAAGAAGGATTCTATGAGGGTAACTGGTTCTAGATGGATTTATAAAATCAAGAGAAATTCAAATGGATCAATTAATAGGTATAAAGCTAGAATTGTGGCTAAGGGTTTTGCACAAACCCAATGAGTTGACTATGAAGAGACCTTCTCACCTATGGCAAAAATGCCAATCATCAGGGTATTGGTAAGTGTGGTTGCATCAAGAAATTTGAATATGTACCAATTGGATGTAAAAAATTCTTTTCTTAATGGCTGGATTTCAGAGGAGGTGTACATGTCTCAACCTCCTAGTTATGAGGACCCAAGCAAGGTATGTTATGTGCATAAGCTAAACAAAGCTCTTTATGGATTAACGTAGGCACCTAGAGCATGGAATCATAGGTTGACTACCTATCTCCAAGATCAAGGATTCATCATGAGAAAAATAGATACTTCTTTGTTTGTTAAGAGAAGTAATTCAGAGGTGATATATCTATGTGTGTATGTTGATGATATCATACTTATAGGTAATGATGTCAATGGCATCAAGCAGATCAAGAATCAAATGATGTAGGAGTTCATAATCAGTGATCTAAATCACTAAAGTATTTTCTTGGACTTGAGTTAGTATATACCAATTCTGGAATTTACATTACGGAAAGAAAGTATGTGTAGGACATGCTTAAGAAGTTTCACTTGCAGGATGCCAAGGTAGCTAGTACTCCTATGGAGGTAAACCAAAAATTAAGTGCTCATGAAGGTATGTGCTTGAGAATGTTGCAGGATACCAAAGCATAGTTGGAAGCCTAAACTATGCTACATTGACAAGGATTGACATTGCTGATGGAGTAAGTGTCTTAAGTCAATTTATGCACAAACCTAGAGCACCTCACTTGGAAGCTGCCAAGAGAATTTTGAAGTACCTTAAGGGTACTCAAAATCAAGGTTTATACTTTCCTTATACTTCAGATTTGGACATGAAAATATACTCAGATGCAGATTGGGCAAGTTGCAAGGATGATAGGAGGAGTACCTCAAGTTATCTCTCTTTTGCAGGTGATAAGCGCATTTCATGGTCTTCCAAGAAGCAACCTACTGTTGCTTTATCTTCAACAGAGGTAGAATATAGAGGATTGGCCAATGCCACGGATCAGATTACTATATACAGATTTGGGATTACATTCTAACTCACCAATGATTTTTGGTGACAACACTAGCTCTTTACATCTTGCAGCAAATCCTATTTATCATGCTAGGACCAAGCATATAGAGGTCCACTATCATTATGTGAGAGAGAAGCTATTAAGCAAGGAAATTCAATTGGCATATGTATCCACTAATATGCAATGTGCAGACTTATTGACCAAAGGAGTTGATGGTACTAAACTTTGTAGGTTTAAAGCTATGATTGGATTGTAGGACATTCAAGAGGATTGATGAAGAACAAGCCAATATGTTTGGCTTAAGGGGGAGCTATTGGTGCAAGTGCCAAGCCTTCACACTTGTCTAGGCATTGGAAGCTTTTATGTGCAAATATGTGAAGACCCATCAGAACCATTACTTATGGTTTTACCATTAACTCTTGTAAAAGTCACTTGACTTAAAAGAATCTTTGTAAATGCCACTAAACTCGTGGAGTTAGGAGAACTGTATGGTACAAGTTTTCTTTGAGAGAATATCTCCTAGATTAAGGGATCAATTTTTAGTGAGAGCTAGAGTTGAATTCAAATTCAAATTTTGAATGAAGCATCTATAAAAGATGATTGTAAAATATCACGGTGTATCCTCTTCATTCTAGTGCCTTAGTTGATCACATTGTAGAGAGTGAGTGGATCTTACTATAACCTACACTTCTCACTATCATTGGGCATTATTCTTCATGCCAATGATCATGTAGAGCATTGTCATATAATACAATATATCATTGACTATCTCTATTGGTCTCTCTATCATTTCCACTCATAACATTGTTCTTATCCTGATCATATCTCAACCATTACTCCATCATTTTCAATCTTCTATGGCTCCTTGGAATCACTTCTAAGTCTACTACGTGCTGACAAATTTTGAAGACATTTCATTTAGCCAATCGGAAGGAAAGCATCTCGAAGTGGTCACTCATCATTCTCTATAGAGGTCCTAAAAAGTTGGGGGTAATTTTTCACTTGCTAAATTGATTGCTCTATGTATAGTCAATCATTTTAAGTGATTCCACTTGTAATCATTAGCTCTTTAAGCTAATTAGATTGGGGGTAATGTTTCACTTGCTAAATTGATTGCTCTGTGTATAGTCAATCATTTTAAGTGACTCCACTTGTAATCATTAGCTCTTTAAGCTAATTAGATATCCCCAAAAGGAATTTTCCTAATTTCTAGGTGGGAGCACTAAGCTTAACAAGCAGCAGGTGTGTGAACCAAAATAGAAAGTTTTTTGGTAACTTGTGACTTGTGAAGTTATATGTTTTGGATTAATCATTGCATGCATCATCTCCAAAGTACATAGGCACTTATTTAGTGTCATTGGAAAGCTAAAAAGGCCTACAACTCAACTCTGAAGTGAAAGAGGGAAGGTAAAGAGCACGGATTAGCAGTACCAGCTCATTTCTTGAAGTCTCCATCCATCTTTCCCGACATAGCTCACTCGCCCCAATCACCCCACCTCATTACTTATCCTTCATGGAACAATTCGTTCCTGCTCCTACTTCTCAGATGCTAGGTTCATAGACACTCACAACCACATCACTCTACACAGACACCACACTCACTTCACCTACCATACCCACATACATGGTAACCCCTGCACGCACTGCACTGTTCGACCCCATGGACACTTCACCACCCATAGCACCCCCTCCTCTCCCTACAATTCCACCATCACCCACTTCCCTACCCCCCACATCACCACTCACCACCTCATTGATAGACATAGCATCCACAACTCCCCTTCCCACTCCCATTCCCTCTGCATTCCAAACTCCTCCCCTCACGTTTCATAATGTAATTAATTCATTCAATCTGTTAATTCAATGTCCATCTCAATTACAAAAAGAATACAACGATTGGAAGAGCACAATGATATCTTCCAGGCAGATTCAAAGAGGCTACAAGTCAGAGTCACTACACTCGAAGCTAACCATCACACACTTCTGGCAGAGTATACCACCTTACAATAGGCTCACACCAAATTGGAGTCCAAGATGTCTATTGTGGATGATAAAGTATTAAAAGATTTGGAAAATATGCTCCAAGCACAAATGCTCACCAATGCTAAACTAAGATGCAATCTAGGGCTACTACGGAAGCACATGGTTGTGGCGTTAGAAGAGAACAAGCAGCTTCAGTAACAAAACCAAGACAATTTTGAAGCGGCTATGAAAGGGACCTCAGGAGAAAAAATTGGCCCTACAAAGTATAGAGCAGTCCCTTGAGAAGATATACAAATCGTACTTGAGGAGCATGCCAACTTTTTGGAGTCATATGAAAGGTTAGAAGCAAAATGTGCTCACCTAAAGAAGTAGTTAGCCAATGTCAATATAACTCAACAAGAGCGGGCCATTCTACAACAGTCTATAGAAGAATTAGAGGCCCTAAGGCAATAGCTGGTAGAACTACAAGCACGTCTATTACCATATGAGTGGCCACCCTCTCCAGTTGAAGAGCCAAAACCTGAAATCGTGGTTGAAATTCCCATTGAAGAAAGCTTTGAAGAGCCTTATGACCCTATACCAGTACCTGGCCGACATGTCACAAAAGAGGGACATGACACATTTGAGATAGAAGTCCCGGATTGGCTAAGGAGAGTGGAACAAATCAGGCAAACACATGATTATTCAGTCACTGTGCAAATCTATTCACTCGCCAATCTAGAAGACACTGTCCTAAAATCTTCTTATTTTTAGAATCTCTCTCATCAATGACTCAATACCACATCTAAGAACTAGTATATGCCATACTTTGTCTTGTTAGCTGATTATAATGTGGAGATCAAAAGGCATACAGGAAAAGAGCCAACATTCGCCACTCAATTCGAGCGTGATGGCATACCTCAAGATGTGCATGCTGGCTCCATTTTCCAACCTCGTTGGCATGCATGGTTATTAACGGACTACCCCAAGATGATGAGAACATGGGCCACCATGCCTCTATATATTAAGTATAACCCATGTTATTGCCCGGTGGTCTATCGTAGGTCCTAGCAAGCCTTTGCCATCAAAGTCCTTAACAACAAAGGTTGTTCAAATTGGGTGAATGATCCCTACTTTGCTCCCCCCAAAGCACCACCAATGGTCGCCTAGATGATCTCAATTGTACACCATTGGTCTATTCACTTAAAGAATGTACCAAACATTGTAGCAAAGATGTATATGGAAATATTTGAGCTCATGACAGTTGTCTTCAAAACTTTTCAAAATGTTCAGGCTCCATACATCTCCACCCCAGTTTTTTCTGAAGGTAGTAGAGATTTGGTCTATGACATGAGCCAGATCCCCTCCACCAACATAATCTATGCTTGGCATGGATGCATAAAGTATTTACCTGCTTGCTACAAGTAGACTTTTAAGGAAATGTTCTCCATCGGGTTCTGGGAATATCATTTCGAATTTTTATTCCTAGACCAAGACATTTGTTGCATCTCTTTGCGGTAGAACAAGCCATACATGCTGATCAGTTACACTTGCCACATCCACACATTCCAGGTCCAATAGATTGGGATAATCTCATGAAAATTTGGCTCGAGGATTATGCATGCAAGAACATCACCTAGCCATAGACGTCGTCGAGTATTACATCAAGCACTCCCACCAACAATGGTCTGCCAAGGATGACAGACACGAGAGAGGGGGGTGTTGGCAGTGGTCAAGGAGGTCAAGGCCTTACGAGATAGGGAATTCAACAAAGGGACTCAAAGCAGAGAGAAGGATTACACAGTCAAAGCAGTCAACATAGATCCGACAAGTAGGCCATATACTTTTTCATGAAGAAATATTTCCCAAATAGTGATTTTAGTCACTTCACACCATTGTAAATACCATTTTCCATTGTCCCTACTCCATTTTGTGGAAGCCGAAGAGTCCTCAAGCTTGAGGAGTATTAGAAGTAGTCACATACCAATTTTCATAATTTTTAGACTTCGTTTGAGCCCTCAGATAAGCCGTGGAACCTAATTTTTAACTAGGCCAGACACTAGGTCTGGACAAGGCCGAAAGCTAGAAAACTATAAAAAGAGCTAGAGAGCTCATTTTTGAGGTTAGCTTGTTAGTGATTTGAGCTTGTGTAAGAGAATTTTTGAGCAATTCAAAGAACTCCATTGTTCCTCTCTTTGTTATTGCCTTGTGTGCACATGCTTGTGTATGGGTGTGCATGCTTGTGTGCTTCTCACTCACGCACTTGTGCCATCACTTGCTCATAGTCGTCATACTATTCCTCACGTCTCCTGGATCTCTTCACGTTGGTACTTGCCATTGTGCTAGAGTGCCAAAAAATCTCTCATGTCATAGCTTACTTGTGACCACAGTTCTAGTAGTTACAAGAGTAGAAAACTCATACAGATTGTTCCTACTTATGCAAGTCCCAACAATGTTGTTGTTACTATCCATAATATTAGCTTTTGTTTTATTAGAAGATAATTTCATGCCCTTGATAAATTATAGAAGCTATTGAAACTGTATTTCTTTTGATTTGTGTTTATGCCTTAGTATAAATGATAGAAATTGTACCTTCATCCTTTGTAAGATAACATGCATTATTGTCTCCTTGTGTAGTGTTGGCTGAATAGAGTATTGAAAACATTTACCAAACCATCAAACTTTGGTCGAGAGATTAAAAGAAAACATGGAGCTAGCTCCATGCTTGACTCTTGTATGTCTAGGCTTGCCATTTGATCCCTTAGAATCTTTATGCAAGTTATGAATACCTCTACATTCTCGCCATTAGCAAACCTTATTGCTAGCTAATCCTCAAAGTTTTGAATTTGTGTTTGATTATGAGTTTCATATTGATTTCTAAATATGTTATAACCTTCACAAGCCTTATTAGTATTCTTGGTTAGAATACCTTAAGTGCAATCTAGAACACCCAAGAGGACTATCTATGCTACCTAAGTCGAGAAGATAGGAACATTAGAGTTACTAAGTTGATTGACCGCATTGGACTCTTCATTGTAAGCGGGTTCTTGGAGGCCAAGCACTTCCTAGTGACTCAGTGGTCGTTCTCCCAGAACAATTGTTCACCTACACGATGGACAATGGAACTCTCTATATCTGAATACGTAGATTACATGGGTAGTTTAGAAAAATTCAAGTATATGAACTTGGTTTGTTCCACTAATTGTAGTGTAAATTAATAATTCTAGCTTCCTAATTATACTACATTAAAAATAGCTTAATCATGAGAAGACTATCACTATTGTTTCAGTTTTCGAATGAGCAAGATCATAATTCTACTACTAGACATCACTTAAAACACAAAATGAAATTGTTCAAATTTTGTCTTATCTATCTTTGCAAAGAATTAGAGTCTACTATGAATCTGGAATACCTTTTACACTATATGCTTGCATATATTCATGATAGATTATAGGAAATCTATAGTTTGCCATCGTCTATCTGCTACTGTAACTTTAACATGCAATTATAAATAGTCTAAAAGAAGACAATAATTTTAACTGCATCGTAACTAATAGAATTCTTGGTTGCATACATCCAAAAACAACTGAAGGAATACAATAGTAATACTAGTACTTTGCAAACTGAACTGCATTATTGAGTACAATCGGGTATCGAACAAAGTAAGCTATAATTATAATGTATTAATCATTCAGCCTACACTAGGCATTCACCCCTCAACTTTAACAGTAAAAACTTTCCAAAGTATAAAGCAACTACTTTATCATCTCTATCAACTCACAAAAAGTTTGCACCAACAAACGTGAACTACAAAACATGGAAAAAAATTCACATTTAGCTTAAGAAGTACACAAAGAATGAGCATACATATAAGAAATTGAAATTCTATCATTAGAGATAGAAAACAAATATAATTTTTTTTAATCATCAGAGTATAGTTAGATTCTTCCTAATCTAATTCTTTGCCTATGCAGCCAGAATCTCCTTCAGACTTCTAGAGGACCCAAAAACTTTTCTATCTTTCTCTTCTTCCTCTCCCTTCTCACCTCCTCTTTCTTCTTTTTGTACACTCTTTCCTACTTCATCAGACTTCCCAATCTGATAAGCATGACATCTATTGATCATATGTTGCTTTGAGATGTTTGGTAGTCCTCGAACACTTTGATCCCTATATATATCCTTTAATGTTCTTTCACTTACATGAGAAAGCTTCTTATCCCACACTTCTAGCTCACTTAGGGTTTGTGACCCAAAGTTGTAAAGCTACATTTCTGGTTTCTCCCACTTCAACAGTGAAGAGCCTACGATGTTTCTCACCTTTGGCTATTTTTTTGAAGCTTTGAAATGGATCCTCCACATCTACTCCATGCTAGGTGAACCTAACCTACAAACCTTTTTCTACAATCTCACCTACACTTATTAGGTTTTAGGTAATAGTGGGTACATAGAAAAACTTACTCAGAATGTTAGTGTCAGGGGAGCACTAGATTGTGCTCTCTGACTACACTAGACAAGATTTCGGAAATACACTTTTGATTAGAATAGCACCCACGTAGGGAAAATGATACAAGAATATGTGATCGATACAATACATCCCACAACCCGGGACCGATAGGTATGGAAAACTGGACAAGAGATGATATAGGAGATCCCACAACCTGGGATCGTAGGTACAGAATGAAAGAGATCTTGATTACAAGAACTCCCTTCAGGGATATGAACTAGATACAAGAAATAACTTGACAAGATCTCGTACTACGAGATTACAAGAGGACAAGGCTAGATGTCCAAGAACTAGACTAGAACAAGGAACAAGACGGGAACTGGAATTGGAACTTGAAGAGTACTTACTTGGTGGTCACGACCTCTTGAGTTCCCAAGACTGGCATCCACAAGACTGATTATGAATGTGGCCAACCCCTCCTTCTATATGTTTTCAAGGGCGGTTACGTCATTGATGCCATTATCAACTGGAAACAAAACCTCCCGGTATCAGAATTCAACAAATAGGCAGTCAATCTTGGGATTTTGGCACATTCCCGACGCAATGGTAGCATTAGTTTCTTCAAAATCCTGACCAAACATGAGATATAGGAATTGACATGGAATATAAGGTTTAAGATGGTTTTCTTTGTGTCCATAACATCACCTCCCCCTCAAGCGACGAGTTCCATGAGGAGTAGTTATGTTCTCTACCTTGGGTTTCATTGGATTCTTCCTCTAGAAGTCATGAACCTTTATTTTTGCTCTCTGAAGATTTTCTATAAGCTCCCAAGTAGGATCACTGATTTCATATGTTTTCCAACAAATAAGGCATTCCAATCTTCCTCGAGAGATCCTTGAATCTAATACATGCACGACCTTGAAATCCTCATGATCCTTAATCTTGAAATGTGGTGAAGGATTGGGTCTCCCTTTAGCTTCCTTAGGTTCGTCACAAGATAGGTCCGTTGAGCTTTTATTGGTGTGTTGTAGTGTTTCCAAGATCTTTGATGGGGTGCCTTGAGTAGGCACACCTCCTTGATTGAACGCGAACTCCTTTTCCTTTATCTTCTTCTTATCTTCATAATTTGTATGCTCCATATCATTCATAATGACGTCTTGGCCTTCAAAAGTTCTTCCTTTGAATTTTTGAGGAATAGTGTCATGATTATTCAGCTTTCTAGCTCTTGGACTTGGCTTTCTTTGAATAATTGATTCTCACATTGAATAGCCTAATTGATAACATCCTCCAAGGTATTTGCTTGAGGCATGGATAGCAATAGATTTTTGACTTCTGGATTGAGGCCACTTCGAAATTGATTAACCATGTAGTCTTCTTTATATGTAGTTCCACGAAACAACGTCTCGATATTCAAAGCATAATTTGAAACTGATCGATCATCTTGTCGTAGCAATCTGTTCATCTCTTGGACATGTTCAATCAAGTCCTTTATGGTAGATTCGATCTCCTTGTGTGCTTGGTCTTGATGAAGACAGTCTTGCCAAAATGTCAGGGGAGCACTAGATTGTGCTCTCTGACTACACTAGAAAAGATTTCGGAAATACACTTTTGATTAGAATAGAACCCACGTAGGGAAAATGATACAAGAATACGTGATCGATACAATACATCCCACAACCCGGGACCGATAGGTATGGAAAACTGGACAAGAGATGATACAGGAGATCCCACAACCCGAGATCGTAGGTATAGAAGAAGATATCTCGATTACAAGAACTCCCTTCAAGGATATGAACTAGATACAAGAAATAACTTGACAAGATCTCGTACTACGAGATTACAAGAGGACAAGGCTAGATGTCCAAGAACTAGACTAGAAATGGGATCAAGACGGGAATTGGAATTGGAACTTGAAGAGTACTTACTTGGTGGTCACGACCTCTTGATTTCCCAAGACTGGCATCCACAAGACTGATTATGAATGTGGCCAACCCCTCCTTTTATATGTTTTCAAGGGCGGTTACGATTTGATGATGTCATTGATGCCATCATCAACTGGAAACAAAAGCTCCCGGTATCAGAATTCAACAAATAGGCAGTTGATCTTGGGGTTTTGGCACATTTCGGATGTAATGGTAGCATTAGTTTCTTCAAAATCTTAACCAAACATGAGATATAGGAACTGACATGGAATATAAGGTTTAAGATGGTTTTCTTTGTGTCCATGACAGTTAGTACCATCATTGGATGCTTTGACATTGCCAATCCTTTCCACATTGTGCTTGGTATCATCCCCTATTTGTGCCTCATGCTTGTACTTAGGTTTCTCCAAGTTTGATAAGAGAGCGACATTTCATGCAACATGGTTTGGAGAACTAGAATCTATATAGAATAGATGCTCATCCTCTTTACGTTCTTTATGGCTTAAATTCATTAGAAGTAGTGAATCTTCATGTGATTGATCCTCTAAGTAGTTGTTGTAATCTCTTTTGGTATTGCTTCTATTATTGTTTTTATTGTTGTTGGTGTTGGTGTTGGTGTTGGTGTTGTTGTTGTTGTTGTTGTTGTTGTTGTTGTTGTTGTTGTACTTTTATCCACCTCTATAAAGAGCAGTTGTAGAGTTACCTTCATTTATGTTATTTTTGTCCTCTTGGTTGAAGATTTGTCCAAGAAATATATTGAAGTCAGGTGCCTGCACACCCATGATGAGGTCATAGATAGTTGTGAATGATTGCCTCTACCTATGATTCCTAATGTCATTCAAGATTTGCCTCATAATGGATTCATCTTCAATCAGTTCCCCAATTGAATCTAACTGATATGCAACCTCCTTGACGTTGGTGAAAAAGTGTGTGAACCGCTGCTTAGGTTTTCATCATTTGGTTAAATCCATTCCACAAATGATTCTTCCTTGCCTTGATGCTATCAAAGAAGAATTTCTCAAGTGCATCCTAGGTTTCTTGTGATGTTTTAAAACTTCTAGTGTGTGGAAGCAAGAAATCAAAGATAGAGTTTAAGATATAAGACCTAGCTTGAGTATCTCTTGCACACCATAATGTCAGCGTCTCAACCTCTTCTTGTGTAGGTCCTCCTTTGGATCTTGGTGTAGGCATGAATTCATCACCCTTTACTACTCGATAGAGATTTCTTCCTTGTAAGTAAGCTTCCATCCTAATTTGCTGAGCAACATAGTTGTTCCTATCAAGCTTCTCAATTATGGAAGGAAATCCATCACCCTATGGAAGCAATGTACTACCTATAGTGATAAGTTTTGGTTCAACTTTCCTGTATAAAACCTACATATAATCACTTGGAGACTTTAATTGCGCTTATGAGCTTCAACTTAGAGAAATAAAATAGCTTGTGTTCTTTGGAACATCACAATGAAAAATTTGATTTAAGACAAACTATCTACTTATCAAACAATTGTGAAGAACTTTCTATTAGAGAATGGAAAGACCAGCTTGAAATGCTTAGTGATCTCAGGCTGAATGGTGTTGATCTAAATCCTCATGGAATATTTTTTGTAATAGTTTAAAGGTTCTATTATGCACAAGATTTTGAATTATAGACAAGACATACTCTAATTATGAGCTTAACATCAACAGTGAGTCACCCCGACTTTTTCGGGAGTAATAGTAACAGACCTCGAGGCAGTGATTTAGCTCTAGCATACAATAGAAGAGTCCAAATGATGAAAAAAAATTAAAAATGTAAATAGAAACTAATAACTTTCAAATGAATCCTTAATCGTGAAGGTTGGACTCATGAGTTGTGAGAACAAAGCTCTGAAATTGTGCTGACTTGAAGATGATGACACAGAGAAACAATGCAGTAAGCAAGATGTGTTGTGATTGTATTCCACTCTTACTTAAATTAAACGTACATGTGATGTATATATATTCCTCTAAGCCTCGTCGTGGTATTCCATGACTCCTAACAGCCAAAAACGTTTCAAAATACACGTGGGATGATTTTGTTGTGACTTGTTTCTTTTCTCCTACAATAAGGAGATGAGAAATAAAACTCAGTCAATTTGAATTGGAGTGTTGGTTAGAGACCAACCACTAGACTCGTGATTTTAGGTTTTCTCGTGCATCCCAAATGAAGATTAAAGACTATGATACACAAATAATCATGTAATTATACATAAGGAGATGTGTGAAGCCTTGTAATTGGCTATAAAGCTAAACTTTATTCCAAGGAATGTTCTTGGTTTATCCATGATAAGTTCTCCTTCAAGAATGATGAAGGCTTTTTGTTCTAACATTTCTTGAATAGCTTCCTAATATTGAACTTTGCATCAATGATGCAATTCAATGATTTCCCTAGATAACCCTAGCTAGAACCATTGCTTGCATGCAAACGTGGACAAATAGGTCATCTCCGGTAAATCTTGAATGAAGTAAGTAATTGGACATACATAGGGAGGTCAAAGGAAAGAAAGTTCTTCAAATTTATTCAGAAGGAAAACCTTAATTTGTCTTAGAGCATCTTGAAGGTATTAACACTCAAAAAACCTCTAATTTAGAGCTAGAAAATTCCAAGAATTCAGATCACCAAGGGATTAATCTTAAACTCAATAACTTCTTTGTAAATATAAGTGTTAGAAAAATTATATCTCTTTGTTTCTAGAATACAAAGGTGCTAACATTGTATTATTCCTATGAGTCTACTACAAAGAGGATCATGTCTTCTAGAAATCTATTAGGAGATCCTCGCCTATTCATCTCGATTGCTTTTTTTATTTCCAAGCATCAAATAGAAAGATTTTGGGTGCATCATTTGTGCTTTTGTACATAAGTGTGCTTTATGGCAATTGCTTGTGAGTCATATGCATATGTGCACATAAAGCGAATTAGTCATATGATTTTGTGATCCAAGAAGACATGAGGACGAAAGCATATAACTAGTGCACAAAGGCACGAGATTGGAATGGGAAATAGGGACATCAATAACAAAGTATCAACAAGAAAGAGTGTTAGTTCTTCAAATCTATCCGAAGATATTTGATTGATACTTAAGTGAGTTACAGAGTGATTAGGAAAACGTGTCCTATTTCATAAACATGGATGAGCTTCAAAAGGAGATAATCTTCTTATTCAAGGTTGAGGGTGAGAATAAAACTAATATCACCTACGAGAAAGAAAATGGGTATGGTGCTCCTTTATTCAAGGATCCATGTGTTCATATCCTAGTCAAAATAAAGAGCAACAATGCTAGAGTAAACCTAAGTCACCCTCCTATTGTGAAGCAAGAAGTTAATATTTATGTCGATAAGAGAGGCTCATTGTATGTTCTCCATGAAAATCTTGAGAAATCGGATGAGTTTGGAATAAAGTGTGAGATGGACTACTTGCTCCCTCTAGTGATGGACCTAATGGATTCAGTGACATCCACCTAGCGACTCTAGGGGCAGATGACCAAGAACATATCCATACAACAAGGACCTTGTTCTTAACCAAAATCTTATTGGATTTACAAATCATGGAATTTTACGACTCCATGGACACCAAGGAAGCATTATGGACTCTTCCTCTTGTAGGTGAGTCACGTGCATCTTTCCTAAAAATCCATTAACTTTTATCTTCTAAAGTTCTAACCAAGGGAGTATACAAGGATCAAATAAAAGTTCTAGGTTTATTCCAAGGTCTTCGAGATAAATATTTACATCAAGGCCAACCTATGTATTTGAATGGTGAACCTAATCTAAAGACCATTACTTCTAGGTTAACCAATCACCAATTAGGATCTCCTCAAGACCAAGGGGAATCGAGATTCAATCAGAATAGAAATAACAATCCACATCCACACATACTAGGTGTAGTAAGAGTTAATATGAAAATGCAAGATCCTCTAGACAAGCAAATGCCAATCAAAAGACCTAAATTGCATTTATTTGATTTTATGACTCGATATGAAGCCTTTGGGCTTACCCTCAAAAGTTTTTCTCTTACATGGTTCCAACCCTTTTGCATTGAGAACTTTGCAAACTTGAATCTATTAATATATGAATTCATTGGAGAATTTTCCAGGCGAAGAGTTAGACATGACACCTCTTCACTGATAGATACTTTCAAACATTTAGGTTTGGAATCTATGAGATTGGCTGCAAGAAGATTCAAGCAATACATCTATAGATGTTCTACTCAAGAATTGCCCTTAGAAGAGAATATGGTATCCCTATTCATAGATGGATGAATCGAAAGAAGTTGGAGAAGCTTGGAGAAGGTGAGAACTCAAGTTGTAAAGTGATGAAGGTGGTCTAGCAAACCAGCACAATACCTGCCCTAGATCTTTGGATATGTCAAACAGATCTTGTGGGATTTTAGTTACTACAACTCAATAGGTGCTTTGGAACATCAGTGAGAATCAATTGGTACAAAATAGATAGAGTTGGACTTTGACAAACTCACAAAACCTTCTCTTTTGGAATGGATGCTTCCACTTCAAACACTCAAAGCAGCCAACATATTTGCAATTAGAAAATTTCCTTTTCTGGATATTTTATACATAGGGTTGAATTGGTATAATGCCTTAAAGCCTTAATTTATATCGAAGAGTGAAAGATAATTGTGCTTAACGCTGATTGGTTGTACCCCCGACTTTCTAGGACTTTGTAGAAGATGACCATGAGACATTGAATTGGAAATTTCTCTCAATACGCTGAGCCACAAGACTTGAAAATTTATACACAAAAACTAGAAAGTATTATCATTCTAATGAATGGTCAATTATTCAATTTGAAGCTCTGTAGAGAGAGTACGAAGCTCTACAATATGATTGAGTCTAAGGAAGGAGTAGAGAAATGATGTGGCACCAAGCAATGACCAAAAGTGTATATATCTTATATCAAAATCATCACTCTCTATTTTTACGAGAAATGTGTCATCTTATATAGAAGCTTGGGTGATTCTCCACGATTCATATCTCATGGTTTTGAATTCAAATCTTTACAGGCTTGTTTGTTGAAGATGATTAGAATCTCTTCCTACATTATAGGAAAAGTGAAAGGTGAAATTATATCAACCTTATTATATCAACCTTTTTGTTGATTGATTGAGAATCAATCTCAACTACTTTCAACTCGTGATATTTGGGCCTTTTACTTTTCTCTTTTACAAAGGTAAATACCTTGAACCTTACAAAATAAATTATCATAAGTGATCATACAATTAATACAAAGAAAAGTGTGCACATGAGTGCTACTTCCAAAGTACATGTATAGCACCATCTATATGATGGTTGAAGTGAGAAAGAAATTCATCTCAAGCATAGTGAAAGCTTGGTGATCCAATAGCTCCCCCTCAAGCTAAAGTATGCTTGAGTCTTGATTCTCTAATAGAATGAATATCTACCATAGATTTGAATTTTCATAGATTTACTCCATCAAGTGTCTTTGTCATCATGTCTGTTATTTGTTTCTCAATAGGAACGAATGATAAATTGATTTCTCTTGCCATTCTCTCTGACAAAGTGATAATGGAATTCTATGAGATTTTTCCTTTCATGGAAAATTGGATTTGCAGCTAGATGCATGGAACTTACATTATCTCCAAGTATGTGAGGCTTGGAACTTAGAAGTCCCAAATCTGAGTACAACTCTCTAAGCCATACTGCTTCTTATGCTAAGTATCCAGATGTGCTCCTTCTATCATCCTTTGCTCCTTCCCAATCTGCATCTCGATAGATTTTGATATCAAAATTGAAGAGTAAGGATAGAAGATACCTTCTTTCAGTGTTTCTTTGAGGTACTTGAGTACTCTCCTTGCAGCATCCATAGGTGGTTTTCTAGGTGAGTGCATGAATTGACTAAGCATTCCCACAGTATAGGATTTATCTAGACTTATGTGAGTAGCATATATCAAGCTACCAACTAAACTTTGATATTCTTTAGGATCATCAATATCCTCACCTTCATACACACTTAGCTTGTGATTCATTTCCAAGGGTGTACCTATAAGCTTGGTGTTCTCTACTCTCAACTTGTGAAGTAGGCCTTGAATGTATCTTCTCTAAGTTAGATACATCCCTTCTTTGTATAAATCACTTACATACCTAGGAAATATGTGAGCTCACATAAGTCACTGATTTTGAACTCCACTTGCATATGTCTCTTGATCCTTTGAATGCCATTCAAGTCATCACATATTACAATTATGTCATCCACATATACACATAGATGGATAACCTCATTGTGATATCTTTTGATGAAGAATGAAGGATTTGAGCTGCTGGGTCTCAACCCTTGATCTTGAAGGTATGTAACCAACCTTTAACTCCAAGCTCTAGGGATTTGCTTCAATCCGTACAATGTTTTCTTAATTCTAAAAACATAAGATGTATGATTAGGGTTTTCAAAACCTAGAGGTTGTGATATGTATACCTCTTCACTTATCCAACCATTTAGAAATGCATTTTTTACATAAAGTTGGAAGATTCTCTAATTTCTTGCAGCATTTATACTTATCAATGTTCTTATTGTAGTCATCTTTGTAACTAGTGAGAATGTTTCCTCATAGTCTATACCATGAGTTTGTGAACATCCTTTGGTAACTAATCTAGCCCTGTACCTACAAATTGATCCACTTGAGTTCCTTTTAAGTTTATATATCTATATCCAACCAATTATCTTATGAGTGGATGAAATGGAACAAATTTTCAAGTGTCTATCTCCTTCAAGGCATCTATTTCTTCTTCCATAGCATTTTTCCAATTAGGGTTTCCCTTTGCCTCTTCATCAGTTGAGGGTTCTTCTAAAATTAAGTCTTTTTCCAAGTAGATTGAATGCTTTCTAAAAATATGGAATCATATCCATACCTTTCTGGTTGTTTCTTTTCCCTTCTTGACCTTCTAGGTGCTTGCTTGGAGCATTCTCCATGCTCTTGCAGTTTTGCTTTTTCTCTTGACTTCCATAGCTTGTTATCCTTTTCCCTTTCATATTGGTCATCATGTGTATCACTTCTTGCATCTTAGACCTATGTACCATGCTTGCTTCCTAGTTTATGGAAATCATAATCAAGATCATATGGTAGAGTTACTTCTTGTTTGTCTTCATCATACAAAGACCTCTATTCTTCAAATACAACATCTCTACATGTAGTGAATTTCTTGGTTGAAGTATGTAGAACATGTAACCCATCTGAGTTGAATCATATCCAATAAATACTTCCTTTGTTGCCCGTTCATCTAACTTACTTCTTATTTGTGAAGGTACATGAACATAAGCTAAACAAACAAACACCTTGCAATGTCCTAGACTAGGCCTTCGTCCATGTCATGCTTCATAAGGACTCATACCTTGAAGTGATTTGGATGGTAGTCTATTGACAAGGTACTCTAGTTCGAATAGCCTCTACCCATAGATAAACCTCTTCTCTTCAAGCATTGTTTTGGCTGATCCAACCAATGTCTCCTTTCTTCTCTCTGCAATTCCATTCAATTGAGGAGAATATCTAGTAGTAGCTTCTCTCTTAATACCTTTATTCTGCAAGAACTCATCAAATTCCTTGGATAAGTATTCTCCCCCTCCATCAGATCTGAGCTTCTTGAGTGATCTACCTATATGGTTCTCCACATGTGCTAGATACTTTTTGAAGTCATTATACACTTCATCCTTATTCTTGATAAAGTATAGAATATTCCATCGACTATGGTCATCAATAAATGAGACATAATACCGTGATCCTACCAATGAAGGTTCTTGGCTTGGGCCCCATACATCTGTATGTACTAAGTCCAATAAGTTGTTTTGGATGTAGCCTTTGTGGTTGAATAATTGTCTTTGTGCCTTCCCGATTTGACAACCATCACAAATATTGATCATGTGATGCTTTGATAGGTTTTTCAGCTCTAGAATACTTGGGTCCCTATATATATCCTTTAGTCTTCTTTCATTTACATGAGCTAGTCTCTTATGCCACACTTCAGGCTCACTTAGGGTTTGAGACCCAAAGTTGAATAGAGCTATGTTTTTGGTTTCTCCTACTTCAAAAGTAAAGAGCCTACCATGCTTCTCACCTCTCGCTATATTCTTGAAGCCTTGACATGGGTCTTCCACAAAAGCTCCACGTTGGGTGAACCTAATTTGCAAGCCTTTCTCAATTATTTGGCCTACACTGATTATGTTTTTTGTAATAGTGGCAACATAGAGTACCTTGCTTAGAATGTTTTTCCTACCATTGGATGCCTTGATTGTACCAATCTTCTCCACATTATGCTTTGTGTCACCCATGTTTGGACTTCATGTCTATGCTTGGGATTTTCATGGTAAGGTAAGAGAGTTATGTTGTCTACAAAATGATTTGAGCATCCTGAATCTATGTAGAATAAATGGTCATCTTCTCATCTTCTTTACCTCCCTTATGTCTTAAATTCATTAGAAGCAATGAATCTTCATGTTCTTGGTCTTGAGAATAATTTCTTTACAGCTTTTTTTATTGTTTCTATTGCAGTTGTGTCCATCTCTTCCTCTATTGTTGCCATATCCACCTCTTCCACTTGCTTTTGCGTCTTTCCATTGAACCAGCAATTCTGAGTGGTGTGGTTGGTATTATCACATATGGCACAATGTTGAACATTATGGCCTTTGTTTTTGTCATCCTTTGGTCCTTTCTTCTTCCCTTTCCACTTGCTTGCCTACAAAGTTGGCTTGGGAAGTCTCCTCTTCATCTTCTTCCTTCTTTTAGCCTTTCAATTTCTTGTCCTTATTATTTTCATATAGAGCACTAGTTGAATTACCATGATAGGAGTTACCTTCCTTTATGCTATTCTTGGCTTCTTGATTGAAGATTTGTCCAAGAAAGATGTTGAAGTATGGATTTTTCACATCCATGATGAGATCATATGTAGTGACGAAGGATTGCCCTTGCTTGTCAATTCTGATCCCATTCAATATCTATGTCATGATGAATTCTTCTTCACTGATCTCTTCAATGGATGCCAATTGATTTGGCAGAGATTATTCTTCATCTAGGTGAACTCATTCCATAGATTATTCTTCCTTCCTTTGTACTAGCAGACAAGAAAGTCTCTAGGACATCCTAAGTCTCTTGAGATGTCTTGCATCCTCTAATATGTGGTAATATAAAATTAGAGATAGACTTTAGTATGTATGACCTTGCTTGGGCATCCCTTGCACACCAAAGTGTGTGCATATATGTTTCTTCTTGAGTAGGTCCTCCTTTGGATCTTACAATAGGCATTGCTTCATCACTTGATACGATCCCATATAGATTTTTACCTTGCAAATAGGCCTCCATTTTGATTTTCCAAGCTTCATAGTTATGTCTATCAAGCTTATCAATCATTGATGGAAATCCATATCCCATCTTGAAGTTGCTCTAATACCACTAAAAGAAGTTGGAAAGTTTGAGGAACGTGAGAACTTGAGTTGCAAAGTGATGAAGGTGGTCCAACAAACTAGCATAGGTATTGACCTAGCTCTTTAGATATGTCAAATAGACCTTTTTGAGCTTGTACTTAGTGCAATAAAACTCAATAGGTACTTTGGAACATCAATGAGAATCAATTGGTACAAAGCAAATAGAGTTGGACTTTGACTAGCTCACAAAACCTTCTATTTTGGAATGAAGGCTTCCACTTCAAACACTCACATCAGCTAACATAGTTGCAATCAAAAAAATTCCTTTTAGGAAAATGTTATAAATAGGATTGACTTGCTATAATGCTTAGAAACCTTGATTCATAACAATGAAAGAAAGAGAATTTTTCTTAATACTATTTGGGTGTACCCCCGACTTTTCAGGATGGTGGCCCTAAGACCTTCAATTGGATATTTCTCTAAGTATGTTGAACCAAATGACTTGGAAATTTGTATATGAAAATAACAAGTTTTAAATTTTTAATAAGTGCCTAGTCACTCAGTTTAGAGCTCTATAGACAGAGACCCAATCTCTACAAGATGAGTGAGTCTGAGTAAGAGGGAGTAGAGAAATGATATGGCACCAAGCAGTGACCAAAAATGTATATATCTTATTTCAAAATCATCACTCTCTATTTGTACAAGAAATGTGTGGTCTTCCATATGTTGAGATATCAAGCTCAATATGTGATGATCCAAGATGACATGCATCATTTTTTCATTTCTCTAACATGTAAAGTGGTCACTCCGATATATGTCAGGGACACTTCATTGACCTTTATTAGATTTATCTACCGAGAGTGATGGCACATTTGTTTCTTTCGAGCTCACTCATTCGTGGACATTAGGTTTTTCCTTATGTACTAGTCTTTATATATTGCAGTAGTTGTACTCTTGTTTTTAGTTCATTCTTGTACATTCCTTTTTATGTAATAGAAGAAGAAGAAGAAGATCATTCTTCCTTGCCTCAATCTAAGTGTGTTCTTCTCTTTGATTGTGAGAGTGTGTGTGTAAGATCTCTTACTTATCCCCTTCCTCGTGACATGGTATCAAAGCCAATGTGGCTATAGAGAGCTCGTGGAGAAGGCCCACGGTGAAGAGAACATGAGAAGGCATAGAGAAGCGCGATTCACAAACGGCGTCACATTGCTACAAAAATTAACGTGAAGGTAGAAGATCTCAAAATATTTTCGTGAGTTATCCGATCACTCGTTTTTGTGAGATCAGCATTTTTGAGCCATCTCAACCTCCGTTTCAAGCCTACAAGGTGGTGATTTGACAATGCTCATAGATTTGAGATCCAAAATTTCAAGTGATTCTATGTATTGTTGATACACAAAAACTGTGTTTTTCTGAGATCGAATTGTCAAGTCATAGTGTGATAGTGTTCAAGTAGAAGTGTTGCTTGTAGTGTTTTGCAATGTTGTGAATTGTTGTAGAAATGGCAAACGTAGATGGAATGAGTTAGCTTATGAGCGATAAGCTAGACAAGAACAACTTCCATGCTTGGAGATTCAGAATGACGAATTTCTTGATGGGAAAAGGCTACTGGAAGTACATCGAAGGAGAGAATGAAAATGCTCCACAATTACTAGAGAGGAATCATACTACGGACCAGTTAAGAGCATATAAAGAATCTTGGTGAGGATTCAAACTCCCAAGGAAATCCCAGTTTTGAGTAGGTATTCTACTCTAGCAGAGAAAGAGGTAGAGGTAGAGGTTTTGAAAATGGAAGAGGAGTCATGCAGAATGGTTTAGTACTTTGCAGAAATTACTAGTTCCTGGATATGTTGAAACAGGTGATAACATATCACACCCTATCGAGCATACAGGAAACATAGCATTCTGTATGGAGGACAGGAAGGTAAAACATATTGTTGATGTGCTACATGCTCCAAATATAACAAAGAATCTGGTTTCTATTGGACAAATGGTTGACCAGGGATTACAAGTCAGGTTCAATGTTGATGGGTTATATGTAGATGAATACAAATGGGATGGAAGATTGATTGCCAAAGGAAACAAAGTGGGTAGGATATTCATCACCTTAAATGTGAAAAGTCTTGAAATGAATGCAGCCATGTTTGCAAAAGTTGCAAGAATCATTGCTGATATAGAGATCTGACACAAAGAGATTGGACATGCAAACTTGCAAAGGTTGAAATTGATGCAGTCAAATGATATTGTCCATGGACTACCAAATTTCAAGGTTGCAGAGATGCAAAAGGTATGTGCAGCATGTCAATTTGGAAAACAATCAAGAGCATCATTTCCACATGACAAGCATGTTAGTGAGAACATACAAGAAATAGCACATACAGATGTTTGGGGTCCTACAAAGACCACATATATGGGCGGTTATAGGTTTTATGTTACTTTCATTGATGATCATACACGAAAAGTGTGGGTATATTTCATGAAAAAGAAGAGTGAGGTGTTCACTCACTTCCAAATTTTTAAAGCTATGGTGGAAAAGTAGATAGGGAAGTATATTCAGACATTAAGATTTGATGGAGGAGGTGAATACATGTCCAATGAATTTAGCAATTTTCTAAAAAATCATGGAATTCGAAATCAGTTTTCATGCAGGTATACAACAGAATGGCATCGCTGAATGCAAAAATAGACATATTGTAGAGATAGCAAGAGCTTTGATGGCTGAGAAGAATATGCATTATTGTTACTGTGTAGAAGCTATTCATACTGCTGTATACATCATGAACAAAACTCCAACTACTGTTGTATATCAAGTTACACCTGAAGAGAAGTTTACAGGTAAAAAGTTAAACTTATCACGTCTGAAAGTTTTTTACTGTATTGCATATGTACATGTTCCAAATGAATTGAGGACGAAGCTTGATCCAAAAGTAGAAAAGTGTGTCTTCATTGGATACTCCCTTGAGTAAAAGGGATATAAATTTTATAACCCACTCACATGATAGGTGAAGGTGAGCAGAGATGTAGTATTTGATGAGATGTCAAGCTTTTATGCAGACACCGAAGAAGGACTGAATCTTGAACCAAATGACAAAGAAAATGCTAAAAAAATCAAGTGCAGAATCTCAAGCTTTGAGTGGACTGGATGCATCACCAAGCAATAGTTCCAACTCAAATCCATGGAGTGGAAGATTGCATGGAAATTTCAGTCCAGCAAATTCATCAAATACATCCAAGAAAGGTAAAGAAAAGCTTTTTGCTAGTCATAAAACATGTGCAAGTTTTGAAGACATTGGTGGAGATTCAAGCAGTTCAAAAAAGAGTCTTGATGAGGAACTTGGCAAGTAGTCAAACTCCCGATACCAATTCAATTCTATGCTCAATGTTCATGCAAGGAGGCAAATCAGAAGGTAATTCTTTCAAGAACCACTCTTGGAGTTCTGCTCTCACTTTCGCTGAAAATGTTGTAGCTTCCAATTAGAGTCTCCATGACTGCATGAATCCATCATAATACACAATGAGTGCACAAAATAAATAAAATAAATGTACTTATAGTCAATCTTGAGCAACTTCATAGTGGTTACCAATCGCGTGTCTTGGAGATTTGGTTCTCCACATATTAGTAGTCACTTCCTCTCATGCTCAAACTGATAAACATGCAAAGCAAAGTCAATGATTGTTCTCTTCCTCGCATGCCACTTCTTACTAAGGACAACATCGAAACATGATAGTCTTGCTATCTCAAAATTCAATATGTCCTCATTGGACTGGATCTGAATAGGTAAATTGACAACTTGTCGATCCCATGTCTTTGTTCCCTTCCCATCGGCTAACTCTACTATGTAAACATACTCTGACGATAGAGTCTCGAGATGTAGCCTCTTGAATAGGTGGGAACTAATGACATTACGTGTCAACCCAGTGTCAAAGAGTACCTTGATAGGCTGTCCTACCACAACTCCCCTCATGACAATGAGCTTTGTGTCCGACAATTGGTATCTTTTCCATGCCATTGGCAAAAGAAAAGCATCTAGCACAGTTGGGACCTTCTTTGTGACCTCCATGGCCACTATAGAAAATGATAACGGTGATGGGGAATCCCAAAATTCCTCATCATCATCACTCCCTTCTTGAGTAGGATTTATGACTATGGTGGTGGCTATGTTCTTTTTCTTAGGACAGTCCTTGAATAGGTGCTGCCCTAGACACCCATAGCATAATCCTTCTTTCATTGCCTTCTCTTTCAGTTGAGGGGTAACTATAGACTTATTATAAGCCCTCTCAGCTAGAGAAGACACTTTTCTCTTACCCCCTACTATTTCCTTGATCATATGCACCTACCTAGCCTCTTAAGAAGGTTGTGTATGGACCGAACCAAGAGTAGGTGTGTGGAAGGATCGAGTAACCTTAGGCCATCAGGACCTCTGACCGTAGAAGCATATGCCCCTATCTCCATCCTCATAGACTAAATCCATCTCCATGGCGTGTACCAAGGACTGATATCTCTCCTTCCTCACCAATGGTCTAATAGTTTCCCTAAGTCCCAAGATAAACTTGTGGACTTGGAGAAACTATGGGATAGTATTAGGCACTATTAGAAGCACCTCTCTATATTTATCTGCATATTCTTAAACTGTATAATTCTTCTAGATGATGAAAAACGAGGTGCCTAGTGCTCTAGACCTCTCATTAGGCCATAAAAAATTGTTATATGTTGGAACATCAAGCTTACACTATGCTTGAGGTGGATTTGATCTACATCAAAGGCTATCGTGTCGAAACAATATCCGTTGGAGACTTCTTTTTCATATGCTCATTTATTGTATTTTTTTTGAGAGATTTTTGATGGCTCATTTACCATTGTAAAAGCCTTGAGCTTTACACATGTAAAGGTAGAAAGATAGAGCCCAAATCCCACGAATTTGTGGTGGTTGAAGTTGCATTCAATCAAGTAATCAATCACCTAAAAGTAGATCAAACTAGGTCTTCACTTTTCCTAGATTGTAGGAAAGTGAATTGATTCCCTCCAACAACCATTCCCACCTTCATTTGAATTCAAATTCAACTTGTAAAAGTCTTGGAACACTCTTAGAGTCTATATAAAGACTTGGAATCACTTGTACATTACATGGAAGCAATATACATACACTTGTGACCATCATTGTCTTGATCCTTCAATTCTCTCCATCATCTTCTTCGCCAACAGTAATCTTGCAAAGGCTGCTGCTCTCTCTCTAGAGCTCCAAATTGAGTCCAAGATGACGCATTAGAAAGGTATTAGTGTCTAGTTTATTCCTATAAAGTTTCAAAGTATTTGGTTCAGTAGATTGGGATAAATCTGCATTTTTTCTGTCTTGGGGTCAATCTCTACGTATTCCTGAAAAATAGGAAGTACCATCGGTGAATGTTGCATTCATTCCTATAGCATATCAGCCCGAACAATGCTTGAAGAGAAGAAGTTGCCACACTATCTATGGGCAGAAGCTATTTCAGCTGCAGTGTACCTTGTCAATAGACTACCATCCAAATCACTTCAAGGTATGACTCCTTATGAAGCATGGCATGGAAGAAAACCTAGTCTTGAACATTGCAAGGTTTTTGGTTGTTTAGCTTATGTTCATGTACCATCACAAATAAGAGGTAAGCTAGATGAAAGGGCAACAAAGGCAGTGTTTATTGGATATGATTCAACTCAAATGGGTTACAGGTTCTTCAATCCTTCAACCAAGCAATTCACTACAAGTAGAGATGTTGTGTTTGAAGAACACAGGTCTTGGTATGATGAAGACAAACAAAACGTAACACTACCATATGATCTTGATTCTGACTCTCATCAATTAGGAAGTAAGCATGATACACAGGTCCAAGATCCAAGAAGCGATACAGACAATGACCAAGATGAAAGAGAAAAGGATTACAAGCTATGGAAGTCAAGAGGCAAAGCAAAGATGCAAGAGGTTGGAGAATGCTCCAAACAAGCACCTAGAAGAGCAGCAAGAGAGAAGAAACTACCAGAAAGGTATAGATATGATTCCACATTCGTTATGAAGCATTCAGTCTACTTGGCAAAAGACTCTATTTTAGAGGAACCCTCAACCTATGAAGAGGCAAAGGGAAACCCTAATTGGGAAAAGGCCATGAACGAAGAGATAGATGCATTGAAGGAGATGGACACTTGGGATTTGGTTCCAATGTCACCGAATCAAAAGGTAATTGGTTGCAGATGGGTATATAAAGTTAAAAGAAAATCAGATGGGTCAGTTTGCAGGTACAAGGCAAGATTATTTGCCAAAGGATGCTCACAAACTCATGGTATAGACTATGAGGAAACATTCTCACCAGTTGCAAAGATGACTACAATCAGGACATTGATAAGTGTAGCTGCTGCAAGGAATTGGAGGCTCCTCCAACTTGATGTGAAAAATGCATTCTCAAATGGTTGGATAAGTGAAGAGGTATACATGTCACAACCACTAGGTTTTGAAAACCCTAATCATCCATCTTATGTTTGCAGACTTAAGAAAGCATTGTATGGATTAAAACAAACACCTAGAGGTTGGAATTACAGGTTGGTTACATATCTTCAAGATCAAGGGTTCAAAGCTAGCAGCTCAGATCCTTCTTTATTCATCAAAAGGGATCACAATGAGGTTATCTATCTATGTGTATATGTAGATGATATTATTGTGACAGGTGATGATCTAAATGGCATTCAAAAGATCAAGAGACACATGCAAGAGGAGTTCAAAATCATTGACCTAGGTGAGCTCACATATTTCCTAGGTATGCAGGTGATATATACAGATGAAGGAATGTATTTGACTCAAAGAAGATACATTCAGGATCTTCTTCTCAAGTTCAAAATGGAGAACACTAAACCTGCAGATACACCTTTGGGGTCAATCTCTACGTATTCCTGAAAAATAGGAAGTACCACCGGTGAATGTCGCATTCATTCCTATAGCATATTTTGCTTATTCCTTATACTTTTGTGCATTCCATACAATCAACTCTATGAGTATCACTCCAATAAAAGGATTTTTTCTAATTGTAATCACGCTGGTCGCTATGGGCATTTGAAGTTCATTGTCTCTTCCATAGATAGTAAGTTTTTTGAGCTAGTCGACCCGCGAACCTATCTGTTTTGTATCGACTCATTCTCTTTGATGCTCCAAAGTAAATAGTGTGTTTCTTTGCACTTATTGCATGAATATAAGGTCTATTTGAGTTTCCATAAGCTCAATGTTGGAAGCAGTCAGAGGCACAGTCAGAGGCACAGACGACGTGGAAGCATGTAAAGACGGAGCAGGGAGCCAGTCGGATCATTTTTTCAAACAACTATGTTTTTATTACCTCTTCAAACATCCAACAGTGATTTTCATCACTCTTGTAACATATGTAATATAGACAAAATCCCATTTTCTAATTCATAGCTCCATTTTGTGCAAGCCGAGGAGTCCTCGAGCTTGAGGAGCTTAGGTAGAATGCTCGTACCAATTTTCGTTATTTTTAGACATTGTTTACCCTTCCAAATAGCCTCTAGGACCTATTTTTTAACTATGCCGGTCACTAGATGTGAAACCGGTCAAAACTAGTCTAGAAACTATAAAAAGAGCTAGAGAGCTCATTTTTGAGGTTGGTTCATGTTGGCTAGTGTGAGCTTAGAGCTAGTTTGAGCTTGTAATAGTGATCTTGAGTAATAGAGCTAATTTCCCACCTTCCATTGTGTCTTGCTTGTCTCTTCATTGTGTGTGTGTATGTGTGTGTGCATCTTTGTGCTTCTCACCTTCACTCTCACATCATCTCTCATTCACGATCTTCATATCACTCCTACCTCTTCCGTGGATTGACATTAAGGAGGTGAAGCTTCTTAACGTGGTTCTCACCATTGTGCTAGAGCAACACCAAATTTGGCGCCGTTGCCGGGGATCGAGTCTAGGACGAATGTGTGATGGTAAGAGTATAGCAAGAAGTGGCGTTGGAAGGTAAAAATTTCAGTTTTTGTTGTTGTTTTTACTTAGTTTTTACTGTTTTTCACCTCCCCCACACTCCATCTTCATCATCGCATCATCATCTTCATCTCCAAAAAAATCAGAAAATTCACCATATCCACCCATTCACCTCATTTCCCCTCATTTGTGCATGTGAGAGAGCGAGAGAGAACTTTTGTGCTTGTGCGTGCTTGTGTTTTCTTGAGTTTTCTTGTAGGTACAGAGCTCCAGTGCATCAGGAAAGCTTGGAAAAGGTAAAATTTTACTCTCTGTCAAAGATCTGCCAAGTGTGGCGGACCATCGCGATGGTCTGCAACCTTCGGAATTCTTGGTAGGCGACCACACCACGAGGTAGGCGACCCTTGCGCATCTACGAATCCACAGGCGCATCTCAAAAATTCACACTTTGGTGGACCATCGCGATTGGCTCGGACCATCGCGATTGTGTCGCACCATCGCGATAGGCTCACGCCATCGCGACGGCTCGGCCGGACCATCGCAACGGTCTCGGACCATCGTGACGGTTCACTTGAGCCATCGCGACGGTCCACTTGGACCATCGCGATTGTTCAGCTGACCCCGGACCATCGCGATTGGCCCACGCCATCGCCACGACGGTGCCACGTGTCAAGATAGACCATCGCGACGGTTCATTTTTCGGACCATCGCGACAACCCAAAATCGGACCATCGCGATTGGCTCACGCCATCGCACTTGTGACCATCGTGACGGTTCACTTCGGACCATCGCGATTGTCCACAGTTGACCGTTGACCGCGCCATCGCGATTGTCCGCCTGATCGGGCCATCGCGACGGTTCGACCTCACGCCATCGCGATCGTTCACTTCGGGCCATCGCGACGGTTCACCTTTTCGCACCATCGCGACTATCCAAATTCCACGCCATCGCGACGGTTCGCTTGGACCATCGCGACGGTCCCAGACCATCGCGATTGTGCACCCCCATCGCAAATTTAGGGTTCCATTTTTTGACCAATTTTGGGGGTATTTTTGAGAAATTTTTGGACCATTAGACTCATAGGAGACCCCTTAGCTCATATTTGAAGGAAAGTCTGATTGTCAGTTTTTACCCCCCAGGGCCTGAACGCTCATAACTTTTTCATCCGAAGTCCGTTTTTTGAGCTTAAGCTATTTTGAGGTTCACCTAGTTTGGGACTAGAAAGCTAGGGGGCAAACATTGAAAATTTGGGCAAAAAGGGAAGGGGCTTAAAAGGTGTATATACTCAAGTACTTGATCATCCAACTGTGAATTGGTCTAAAATTGGATTTTTCCAGGTCTAACAAGGGCAATCGAAGTCAACCAAGGCAAGGCAGTGAAGGGCATAAAGCTTGGGAAGCGCGGCTTCTTGGGCATCAGAGCAACCAGAAAAGCCGACTCGAGGTTGGAAGATTACTCAACCCCCTCAGTCAATTCTTAGCTTAGGATAAACGGTAGTGTTGTGGATTAACGACGATAGGAACGCCTCAAGTACAAGAGAATTAAATTGGTCAAGTCCAAGACTAAGGATAAAGGTGTGTGTGACGAAAACCTAAAGGAAAGAACATAAGTCTGACGGAACGAGAACTCAAAATTATAACGGAAAGTCAAATTCCTGACGCATATATTAAGACAAGAATCTAAAGAAATCTAAAAAGGATCAAGAAAGTAATAACAAAGAATCGGTGACGATCTAAGTGTGTAATTGAGTGTGCAAGGAAGAAGATTAATGAACCTTAGATCAGGGAGACACATAGGTAAGTCGGATCGACGAAGCCTTAGATCATCAGAGGCAAGTGTAAGAACTACTGCACGATCGTGGGCTCAACAATTGAATAGTAATTACCCCTACGAGAGCTCAGATACTAGCGAATCAGAAATGGCATTTAGCACAGATAGACCAGAAGGAGGGTCGAATGTAGCCTATTTAGAAAAGCCAGAAGGGCCCTATAGAACGCAATTAGAGTTCCTCCGAACCAACCGATTAGGTGCTCGCATCTATGAGGATGGTTTGCGAAGGCAAGTGGTGCAAATGCACAACCCTGATCAACCCATTGGATTGGAAAGACCAGTGGTGAAATTTGAGAGAGATGCTTACATAGACAAAGAAGGAACCATGTACGTCCTAAGTACGCAACCAAACGATACTACTGAGTTTGGCACAATTCAATTAGAGACGGAAGCAAAATTTCAAGGAAAAGAACCGTTAGAAGAACCTAGAACACCTAGAGGGAAATCCGTATTAACAAGAGTACTCATCCCAGAGTGGATCCCTCAAGATAACAGGAGCACCGAGTTGTTTGTAAATAAAGAGACAGATGAAGCCTTTTGGAGGTACAGAAAGGAACACCCTGGTGAGATAGGCATCATTACAATTTATGAATTCAAGGACCCAGATACACCTGGAAAGGTTGTATACCTGGATGAGACTTCAAAAAGAGTCTTTGTGGTGCCTGACCGCGCTAAAAACACATACACATGGAGAGGTGAATTGGTATTCCCTCCATCTAGAACAAACATGAATACAAGTCAACAAGGGGCAGGAACATCCTCAGCCCATGGACATCAAAGAGGGAAATAAAGAGAGACCGGAAGTAAGCTTTAATCACCCCATAGGGAGAGATAGAACAACCACAGATACTAATAGAGTGGATAGACAAAGAGATCATGGGATACCAGGTGGTAGAGATGATTTTCCTCTACCTAGACCATGTGAACACGCAAGAGTATTGAGACCCACTCAATTAGTAAAATCAATGAAGAATTACTTTGATGGGACAGGAGATCCCTATGACCATGTCGCAGAATTCAAGCAAGTACTAAGAGCAGAACAAGTCGAGGACATGTTCACGCAATACAATGCATTTGGACTAACGTTAAAGAATACCGCTTTAACTTGGTTCCAACCATTGCAACAAAGGCAATTTAGAGACATCCATCACTTTTTAGAGTCATTCATCACTGAATTCTCTAAAAGTGGGATTAGACATGACACGTCTTCGTTGATTCATAGCTTTAAACAGACCCCTCAGGAAACAGTTAGACTGGCAGGACGTAGATTCAGACAATATGTCGAACGATGTCCAATGCAAGAGCTACCCTCACAAGCCAAACAAGTATCGCTATTCCTAGATGGCTTGTTGAGCGCTAAACTACGCTCCTATGTGTACCTAAAAGAACCCAGAACGCTAGAGGAGTGTGTAAGAATATGTATAGACATCGAGGACAACCTAGGAGATGAATTAGAACTCTCAAAGGTCTATAAGGACTCAGATTGTTCTTCTCTAGCATCCACAAAATTGTCTAATTCGATAGAGGACCTAGCAGAAAAAGTGGCCCAAAAACTAGGAGTTTCTAGTAAACAGGTGCCCAAGCTACCAACTAATGTACGTTGTTACACTTGTGGTGGAAATCATTTGGCAAACGTGTGCCCCAATGCACCACAACCTCAAGCCAACCCTAGTGGCCAATATTGTACAATTGAGAGAAGATACACGAATCATACGGCTCAGGACTTCCCATACAACAAACAAACCGTGAGACAGAACTACCCGCAAACATACCAGCAGCCAGGTAGGTATCAAGGCCAATACAATGCTCAGCCTTATTACTATAGGCCTCCTCAGAACTACCCATACCAGGCTCAACAGAGACCTCAACCCGTCTTAGCTCAGCAGCCACCCCCACCAGCGAATGTCATCTCAGTCAAATACGCTGCTGCAGAAGAGAACCTAAGTAGGGCCTTAGTGCCTTCCTCACCCTTGATCACAGAAAGTGACCCGAACTCAAACAGTTTTGACTCTACTCATGTAACTAGTCCACCCGCTTATTACACGGAGTCACCAGAACATGTGGAGACATATCATTATGATAGTCCACCAATGGAACCTAGTTGGGAGCCAGACTATGCTAATGTGATGTACGTAAACCCAAATCCACGGCCCCAATTGAGACAACAGAGACTACAGGGCCCTAGAGGACCATGCTTTAGGTGCCAAGGAGATCACTTCATAAAGGATTGTCCCCATCCCCCAATAGCAAGGCAATCACAGTACTATAACATACAAGGCTTTTGTGCCGATTGTGGCAAAGAGCACATAATCAAAGATTGTCCTAAGAACCCAGTTAACACTTCGAATGTGACACCGATCAATGTGATAGGTATTGTAAACAACGCAGATGGATCCAACCCTACATACGTGCCTATCCAAGCTATAACCAGAGCCCAGGCGCTCTTACAAAACCAACAGCTTAATCAAGAGAAAGTAGCCGGAACTAGTGAAGTTGCAGAATCTAGCAGTAAAAAGACAAAATCTTAGAAAGATTCTAGAGAAAGAATCAAGAGAAAGTGGAGTAAAAAGATCACTGAGTTGGAAGGAAGTCTAAAAGAGTCGAGAGCCAAAATAAAAGAATTGACTTCACAAGAATTAAACCAAGAAAACCCAGCTCAAAAATCAGGTTCAGTTTTGGCGGAACCCATACCAGAAGATCTAGACATGATGTTTCGTGCATATCAGGCTAGAATAAAAGAGGGACCTCAAGTAACGGAAATGAGTAAAAACTACCCACGAGCTGACCTAGAAATTGAGAGAACTAAACTTTGCATGAAGATGGTAGAGTTAGCACAAGCTTTGTTCGAAGCCTCTAGATATCTTAATTGGAATAACATGGCAAAACCAGAATTACACTTTCAAGGACTAATGGAGAGGCTAGAACACTTGATAGAAAGCAAAGAGAAAAAGGATCAGCATAGGAACCCTATTGTCCCAGAGACACAGGAAAGGAATGCACCATCCCTGTCTCAAGTACCCAATACAGAAAGTCAAGACAATTTGTCTTCCATACATAGGTACTCACATGAATTTTTGAGGGAAATCCAAGAAGAGAAATGGAGAAAGGAACAAGGAACCCATCCTCCTATTCAAGAAATAGACGACTTGCAGGAACAATTTCCCCAAGACATCCCCTCTATATATGATGATGTAGAGGTGGAACAACTGAGTGAACCCACAGGATTTGAATCTAATTCTCTACAAGAATTACCTCAGTTCACAGGACCTTGGGAAGCAAAGTCTATTAGTATGAGAGCACCCACGATAATAGTGAGGAATGAAGAATCAGTGATCCCTAGGAACACGGAAGTGATCAAGAACACGAAAGTACAGTGTAATCTCACTCTGGAGGAATTGTTAAAGGTAAAACCAGAATTGTGGAAGCACGTAGCAAATCAATTCCCTGAGCTTGCTACCACACCCTCTCAAATAGGATCACATAAGAAGGTACCAGAGATACCCGTGGAAAAGATTGGAGACGTAAGCGAAGGAGAGGAAGGTAACACATATCTTCCAATAACCCATCAGGGCTACACCACGAAAGCCATCTTAGATTCAGGAGCCGGAGTAGCCATCGCTACCACCGCTTTGTGGAAACGTTGGGGTAAGCCAGCACTCAGACCCACCAGGATGAAACTACAAATGGTTGATGGACACATAGAAAAACCATTAGGCTTACTAGAAGGCATATCTCTCACCACTTGTGGTGTAGAATTTGAGCATACTTTCGCCATTTGTGACTTTGCAAAAAATCGTGCTTATGAGATGATATTGGGACGACCATTCATGCGTCAGTTGCAAATTGTACAAGATTGGGGAACTAATTCTTTGTACTTGCAACATTTAGGAGTGACTACTAGAGTCAATCTTAAAGACTATTCACATAGAGATGTACCCCCAATACAATGGAATACCATCCATAAGACACCAGTAGAGACGAAATCCGTGCACTCATTAGAATCAGATCCTTCTTGGTTGCATGAGGATACTCATCTATGGATGTGTAAAGTAGCTAAACAAGAGGAAGAAAGATTAGAAGCCAGGACCTTAGGTGCAGAACAACATCCACGAACCCTTCAAGATCCAGCCTACGCACCTGTAGTATTCCCGGACGAAGAGTTTGAACCCCATGGTTGGGCAGAAATCCTAGCAACCATGGATGTAGCCATCAATGAAGAACAATGGACACCCCACTGTGACGAGGATGGCTATGACATTTCAGTTTTCACGATAGAGCCAATCATGGGCGATGCAATTTTAGAAGAGTGTGAACCGAACACTGATGCATTTGAGGATGCAAGCGATTTTGATTTAGAATCAATTATCATGGACCCGCCCTTTGCATCAGAGGAAGAATATTTCTACGAAGTAGAGACTCACACTCAGAGACACGAGGACATTACGAACGAGGTGAGGTTAGCCACAGAAGTGACTAACAAGAGTGAAGGTAAGAAAAGAAAGAAGAAAGCAACCATGTCAGAAAAAGAAGAATCTTTATTTGAAGTACCCGAGAACTTCAAGAAATATGAAATTGAAGATAGAAGGATCATGGTACGAATGCCCAATAGAAAGGCGAATGACGGACAAGTATATGATAACCGAGAGAAAACCAAGAAAGTAATAGTTGCCATAGAAGGAGAAGAAGAAAAATGCACATATATAGGGCATGATTTGACAACGGAAGAAGAAGAAGAGCTAGTTGCCCTATTGTGCGAATATAGAGATGTTTTTGCGTGGAGTTACAAAGACTTGAAAGGAGTAGATCCAGATATATGTTCTCATAGAATCCCTATGACTCCAGATGCAAAACCGACAAAACAAAAACCTTACACGTACAATGATAACTACGCTGCGAAGATTAAAGAGGAGATAGATCGATTGATAGAAGCAGGATTCATTTACGAAATTGAGCATACCGAATGGGTATCCCCCATTGTGGTAGTACCCAAGAAGAATGGAAAATTGCGTGTGTGTATTAACCTTAAAAAAGTTAATGCCGCAACGATTAGAGACAGTTATCCTCTTCCTATCATGGAACACTTATTGGAAAGAGTTGCGGGCAAGGAAGTTTACAGCTTCCTTGATGGGTTTTCAGGCTATAATCAAGTAGCCATCGCTCCATAAGATCAACACAAGATGGCTTTTGCCATTGAATGGGGCATATTTGCATTTCGTGTGATGCCATTTGGCTTAACAAATGCACCCGCCACTTTCCAGCGACTCATGTGTCATGTTTTTAAGGAATTCTTACGCAAGAGCTTGGAAGTTTATGTCGATGACTTATGTGCACATTCAAATGTAAGACAGACACATATCCCAGAGTTAAGACAAATATTTGACAAATGTCGAGAATATCAGGTTTGTTTGATCCCAGAAAAGTGTGTTTTCATGGTCAGACAAGGCAAAATTCTAGGACACATTGTGTCAAGAAATGGAATCTCTACGGATGAGGAAAAAGTGAAGGTAATTGCGGATCTACCTAGGCCGACGAACATCAAAGAGGTCCAGGCATTTATGGGCCATTGCGGTAGTATTATAGGAGATTCATACACATGTATGCAATCATAGCCAAGCCTTTGTACTCTCTTTTAACCAACTTCGAATGGACAAATGAATGTGAAAATTCATTCAATGAACTTAAACGAGGTTTGTGCTCAGCACCTATATTGACAACCCCAGATTGGAGTAAGCCATTCCATGTACATGTGGATGCATCCAATTACGCCATAGGATGTGTGTTAGCACAACCCACGAATGAAGGTAACATAGATCTCCCCATAGCTTACGCGAGCAGACAATTGAACGCAGCAGAAAGAAATTACACCACTACGGAACGAGAGGGATTAGGGATGATCTACGCGGTAAAGAAGTTTAGGCACTACTTATTGGCCAACAAATTCAAGTTCTTTACAGATCATCAAGCCCTATTGTACTTAGTCAACAAACCATGTAACACAGGACGACTGATACGTTGGTCTCTATTACTCATGGAGTATGATTTTGAAGTGGTAGTCAGGAAAGGAAAGACGCATCTCAGAGCTGACCACCTCTCAAGATTAACCTCAGGAGAAGCTCCTCAAGGAGTAGCGGATGAATTACCAGATGCATACTTGTTTAACCTTGAGATAGCACCAGAATGGGCTAAACCTATAGTCCCTATTCTGACATACGGACCCAAGAATCCTAGGATAAAGATCAAAGAAGGAGAGATTACCAAGTCTCAGAGATATCAAATAATGGCAGGAAGCATATATAAACAGGATAATCAAAAGATTCTTGCTTGTTGTGTAGATGAATCAGAACATGCGAATTGGTTGCAATTAGCACACGTAGGTGCACTAAAGCAACATCATTCAAAACATCGAACATTACAAACTCTGCATAGATTGGGAGTATATTGGCCTACGATGGAAGCAGATGTCTACAGGTTGTGTAAGGAATGCAATGTTTGTTGTGAAAGACCACCAGTAGAGCATGCTACATTGTATCATGTGTCTCTCACACCAGACTGGAGTGAACCTTTAGTGACGTACTTGAGGACGAACACATTCCCTCAAGGCATGACCTTAGCTCGACAACGCAGTCTAGAGCAGGAAGCTCAAGATTATTCACTTATTGGCGATAATCTATACAAAAGAGGACGAGATGGATATCTAAGACAATGTGTTCATGAGAGCGATTATCTTAGCATACTAGAGACTGCACACCAAGGTGTTGCAGGAGGTCATTTTGGACCCGATAGGATAGTCAAAGCCATTCTCTTTGCAGGATTATGGTGGCCCACTCTTCACATGGATGCACATACCTATGTAAAGAGATGTGACGTGTGCCAAAGAACTCAGTTTCCTACTCGCAGAGATGAAATGCCATTGAAACCCATGATGGGCGGACGTGCATTTTCAAAGTGGGGTATAGATTTTGTAGGACCCATTAACCCCCCTGCAAAAGGTACACATGCGGAATACATTATTGTTGCCACAGATTATCTTACGAAATGGGTAGAGGCAAAAGCCACAAAAAAGAATGATGCACACACGACTGCAAAATTCTTATTTGAAAATGTCTTTACAAGATATGGATTGCCTATAGAGTTAGTGAGCGATCGAGGCACTCACTTTCTAAACCAAGTCATTGAATATTTGTTACAGGATTTTATGGTGATTCACAAGAAATCTGCACCATATCATCCTCAGGCCAATGGTCAGGCTGAAAGCACTAACAAGATACTTTGTAACGTACTGACGAAACTCGTGAACAACAAACGTTCAGATTGGGACAAACAGTTACACCACGCTATTTGGGCATATCGAGTGGCCTACAAGACCGTACTCAATGCAACTCCCTTTCAGATGGTTTTTGGTCAGAATGCAGTGCTTCCTTTGGACTTCTTGATACCTACCCTTAAGGTTGCACAAGAACATCAGTGGACCGGCCATGAATTATCAGCGAGAATAATGGACTTGGAACGATTAGGAGAAACCAGGCTGAAAGCAGCAGCAGGAATATACCCAGCGAAGAAGCGACAGAAAGCATATTTTGATGCACATGTGAAAGATAAAGGTTTAAAAGAAGGAGACTTAGTTCTCGTGTATACGCTGAAACAGCACGCACGGAAGTTAGAAAAGCGAGGTTATGGACCTATGATCATTAACAGACTTTCGACAAGTGGAGCAGTACAGTTAGCCACCTTAGAAGGAAATATAATGCCTAATTACATTAGTGGCTGTAGAGTCAGGTTATATCAAGAACCTCTTACTGAGGATATGCTTAGACGACTCACATTGGAAAAAAAGCGTAAGGAGGAAGAAAACAGAATACGAGCGGAAGCTCAGGCAGAAGCAATAGAACGCATTAAGCGCATGAAGCTAAGAAGACAAGGACTAGGGAGAGAACATTATAACCATCTGGAAACATCACCCAGATATCCCATGGCCATGTGTCAAGTAAAGTCAACCACTCATCCTAGCATAGTGGACAGGAGACCATTCATTACAGTTAGGCTAGAGCACGGCAACCCTTGCCAAGAACTCAGGGCTTTAATTGACTCAGGTGCTGCGACTAGTGCGATTAGATGGTCCCACTATAAGGATTCAGGAATAGAAATGCGGCCAATTGAGGCATACCTCATAGGGCTAGGAGGCATGGAAACCCCTTGCATGGGTGAGGTGGACCTTCCTATCCTCATTAAGGATGTGACCATGACAGCAAAACTACTAGTGTGCCATGATGACGACCTAATAGAACCCCTAATCCTTGGCCAAGATTGGCTATACGATCACTCAGTGGACCTAAATCTTAGACAAGGCTCCTTACAGATTGGAACCTTAGAGCAGAAGCGAGTGATACCGCTTGACTTCCCTAACGGCATTCCGACGGAGGTTTGTAACCCTAGACCCTATGAAATACATGCGACGGAAGACCGGAAGATCTTTGATCAGACCAGTCATGTTACGTCTACACCAACCCACTCGGGCTTGGCTATGGACAGTTGTCAATCAGAAGGACGACAGGAGATCTTCCCTGGGACTTCCTGCAAACTAGAAGGGGCAGCTACCCAACCGCTAGGGCAGATGGACACAATCAGCGGTCAGGTGGGTTGCATCAGCGGCCAAATGAGCACGACACCCTGCGGTGCTCATCCTTCCAAACTTGTTGCGGACTGGCCTAGATTAAAGTTAAAGAACGAATCACTTCCTAATGGGCAGGTCACACAAGTATTGGATCTCCCTTCTTTTCCAAAGCAGAGCGTCCATCCGACCTCTCAACCTCAACAACAACAGAGTCAACCACGACGAAGGAACCCAGACCGACGACAGTATCAGAAGACACAACAAGGAAAGCAGTCTAGGCCACCCAAAGGAAGCGGCACCAAAAAAATATGGGTGCCAAGAGGACAAAAAGCACCGAAGAACTCCAACCAAGCAGAGATCGACAAGAAAAAGGCAGGGCAGAAATAGAATCAATATCCACCATCCCCTCGACCTTCTTCTACAGGTCCGAGCATTCGACAAATTTGGATCGCCAAGAAATACCTTACCCATAGACCCACACCCACGCAGATTTGGGTACCCAAACCATGTATCATAGCTCAACCCTTAAGCCATGTAATATACACCCCTCACAAGTCTTTCCATCCCTCAATACCACCACACCCGATACTACCTTTTGCCACTCAGCAGAAACCCACCACCCACTCAAAGACTCTTAGGAAATGGATACCGAAGCGTGTCCAACCGTCTTCCCCTAACCCATTGTCTAACAAAACTACCCCCCCGACTAACATACAACCTTGTAATAAATCACTAATCTTTAAACCTTGTATAAATTCACCCACCATCATCACACATCACTCATAATCTCATCTCATCAAGAAATGTATGCATAATCTGAAACGTGTAGGTGTCTAGAGACCTGCACTAGTGCTGCAAGAAGCATTGCATCCATCACATCACAACACTTGGCTACACGGGTTACGCATCAGTTATGGAAAGGGATTGCGGTCTCACTTTAATGGGATCATAATTAATTTCCATGCTGATGTGTTAATCTTTTGTAGCAGATCTTTCTCATTAGCGCATCAGTCATCATGCAAACCGACGAAGGACCATCAGAAGCAGGCCCCAGCGTAGCTGCAGTGCCCCTCAACGTTTTACGAGCAGAATCCCACCCGACTGCTCCACCACCAGAATTCCAAGGATTTCCAGGGCCCATGCCGATTGATAACCCACCTATGGGCTACAAAGAAAAGATACACCGTAACTCTCACTGGTTTCAGGGACTTGCAGGACCCTTAGCGGACGCGGATTTTATATTTGAATCTAATTTGACGTTTGATGACCGCACTTGGGGAAAATACCAATTCTTCTCCAGAGAGTTCGAAGGCCTACAGAACACCCAGGACTTAACTCATGTTTGGGCCAGAGCCGGCTTCACGGAGTATTTCAGTGATCCTCTGCCCAAACCTGACTTTTATAGGTGTTATTATTTAATCACTACTTTGCTCGCCTCAGAGAATAAGGATATCCCAGGAACTTTTATTTTGCCCTCTTTAGTGGATGATCCACCTTACAAAAGATTTTATCTTTCGAAGGATTTAATCAGAGCTGCCATCAAGATTCATGGAACCCACACGCCCACAGATCGAGAAAGATTAGTTCCAGACCCTATGAAACGTGGGGATGTCACTAAGTGGGAGGAGATCTCAGCAATTACACCTGAGCTGTCAAAGTCGCTACGGATATGCATGCAACATTTTGCATTCCCCGCTCAGGACAGATTCACCATGCCTCATAAAAGAATATGGTTTGGATTGTACTTAGCCTGTACTGGACCTCAGACTCTCGATCTGGCGAGCTGGATCATTGATCAAATGTATTTGGCACAACACAGATGGGAACGAAAGAAAGTGCTTAATGGATGTTGTGTGCTGACAAGAATTGTTTATATGTGCTTGGCTTATGACTTGCCAATTGAACGTGCATTAACAGGAGAAGAGCTGAAGGCATTCAAAGGAACGACGAAGAAAGCCAGGAAGCCCAGCAGAGCACGGGCAGGTAAGCGCATGAGAGGCACTATTCCTTGCCTTCAAGTGCCAGAGTCACCATCACCACAACCCTCTCCAGAGCAGTCACCGACAGAAGCCGCTCCCACAGTACAACCCATTCGAATAAGGTTATCTAGACCAGTGGTAACGGAGGGCACTACTAGTACCGTTGCACCTCAGGCAGCTACAACCACAGAACCCACCACCACGATAGCAGAAGCTCCCACCACTATTGGTGCGGAAGCCTTTTCTTTCCCAATACCACACATGGAAGCAGAACCAATAAACACAACGTTCGATTTTGAAATGCCTGATGCATTCTCCAATGAGTTCCAGTTTTCAGAGGCACAAATGTTCTCTCAAGAATTTGAAAGGCCGAGTTACCCTACCACACCGCGGGATCAGCCACAGGGACAAGTGGTGTCGAGCTCTGATGATGAAAGAACAGCATCTGATGACGATGAAGGTGACGATGAAGCCAGCCAGGGCACGCATGATTCCCAAGAACAAGGACAGACAGACGGCCAAGGCCAACAAACCGATGCACACGGTGACACCAACACGCATGAAGAGGAGACTTTCGAAGCAGCAGCTTACACGCTGGCAATCAAGAAATTATATCGTACGATGGAGAAAGTCTGGGCACGGAAGAAATTGACTGAAGAAGAGAGCCAAACCATCATCGAACAAGAACTCATCTCCGGAGGATTTGAAGAAGTCTACATCAGAGGGTTTAGAGAACTGGTCAAATCCATCGGCCCGGTTGAAGCATTGAGATATTTACAAAGGAAGCCACTCCCCCAATATGACCCTCGCAGAGTGTGCCTGTTATCGAAGCCCGGTGAATATATTCGAGTTCCGGTAGGTGCTCAATCATCCCACCAGGCGCAAGATGCACGTCTACGTCCGGAAAGATCCTTCACCGAAGAAGCTATCCTAGTCGACTCCCCACCACGTACTACCGTTGTACATACTACCACTATCCTTGAAATAACATCCACACCTTCTACTCCTCTCTCACCTCATGTTTCACCAACCCATCCTGTATCCCCTGCAAACCCACCTGCTCCTCCAACAGCCACACCAGTCCACGGCAACATAGCCACCGCCTTTGCCCTGCCCATTCATGCCACCATGCCCGCACCCACCCCACCTCGTCTACATGTTAACCCCTTCACCCCTTCATCCTTCCCATCCTTCCCCCCACCTTTAAGACACCCTTTCACCTTTCTAACCCCACTAACCTTCTCACCAGTTTCACCTCCCCAACCCACTATAACCCCTATTTCCCCTTTTCACCAAGCTGCTCGAGCCATCCCCCCTGTAAATTACTCTACATTTGTAAATCCCGTCTTCACACCTACACAACCACCCACATACACACCGCTTTTCACAGTCACCGCACTTGACACGTCCAATGACATGGACATCTCACTACCCACCAACCAGCACCCACTGCACCAGCACCCACTCCACTCACAGCACCACCATATTTAAGTACGTCACAATTTTCCACGATCACCACTGCATCCACCTTCCCAACCCCATTCCCCATTCCCGCTGCACCTACTTCCACTGCATCCTCACTTAGCACTCCATTACTATTATCGCCAACCATAGACACTGCACTTCAACAAATGTTCACATGCATGACACAAGTACGAGATGAGTTTGCATCTCTTGACAACAATTATCAACAGCTGCAGAGGACGACAAATGAATTACAGTCGCAGCTTAATTCATTATCAATCGAGAATGCCTCTTTAAATACGCGATACCAAGAACTAAGAGAGGCATATCATAAGCTAGAGCTAGAAAGTGAAGAGAAAACAAAAGAAGCCACTGCTGATCTGGACAACCTGCTTCGAGCCCAAACAATTAGGAACGCGACGCTGACCAGGAATATGGGCTTACTCAGGAGGCACCTAGCCGCAGCGAAAGAGGAGAACCAGAGACTCCAAGAGCAGAATAGAGAGAATTTGGAAGCGGCATTGGACCATCCAGAACAACCCTTAAGTCCTAGCAGATTCAAGGCAATCCCATCTGAATCGATGCAGATGTTGCTAGAGGATCACGTGAGATTGCTAGAGGACTATGATCGGATGAACGAAGAACATCATAAGTTAAAGGAAGATCACAAGCTACTACAGCTCAGAGAACCGGCACCACAACAAGTACAAGTAGCAGCAGCATTACCAGAACCTGTGGACCCCTCTCCTGACCTCATAGAGGAACTCAACGCATTACGGGCCCAGGTAGCCACTCTCCAATCACGCATAGATGTATACGAAGCACCACCACGGCCTGACTCCCCACCGGAGATCCCAGCTGACGACGAGAACATAACCATTCCGGTGGAGGAAACGTTTGAAGAAGCATACGAGCCCATACCCATCCCAGGCGGACAAGTCACGGCCGAAGGCCAGATGACCTATGAACTTCCTACCCCCGCGTGGATGAAAACGATCGAAGAACTTGGAACGACACATTCAGCCAGAGTAGAGGCACAGTTACATGCCATGGCCATGATTGAAGAGAGAATCTTACAATCCCACTTCTTTGCTCATTTGGCCCCCCGACGCTATATATCTGGGCATGAGCTGCAGTATAAACCATACTTCATGTTAATGGCTGAATATCAGCTAGCTATAGAGAAAGAAACCGGCATGAAACCCACGCATGCTACACAATTCGAGCCGGCGGACTTGCCACCAAATGCGCAAAGAGGAGAGATCCCTCAACCTGATTGGCGCAAAGACCTACTCCAGAAGTACCCAGAAATGATGAGCACATGGGTGAAAGCGCCTTTACATTTAAAGTATAATCCTTGTTGGGGACCAGTACCACAACGCCGCTCCTGGACTGCATTCGCTATCAAAGTACAAAACAATAGGCAGTGTCAGGATTGGTTGAATTACCCCTACTTCAAGCTGCCCACCGAGTTGCCCACTGTTGGCTATATGATGGCTACAATCCGTCACTGGCTCCCTCGCCTGAAGCATATGGATGATATCGCAGCGCATATGACTGTCAAAATTTTTGACATGATGCAAATGATATTTAAAGTCTTCCGACGCGTCAAGGCACCGCATGTAAACACCCCGGGATTTGAGCATGGTAACTTTGATCTAGTATATGACATGAGCACAACGCCATCGCTCCGGGTGTGTTATGCCTGGCACTGTAGAATAAAATACCTACCGGCGTGCTACAAGCAAACATTTGAAGAGATGTTCACCACCGGATTTTGGGAATACCATTCCGAGGTATTCATCAGTAGGCCCACACATTTATTGCAACTTTTTGCCTGTGAGCGAATGGTTTATTCCGCGCACTATCAACTCCCGCCACCCGACGAACCGCAACCGATCGACTGGGAGAAACTCGAGGCTGATTTGGCCCGAGGCATTCAAGTATCTGAGCACACCCTCGCTCACGACCTCCTACAAAACTACATCCGGCAGACCGCACAACAAGGTTCTGTCGAGGACGACAGAAGCGAGAGGGAGGGGGGTGTTGGAAGCAGTCAGAGGCACAGTCAGAGGCACAGACAACGTGGAAGCATGTAAAGACGGAGCAGGGAGCCAGTCGGATCATTTTTTCAAACAACTATGTTTTTATTACCTCTTCAAACATCCAACAGTGATTTTCATCACTCTTGTAACATATGTAATATAGACAAAATCCCATTTTCTAATTCATAGCTCCATTTTGTGCAAGCCGAGGAGTCCTCGAGCTTGAGGAGCTTAGGTAGAATGCTCGTACCAATTTTCGTTATTTTTAGACATTGTTTACCCTTCCAAATAGCCTCTAGGACCTATTTTTTAACTATGCCGGTCACTAGATGTGAAACCGGTCAAAACTAGTCTAGAAACTATAAAAAGAGCTAGAGAGCTCATTTTTGAGGTTGGTTCATGTTGGCTAGTGTGAGCTTAGAGCTAGTTTGAGCTTGTAATAGTGATCTTGAGTAATAGAGCTAATTTCCCACCTTCCGTTGTGTCTTGCTTGTCTCTTCATTGTGTGTGTGTATGTGTGTGTGCATCTTTGTGCTTCTCACCTTCACTCTCACATCATCTCTCATTCACGATCTTCATATCACTCCTACCTCTTCCGTGGATTGACATTAAGGAGGTGAAGCTTCTTAACGTGGTTCTCACCATTGTGCTAGAGCAACACTCAAGGGCTGGTCTTGTGCCGGTTGTCTTGACCAAACTTCGTCGCTTCGAAACGCACTTTTCTACCTTCTACAAGCTTCTCCAAGTTCTTTCATTATAGACCAAGATTTTGAACTGATCCCAAGTCTTGGGCTCCTTCTTATCTTGTTCGATCTTATGCCACCACCTATGGGCAACGTCCATAAGGTTATATGTATCTTGTTGAATCTTGTGCCTATCATCAATTATATGAAATAAGCGGAAGCACTGCTCCCACTTGTTGAGCCACTGCTCAACAGCATCAACAGTCCTAGCACTAACCGAACCATGATATCTAGACGGCTTAAGATCGTTAAGCTACCTCTTGCCCTTTACTAGGCTTAGGCTTCCCTACATACTTAGGGAAGTTAGGATTCCCTACAGACTTAGCAAAGTTTTCCATTCTTTTTGGGTAAAGAAGTCCTAAGAAGTTCATCCAAGAATCTATAGACTTAGGCTTCCCTACCACCCTTTCCAATAGGTGATCCGTTGTCAGTAGTGAAAGAATATCTCCAATGTTTGCTTCATTAAATTTCTTCAAGTTGATACACACACAAATTTTTCCATTCTTTTTGGGTACTACTACCATTGGAGAGACCCATTTATTATTTTCAATTTCATAGATGAAGTCTGCATCTAGAAACTTGTCTATTTCCTCATTGATCTTTTTGAAGTACGTCTTGTTATAAGTGTATTCTTTTCTTGATTGGATTGGATTTTCTCATCATGGGAGTACTATGACCTTGATCCACTCCTTTCAAATCATTATAGGTATATAAAAATACATCTTGGTATTCTCTAAAGAGGCTAACTAAATCTATCTCTTCCTCTCTAGTGCGATCATTGGAAATCTGAGTGCATAAATCCTCACCATTATCAAGGGTAATTAGTGAATATCTTCTTAATAATTTCCTTGTTTTCATAACATTGTCTATCTATAGCCTCTTTCTTAGCCGTTTCCACTTGTATATTCTTTCTTCAAATTTATATTTCTTGAAGTTCATAGGGACTTCAAAGGTTGAGTTGTTCTCCTCATCCTTTAATTCTATAGACTTATGTATGGCTTTCTCAACTTGATAGGATTCCTCATAGTATTGTATAGACTTAGATTTCCCTCTTGAATCTAGATGTCCAACCTTAGTCAAATAGTCTCTATCTGATACATGAGGAATACCCCTATGTATGGTAGCTCTTTACTTCCTCTTCTTAGAACTTTGATCTCTTGTTGTCTCAACAAAATATCCCATTGGTCCATGAAGAGGTCATAGCCTTCCTCACCTTGAAATGGAGTGAGCGTCTACTCATCAACAACCACATCCAAGGTAGCAAGGATCTAAGCTCAATCATAAGGTTCAAGATCATCATCTTGGAGTCTCATGGGCATAAAGGAGAGATATTCAATCGATCTATCAAATTTAATCTCCTCCCACATAAGCATTTCATTCCTTTTTCTGACCTCTTGCCTTTGATGGACTCTATAAGTGAGTGTCCTCGTGCTTTCAATTTGCATTCTTCTCTTCCAACTCACTAGATGAATCACTTTCTACTAGATCATCTACATTTTGATGGATAGCCTACCATTTGAGTGGTGGCACATCTCCATTTGGATGCACCCCAATCTTGCACCACTTGAAGCTGGCATGAGAAGGACCTTTCTAACAATAATTCATAATTACTTGCCTTTCCAAAGTCATAGATGCTCAGAGTATGTCCAAATTCTACACCACAAGTTCTTAGGGTAACACCTTCTAGGAGTTGTAAAGGTTTGTCCATGTTTCCATCTACTTATTGTAACTTTATTACCACTTTCCTTAATGTCCATTTACTCCATTTGATCGACAAGGACTTGGTAGCCACCACTACTCCAAATCCTGAGTTAATAATGGCTATAATGGTGACATCATTGAAGGTGATCAAAGTGCAAATATTTCCTTCATATACTTCATTTTCCTCTCATAATTTATCTAGAGCTATTTTCTTGACTTGAGTATCTAATTTCACTTTCATGGGATCTAGAGCTATTGTCCTAGTTATGTTATCCTAATGGTGAGGTTTCAATTTGATCACCTCTTCCACAATGAGAGTACACTTCATTCTAACTTCCTTGAGATCAATTAGTGTTCCTTATCAACTCTTGGGATCACTCTTATTTGAACAAAGAAGTGTCGTCTTTTTGAAATTTGAAGTGACTTCATCTGTCATTGATCATAATGAATGCCCTCCATCAAGCTCATTGAAGGGAGGTGTGAACACATACTAATTCTTCCATTTATTTTGCTACCCTTCATGCCAAAAAATTTCTCACCAAGACTTTGCACTATCTGGGATATTGGACCCAAAGTCCTCTTTCAAATTAGGCATTACAACATCATGCGTAGGCTCTTAGTCTCGTGTTTTGCATCCTTATCTGGAACTTTAGGATCAATTGGTGCCACTCTTTCATGAGAGATTTTTACTTGATTAAGTTCAATTGGATTAGTCCCAAATGCATCTTGCTCCTTATGTAGAAGTGATGTTTCTACTTCAGGAGAGAGTATGGATGGCTTCATGTGTGTGGACTATCATTTTCCACTCTCTAAGGGTGATTGAGGAGTGCACACCTTAGGAGGATAAATGCCTTGATTTGCAAGATCCATCTCTATAGGCTTTTCTTGTACTTGATTCGGTGGTGTAAAATGTGTTGGTGTAATTCACGAGCCTCTGCTAGAGTCCTAAAAAATCGAGGGTATAGCTTTACTTGCTAAATTGATTTCTCTTAGCATAGTTTATCTTTTTACATCATTCCACTTGGAATAGTTATCTTGCTAAGCTAATTAAATACCCCTAAAAGGAATTTTTCCAATTCCTACTGTGCTGGTCATACTGAGAAAAAGATCCAGCAGGTGTCAAGACATAAATAGAAGGTTTTCATGAGTTTTTGAGTATCAAAGTTATCTGTTTTGATTCAATCATTACACACATCACTTCCAAAGTACATAGGCCATTTTATGGTGTCAATGGAAAGCTGAGGAGGTCTACTTATCAAGTCTGAAGCATTAGGGGGCTGGTACAAAGCAGGTTTGGCAGTACCTACTCAATCTCTTGGAGCATCCATCCATCTTTCCCAACAGTGGTATCAGAGCAAACTAAGGTAAAATCGGAGATGGTTTTCCTTCATTTATTGATAAATTGGACAGAAACAACTATCAAGCATGATCTCTGAGGATGAAGACCTACTTACAAGGAAGGATTCTCTATGGATACATCTCAGGAGATGAGGAATTGCCCTCATTCAAAACAAGAGGATTACCAACAAAGGAAGAACATGAAAAGCTCAACACATGGTGTGCTAAGGATGCATTGGCAAGGTCTTATTTACTCAACTCCATCTCTGATTTTCTTTTGCCACATATTACGAATTGTAAGACATCCCAAGAGACTTGGGAAACCTTGTCATCATATTTTTCTTCCAACACAAGGGCTTTGAAAAAATTAGTTGTGGATTGAATTCACAACATTAAGGAAGAAACCTAAGCAAGCTGTTTCAGAATTTGTGACCAAGATTAAAGATGTAGCAGATCAATTAGCAAGCATAGGAGAAGAGATTGAAGAAGAGCCGATTGTAAGGCAAGTAATCAATGGGATCAAGGCTGATGACAAATGGGAAAGCTTCACCACTGCCACGGACCTTTACATGGACATGCAAATTCCATATCTTACAACTCTCATGGGAAAATTGTTCACTCATGAAGCAAAGCTCAACGTGAATGGAGATACATCCAAAGGTAATAACTCTTCTGCCCTATATACAGATAAAAAGTCTAAAGATAAGGGCAAGACAAAGAAAGTGGAAGATGAAGGCTCTACCTCCCAAGCCAACTATGTAGGGAGAGGTAGATCATCAAGAGGAAGGGGCAGAGGAGGTAAGCAAGGTAGGGGGAGATCCTATAACTCCTCACCATGCAACATTTGTGGTTTATCAAATCATACTACATATGAGTGTTTCAGGAATTACAAGAATCAGAGAGGAAGGGGATACCAAAGAGGTGGATACTCATAGTCAAGAGGTAGATTCAACCATCACCAAGGCTACAACAACAACTACAACAACAATTACAACAATAATTACAATGGCAACTACCAAGGAGGATTCAAATCCAGAAAGGACTACAACAACTACACAGAGGAGTAGGATGACTCTCTTCTGATCATGAACATGACTTCAAAATTAGGTACAAATGATGACCACCTATTCTACATTGACTCAGGATGCTCAAATCATGTGGCTGGCAATGTAGCACTACTCTCTGATCTTGAGGAACCAAAAGGTAAGCATCAAGTCCAAACAGGTGATGACACTAAGCACTCAGTAGTTAAAGTTGGAAATGTTAAGACTTGTGATGGAAATCAGAACTTGTTGAGCAGGGTACTTTATGTACCAACCATTACCAAAAATTTGATGAGTGTTGGACAGATTATGGAGAAAGGTTTGCAGGTTAGATTCAACCAATATGGAGCATTTGTGGAGGATCCAAGACATGGGTTCAAGAGGATTTCTAAAGGAGAAAAATCAGGTAGACTTTTCACTTTTGAGCTAGAAGACACAAAGAGTATTGCACTATACAGTTATAAAGATCAAACACTTTCAGAGCTTGAGATTTGGCACAAACGATTAGGGCATATAGGAGAAAGAACCTTGAAGCAAATATGTAGGGACCAATGTGTGCTTGGAATACCTAATGTATCCAAGCAACATATGATTTATAAGTGTGGTGCTTGTCAATTTGGAAAGTCTCACAGGTTACCCTTCTTAAGAAAAGGTTACATGCATGAAGACCTACCTAGAGCTTGTTCATACAGATGTATGGGGACCAAGCAAAGACCCCTCAGTCTCAAGATCAAGGTACTATGTATCTTTTATTGATGATTATAGCAGGTGGACTGTATTGTACTTCATGAAGCACAAGGATGAGGTGTTTAATTGCTTTAAAAAAAATCTTGCACTTGTTGAAAATCAGATAGGAAAAAATTTGAAGAGGCTAAGGTCAGATGGAGGAGGTGAGTACTTCTCCAATGAGTTTGAAAACTTCTTGCAGGACAGAGGCATCAAAAGAGAAATCACCACAAGGTATTCTCCTGAACAGAATGGGGTAGCTGAGAGAAGAAATAGTTTGATTGTTGAGACAACTAGGTCTATGTTGAATGAAAAAAAGTTACCTAACTATCTATGGGCAGAGAGTGTTTCTACTGCCACTTACCTCATAAACAGGTTACCATCTAAGTCCCTTGATGGCATGACACCCTATGAAGCATGGCATGGTAAGAGACCCTCACTAGACCATTGCAGGATATTTGGATGTGTAGCATATGTACACATTCCTTCTCAAATAAGAGGTAAGCTAGACCCTAAGGCTGAGAAGTGCATCTTTATTGGATATGATTTGAATCAAAAAGGGTACAGGTTTTATAACCCTTCCAATAAGGGATTCATGGTGAGTAGAGATGTTGTATTTGATAAAAATGATTCTTGGTATGAGAATGAATGCAGGAAGGTTAAACTACCCTATGATTTGGAAGAAGAATTTCCAAGTCTTGCAAGGAACCTACTTAGAATGAAGACTCAAGTTCAGAAGATAAAGACACTATCAACCTTGAAGAGTTCAAGGCATGGAAGTCCAAGGGCAAAATGAAGATGAAGAAGCTTGAAGACATACCTAAATCTTCAACTCAATCTATCAGAAGATCACAAAGAGAAAGCAAAAAACCTATCAGATATGGGTATGATACATCTCTTGTTACTAAACACTCTGTTTATCTTGCCAAAGATTTGTCAATTGAAGAACCAGGATCATATGAAGAAGCCACAACCAAGACAGAATGGAAAGAAGCTATGGATGGGGAGATTGAAGCACTCAAAGAGAGTGACACATGGGAGTTAGTACCAAAAAAGGACTCCATGAAGGTAATAGGATCCAGATGGATCTATAAACTTAAAAGAAATTCTGATGGCACAATTAATAGGTACAAAGCCAGATTGGTAGCCAAGGATTTTGTACAAACCCAAGGCATTGATTATGAAGAGACATTCTCTCTTGTGGCCAAGATGCCAACCATCAGAGTGTTGGTTAGTGTGGCTGCATCAAAAAATTGGAATATGTACCAATTGGATGTCAAGAATGCTTTCTTGAATGGATGGATTTCAGAGGAGGTATATATGTCACAACCTCCTGGCTATGAGGACCCTAAGAAGGTAACATATGTTTGCAAATTGAAAAAGGCTTTATATGGATTGAATCAAGCACCTAGGGCATGGAATCACAGATTAACCACTTATCTTCAAGACCAAGGGTTTGTCATGAGCAAGGCAGATACTTCTCTATTCATCAAGAGAAGTAATTCAGAGCTAATATACCTTTGTGTTTATGTTGATGACATCATACTTACAGGTAATGATGTCAATGGAATCAGACAAATCAAGAGCCAGATGATGAAGGAGTTCAAGATCAATGATATTGGTCTATTGAAGTATTTTCTTGGGCTTGAGTTAGTCTATACTAACTCAGGAATATACATTACTCAGAAAAAATATATACAGGATATGTTGAAGAAGTTTCACTTGCAGGATGCCAAATGGAGTTAGTGTGCTAAGTCAGTTTATGCACAAGCCAAGAATACCCCACTTAGAGGCTGCCAAGAGAATCTTGAAGTATCTCAAGGGTACACAACATCATGGTTTGTATTTTCCTTACACTTCAGACATTGATATCAAGATTTATTCAGATGCAGATTGGGCAGGATGCAAGGATGATAGGAGGAGCACTTCTGGATACATTTCTTTGCAGGTGATAAACCAATTTCATGGTCCTCAAAGAAGCAACCTACTGTTGCTTTGTCTTCTACAGAGGCAGAGTATAGAGGACTAGCTAATGCAATACAAGAATCCATTTGGATTAAGCTTTTGTATATAGAATTGGGTTTATATACTAGGTCACCAATAACCTTTGGAGATAATACAAGCTCACTTCACCTTGCAGCTAATCCTATCTATCATGCTAGGACCAAACATATAGAGGTCCATTACCATTATGTGAGAGAGAAGTTGCTAAGCAAAGACATTCAACTAACCTATGTATGAACCAACATGCAAGGTGCAGATTTGTTGACTAAAGCTTTGGATGGAACCAAACTTTGCAGGTTCAAAGCAATGATTGGATTGCAGGATATACATGAAGACTAAAGATGAAGACCAATCCAAAATGTTTGGCTTGAGGGGGAGCTGTTGGTGTAATTCACAAGCCTACTCATTTGGCTTGATAGATACATTGAAGTCCATACACATATGGAGAAGCATAGGAACTAGTGCTAGTGGTTACTTACCACTTTATCTCTTTGTAAAAGTCAAATTGACTTGGAATCTTTGTAAAAACCTACCAAAAGGATTCTTGGAAAAAGTTAGCTCTTTCATTGAAGGAATATCTCCTAGGATATAGGAGCTTGATCATAGGGAGCCAAAAGTTTGAATTTGAATTCAAATTTTTACTCATTCTCTATAAAAATGGTCATGGAAAAGTCGCGGGTAGAGCTCATCACTCCCGAGCTTCTCATTCTTGATTCTGAGTGTGTGTGAGGCCTACACTCTAGCCCACACCTATCTACCCCATTAGGCAATGAAATTCATGCCAATGGATTTGTATACAAGTGTTCATTAATACATACATTCTCATTAATCATTTCTGTGTTGGAAGTGAGGTAGGCCCTTAGGCTCATGTCACAGGTCCATGGTTCCATAATTCCAGTCATGTACAACATTAATTCCATCAATCTTCCATATTGACAAAACATGAACATACCACAACTTAATCATACAAATGATGAGATAAAGATAGAGAAAGAATAGACATCATGTGTAAGGTGTTACGTAAGACAGCGCTTACTCATAGTATCATATATACCAATGTTCAATGTACAATGTGGGAGCATATCTCTCAACCACTCTATGTGATGAGAAATGGATGAATGAGTGAATGTACAATGTAACAAACATATTCAGATGTGTGGGCAGTAATCTGAATATACATGAGATGTGTGACCTAATAGGTTATAGAAGAGTGAATATGAGTGACTGAATGAGGAAGGATCAGTGTGAACGGAAATCCTCAAACTCATGTGAACACACCTTCTTAAACACCTCATAAAATATGCATAAAGCATATAAGTACTGATTCTCGTGTACCTATGCCAAATAGGACTCCTCCTGATATGAACGCCACGACCTCCATAAACTTCAAGTAGTACCTGTGTGCATAAAGAGAATATGTACCTGAATACTTTAACATAAGATGTGAATCTTATGTTAAACTCCATCTAATGTCTTTGAAGTAGCCAGATATCTTCTTGTAGAAGACAATCTTCAACCTAATATCTTCCTGTAGAAGATAATCTTCAAAATCATGTAGATGGTCCCATCCAATGTCTTTGAAGTAGCTAGACATCTTCTTGTAGAAAATAATCTTCAACCTAATATCTTCCTGTGGAAGACAATCTTCAAATACATCTTGTAGATGGGCGATCCTCACCATCAAGATGCTAATGACCAAGTCTTCTTGCCATGAACAAGAGATAACCTCCTCTCCATGAGGTAGAGTGTGAGCACACTCTTCATCTTCTCCAAGAAGAATCACCAAGAAGAACTCCATAGCTACTCCTCAACATGCTTCAAGTTAGCACCATGGCTGCCCCATGTGCTAGAAGAAACACCACCTCTACTGAGGTCCAAGCTCTAAAAAGCTTGTGTTGATCCTAGGTGAAGGATAAAAGATAATGAGGCCAATACTCTTTATATAGTTTTGTGAACTCTTGAAAAGCTTATAATAAAGCTTCATAGCGAAAAACAAACGCGATCGCTAATTGATCTCCATCCGTTGTTCGATGCTTTTCAGAAAGCGTGTCGCCTGTTTGCGTGGTATTTTTAATATAGAAAAGTTGTATAAAAGCTTATTTTCTGTGCTGCAGCTCACGGGATTTGATCCCTGGTCACAAGGATGAGAGGTTGACGAAGTAACCACGCTGCCCGTCGTCCTTTCTTGTACAAGGAGTGAAGAGGAACTGTAGACATTCTGTGCGTGCCCGTTTCCTTTAAGAAGGACTAAGAGTGAGCTCTTATAAATGGAGTACAATTTGACCAAAAAGAATTATTGAGACATTGTTTGACCAATAGGATATTGATTCCAACAATCCCCCCTGCAATGTCATATTGGTACAATCTGGACTGGATCTGCAAACTGTCACAAGCTGCAAACTATCACAAGCTTCAAGCTTGTACTTCGAACACTTCAGAACTTGTTCTTCAAAAGTCTTCTTCAAAACTGAATTTGACTTTCCTTCAAAAGAACCTGAACTTGCTGAATATGAACCATAATACTTGAGAAAATATGCAAACTAGATATCCAATAGTGTACACATCAAGCAATCACTGCTTGACAACAAATGTAGCATGTACTGACTCTGAACCTGCTATCTCTTGTCTTCAAAAACCTGAAAACATACACTAGTATCCATATATTTGCATTTACCTTCCAAAAAAGTTTCTCAACGTACTTTTGCTGTGTCATGTAAATACACTAAACAAGATCAGGAACTGAATCCTGGAACCTGTGACTGACAACTCACAACTTAGTGTATTATGAACACTGCTGGTTCATCTCTGACTGTACTCAAGTTAAATCAACTCAACTCAATTGCAATCAACTGAAATATGAGTCAAAAATCTATGATGTCATCGTGTCTTCATCCTTTAAATCCTTCATACCTCTTTCCTTCAGAACTTGGTATAAACATATATGTGCGCACTTCTGAAATATACCTTTCTGAAATATCAAGCTTCTCTTTAAATAGAACTCTGGAACCTTCTCCTGAACAGGAACATCCTAACAGGAACTTTCTCCAAATATTCTTCTTCTTCCTTCTTCTTTCAAAGCTGGAACATAAAGAGAACCTGACAAAGGAAATATAGGAATACCTGAAATAGGAATACCTGTAGGTATGACTCTGCATTCTTTTACATATGGCTTGAAAATAAGTCTTCATGTTTCATCACCCCCTGGATGACTTAACACTAGTATCCAGTATTCTTCAAATATATCAGACTTTATGAACTGTGGAACATCTTCCTTCTTTCAATAAATCTGATCTTTAATAATCCATACTTGTATCTGAAACAAAAGTTTAGGATCCATAATCTTCTGTAACATAACAAGTATCTTCTTTTTCTCTGCAACACAAATCTGATAGAATCTGAATCTTTGACTTACTTCTTCCAATGCTAAGAACCTTATCAAACAAAGGATAGACAATTGAATCATAAATACTCAAGATCATACAAGATCTATCCAAGATCAATGATCTCTCCTGTGTAGAATCTGCTCTTATCAAACCTTCATGTCTGAATGTTTGATTTGCTACTTGAATGTCTCCAAGTGTCCATGCTTCTCAAAAAGTTGTAAAACTTTTCTTCAAACAAATCCTTTAAGGAATCTGAAATTCCTACTTGAACCATAAGTGGACAAACTTCTCACCTTGAGAACTCCAAAAGCTGCAAGTTGATACTTCATAACTTTCATATTTTACCCGGGTGAAATGTGACAGTACCTGCTTGACTTTCTTTTGGCTAACTCCACTTCTCAATCAAGTGATAGGATCTGATGGAACACATTTTTGAATACAAACATGTATCCAAAAATCAAGACAATCACTGAAAGTAGATTCTTCAACTGACTGGTACATCAAGTCTGAATTTTCTGAAGTTTCTGAAAGTATTGAATATGAGGTAACCTTTTCCAAACATAAAACCTCAACCCAAGTCTTCAACATCTGCTACAAAAAACTCTTTTACCTCAAGAGTTAGATAAAGAAGAAATATACTTCTCTGCAACTTGTCATATACCAAGTAGCTCTGTATTGACACTCCAAGAATTCTTTGAGGGAACATATAAGCTGCCTGCTTAAAAGCTTCAACTAAAACATAACTCATACATATATGAGTTAAAACATATATCTGCTGCTTTTCTTTCTCTCAATGCAATTCTTTGTCAAATCTACTAAATCATGACCAAGTGTAATGCAAAACAAGAAACTGCTTCTTCTTTAAACAAGATGTTCTCGTAGACTTGTCTTTGGATGTAGAGGATAAAATAGGAAAAGTATATGGAAAATATATGAGAAAAGGAAGCCTTACTTTTCTTTTGGAAATGATGGACTTTCTTCTTCTGCATCTTTCTTCCACCTGATGATGTCAACATCTTCAAACTTCTCTTCCATACCTTTTGTTCTCTTCATCTTGAAGTAGCAAACACTCTTGACTTCTTCAAATGAACTTTTCTCTTCCTCTAATATAAGAGTAAGAGATAAAACAAACATGGTATATAAATGGAAGTTGAATATAGAAACATGTTTTTTCATCTCCTCATATCTCTTAATCAAAATTCTGCTTCAAATGTCTGAATCGACTAAATTCACCAATCGTTGTCTGAATGATGAATTGCCCTTCTAGAGTTACCTTCTCTAGATACATTTGTACCTTGATATCCAACCAACTTACAATAGAAAATTGGCTGAAAATACTCATCTCATCTCTGCACTTGTCTTCTTAGATGAACTTTCTTGCCATGAAAGAGATTTCTCAAAACTCTCTAGAAAAACCTCTAGATACCTATTTTGATGTAGCCTTTAACTTTCAAATGATGAAAGCGTATAAAAGCATTCCTTGAAATTCTTCAAATCTCTTCATAACTGCTCTTCTAAGATATGACCTGCAAATGATAATCTGATAGTAGAAACTGATACCTGTGATTTGATGTTGATCTGATTTCTTCATCTTCTCTAAACCATTGTTCTTCCTTGAATTTGAAGTAGTCTTCTCTTCATCAATTCTGGGTCTTCAAACAATACTTTTGTAAAGTATTTGCATACTCTTCAAAAATATTCGGCTGCTAACAGATCATCAACTTCATACTCCACACTGATGAATACACATGTGACTGAATTGTCTAATTCTCAAATCTCTACTCATCTAGATTAAGTGTGTATGTCAAATGTCAAATGTTAGAAGATGCTTTCAAATCATATGTTGTAAATCTGGAAGTCTAGGAACCTGGGATTATGAATGAGCCTTAATGCATTGATGCCAAAGATCTAAAGTTCTGTAACCAAAACCTTAGTGCTCTGATACCAAATGTTGGAAGTGAGGTAGGCCCTTAGGCTCATGTCACAGGTCCATGGTTCCATAGTTCCAGTCATGTACAACATTAATTCCAGCAATCTTCCATATTGACAAAACATGAACATACCACAACTTAATCATACAAATGATGAGATAAAGATAGAGAAAGAATAGACATCATGTGTAAGGTGTTACGTAAGCCAGCGCTTACTCATAGTATCATATATACCAATGTTCAATGTACAATGTGGGAGCATATCTCTCAACCACTCTATGTGATGAGAAATGGATGAATGAGTGAATGTACAATGTAACAAACATATTCAGATGTGTGGGCAGTAATCTGAATATACATGAGATGTGTGACCTAATAGGTTATAGAAGAGTGAATATGAGTGACTGAATGAGGAAGGATCAGTGTGAACAGAAATCCTCAAACTCATGTGAACACACCTTCTTAAACACCTCATAAAATATGCATAAAGCATATAAGTACTGATTCTCTTGTACCTATGCCAAATAGGACTCCTCCTGATATGAACGCCACGACCTCCATAAACTTCAAGTAGTACCTGTGTGCATAAAGAGAATATGTACCTGAATACTTTAACATAAGATGTGAATCTTATGTTAAACTCCATCTAATGTCTTTGAAGTAGCCAGATATCTTCTTGTAGAAGACAATCTTCAACCTAATATCTTCCTGTAGAAGATAATCTTCAAAATCATGTAGATGGTCCCATCCAATGTCTTTGAAGTAGCTAGACATCTTCTTGTAGAAAATAATCTTCAACCTAATATCTTCCTGTGGAAGACAATCTTCAAATACATCTTGTAGATGGGCGATCCTCACCATCAAGCTGCTAATGACCAAGTCTTCTTGCCATGAACAAGAGATAACCTCCTCTCCATGAGGTAGAGTGTGAGCACACTCTTCATCTTCTCCAAGAAGAATCACCAAGAAGAACTCCATAGCTGCTCCTCAACATGCTTCAAGTTAGCACCATGGCTGCCCCATGTGCTAGAAGAAACACCACCTCTACTGAGGTCCAAGCTCTAAAAAGCTTGTGTTGATCCTAGGTGAAGGATAAAAGATAATGAGGCCAATACTCTTTATATAGTTTTGTGAACTTTGAAAAGCTCATAATAAAGCTAATAAAGCTACGATCTGCGATCTCCAATAAAGCATGATCGCTATGCGAATAGTCTTCCGCGTTCGCTGTTTGTTTTGCTTTTATTGAGTTGAAAAGCATGATATCAAAAGGATATATCTCCGTGTTGATGGCGACGGGATTTGATCCCTGGTCACAAGGATGAGAGGTTGACGAAGTAACCACGCTGCCCGTCGTCCTTTCTTGTACAAGGAGTGAAGAGGAACTTTAGACATTTTGTGCACGCCCGTTTCCTTTAAGAAGGACTAAGAGTGAGCTCTTATAACTGGAGTACAATTTGACCAAAAAGAATTATTGAGACATTGTTTGACCAATAGGATATTGATTCCAACATTCTGAGTTCTCTGTTATACTCCTTGAAAGTCTGTCTACTTGTGAAGTGCATATCTCGGTCAATTCTTCACCAAATTCAATTATCTAAAGCTTGTTGGATTCTGCTTGAAGTTATATACATGCTATCAAAATTTCAGGAGATTCTATTCAGCCAATTCAGAGAAATTTGCATCGAGGTGATCACTGGTCAATGTCTCCTACAGTCGTAAAAAATCGGGCGTATAGCTTTACTTTCTAAATTGATTTCTCTTAGCATAGTTGATCTTTTTACATAATTCCACTTGGAATAGTTAGCTTGCTAAGCTAATTAAATACCCCAAAAAGGAATTTTTCCAATCCCTACTGTGCTGATCATACTGAGCAAAAGATCCAGCAGGTGTCAAGACATAAATAGAAGGTTTTCATGAGTTTTTGAGTATCAAAGTTATCTGTTTTGATTCAATCATTACACACATCACTTCCAAAGTACATAGGCCATTTTATGGTGTCATTGGAAAGCTAAGGAGGTCTACTTATCAAGTATGAAGCATTAGGGGGCTGGTACAAAGCAGGTTTGGCAGTACCTACTCAATCTCTTGGAGCATCCATCCATCTTTCCCAACAAAATGTAAGAAAACAATAGCACAGTGGAATAGACCAGTAGACAGAGTTGAGAGAAAAATGCACACAAAGATAGATGCAGATTGAGAGATAGACAACTCAAATTCTCAGATTGTCCAGCATAATGCAGTTACAATGATGGTGTTGTCCACCCCTGCGCTCCCAATGTGGAGCTTAGATGGCGATCTAGACAGACTCTAGATGAAGGGCTTACTAGTGCACAATGCTATGTAAAGCTCAACATGGGTTGTGCTTATATAGCCTTACAAGGCGGTTCGGTATAGATAAACGTAATCGAGAGATACAAAATAGTCGGTAAAATATACAATCCAACAATATCTCCATGACCAAAAGTTCTACTGTCTCAGCCCGTAGGAATAGGCCCCCCAGACCTCGTAGAAGGGGGCAAGCCCCCCTCTGCACTCCCCCCATTAAGGTTCTATGGGGAAACCACGCGACACCTCAGGGCCTTTATTTTCACCTTAAATGGCAACCCAATGGCCTGGAAGTTTATGCCCTACCTAACCTAATGGCTAGGCTCACAAAGATCATCCACAACCATCAATGGTCACATATAGACCTCATCTAACTTGGAAGTTAGGGTTCCACAAATGTCCGAGCTCTCATAATGGCTTCTCCTCATAATGGGGGCCTTACAACTTAGAGCACCATGGATCATTTGTGGTCACATGAGGGTGGATTATTGAGCATATCTAACACCCCCCCTCAATGTCCACCCTACGGTGAACTACCTCCTTGCTCCAATCCCAAGCTTTGGAAAGTGTCGAAGAAGTTGCTCTCTCCCAAGAGCCTTGGTGAAGATGTCTGCTCCATTTTCTTTAGTAGGACAATAGCTTATCTCCACGACCCCATCCTCAATCAACTCACGCACATAGTGATACTCGATTTCTATGTGCTTGGTACGTGCATGGAAAATGGGATTTTTGGCGATGGTCATGCAACTTTGGTTGTCACACTTCAACTATGTAGCCTCCTATCCTTGTATTCCTATGTGCCATAGGATCCTCCTCAACCATATTGCTTCACATGTTGCAATGCATGCAGCTTTGTACTCAGCTTCAATAGAAGATAATGCTACAGTCGATTGCTTCTTACTAATCCAAGAGAAAATCCCTGATCCTAAAGAAAAGCAATATCCAGAAACTAATTTTCTGGTATCAATATCTCCTACTCAATCTGAGTCACACTATCCGACTAGAGATGATCCTTCTTCATAAAGAATACCATAATCAGTGGTTCCTTTCACATACCTGAGTATCCGCATGCTTGCCTTCCAATGAGTTTGGCAAGGCTTATTAGAGAAATTGCTTACTACTCCAACAACATAAGAGATGTCTGGTCTGCTATTGCACAAGTAGATGAGACTTCGAACTCATTTCCTGTATCTTCCAATATCCACTGGAGGTGAAGCATCTTCAATAGATAATTTTGTGTTGACCTCATTAGGTGTAGAAATTTTCGTGCAATCCTCCATGTCAAACGCCTTCAATATCTGCCTTGCATACCTTTGTTGAGAGATGAAAATCTTCCCTAGTTCTTGCCAAACTTCAAGACCTATTAAGCCCAAGTTTATCATTTCAAATTCTGAACTCAGGGCATCTTTTGTTTGTTGAAGAAGAGCATCATCATTTCCTGTAATCACAAGGTCATCTACATAGAGTACAAGCATAGACTTTTAGACTCATCATCTGAAGATGATGCTTCCTTCTCTTGAGTAGAAGGGATAGCTCTTGGGCTAGGTTCATAGTGGATTACCCCTTCGCCTGATGATAAAGTGGAAGCTCTCTTTTCCTCCTCCACTACATGTGGTTGCTCCTCCTTAAACACCACATCACGACTTGCCATGATCTTCTTAGCCTCAGGGTCATAAAGCTTATAAGCCTTCTTATCTTCGCTCTACCCTAGGAAGATACATTTGATGCTTTTTAGTTGAAGCTTGTTTCTCTCCCTATTTGGAACATGTACATAGCATTCACTTCCAAATACTTTGAAATGGGAAACAGAAGACTTTTTACCAGTGTAGGCTTCTTGTGGAATCTTTCCATCAAGTGCCTTTGTGTAGCTTCGATTCAAGATGTAGACAGCAATGTTGCCAGCCTCTACCCAAAATTGATTAGACAAAACCTTTCCTTTCAACATGCACCTTTCCATCTCCATGATGGATCGATTTCGATGTTTTGCAACACTGTTCTGTTGAGGACTATGTGCCACTATGAGTTGATGCTTGATTCCCTTACTCTTGTAGAAATATTCAAACTTTGTTGATGTGAACTCACCACCATCGTCTGTCCTGAATTTCTTCATCTTCTTCCCTATTTCAATTTCAACAAGCTCAATCCATTCTTTAAACTTACCAAAAGCTTGAGCCTTATCACAAAGGAAGTACACCCACATCTTTTTGCTATAGTCGTCGACAAGTAACATGAAGTAGGAAGATCCGCCCAAGGCCTGTGTAGGCATTTTTTCACACAAGTCAGCATGCACCAACTCTAGACGATAGCTTGCCCTGTTCTTGCTTTCTTGTGGAAATGTCTTCCTCTGTTGCTTGCCCATCATGCAAGCTTCACATGGTTCCTTTATTTCTGCAATCGATGGTAGGTGTGCAACCATACCTCTATGATGCATCTCCTTCAGTACAAGGTATCTAATGTGGCCGAATCTCTCATGCCATAGCTTACTTGTGCATACATTTTGTAGTGGTTGTAAGAGCACACAACTCATACAGTTTGTTCCTCCTTATGCCAATCCCAACAATGTTGTTGTTACCGTCCATAATCTTAGCTCCTGTCTTACTGAAAGATACTTCATGACCTTGATCAATTATAGAAGCTATTGAAAGTAGATCTCATTTTATTTGTGGAACATACAACACATTTGAAAGCTTTTTTATATCACCATTAGAGTTAATGAAAGAAACCATACCTCCACCCTCTGCAGGACATCTTGCATTCTTCCCTACCTTTATTGTGATGAGTTCCTTTAGAGGTTGTAAGGAATTGTAAAGGTCTTTTCTACTCGTCATGTGACAAGATGCACCACTTTCCAACACCCATGAGTCATCTGTTCTTGAATCTTCAGTCGAGGAGCACACCTCCTCTATCATAACAAATAACTCATGCTGTGTTTCTACTGTGTTGGTAGACTCCTTGCCCTTGCCACCTTTTGAAGAGACACTATTCTCTTCTGCCTTCTTGATGTGACAGTCTTGGATTTTGTGTCCTTTCTTCTTGTAGTGGAAACACTCTCCCTTGAACTTCTTTTTGTCATTCTTCTTTTTGTCTCCATCTTTTGAAGAGTCTGTTTTTCCTCCTTTGGCATTTGCTGTGAATGCAGCATCTCCTTTGCTACCACCACTCCTTGCCTTGAGCTACAGCTCCTCCTCCATGATTAAGGCACTAAATTCTTCAAAAGTTAGTGGTTGAGTTCTGATTTGAGTGTTAAGAGTAGTTACCAAACCATCAAACTTAGGTGGACAGATTTGAAGACAACAACGAGCTAGCTCCTCACTTGACTTTTGAACACATGCTCCCGCCATTTGATCTCATAAATTCTTTATGCGAGTGATAAACACCTCTACAGTCTCCCCATCAGCAAACCGTTCTGCTACAAGATGATTCTCCAAGTTCTGAATCCGTGTCTGATTACGAGTTTCATATTGATTTCTCAATATGTTCCATGCTTCACATGCCTTCGTAGTATGCTGAATGAGAGTCAGAACACTATCAAAAGTACTTCTAACTAGAGCATAGAGTGCATCTACATTTCTACATTTCCAAGCACGTAGAAGATTAGCATATGGAGGAATCATTCGACTAGGATTATTTGGATCAGGTCTTTCTTGGGGCTTGTGATCAGTCCCAACAACAGTCTCCAAAAGCTCATATGAATCAAGAATAGAAGTGATTTTGAACTTCCATAGGGTGTAGTTTGTACCACCAAGTTTACCTTCTATGAAGGCTGGTGGTAGTATCCACAACGTTGGGATGACCGGCATCATTGCTACTCCTGCTTGTGCGCCACCTACTCCTGTTGATGAACCACCTTGACTCCCACTCATAGATGATGATGTGCTGCTTGACATCTTCTCTCTTTTGTTGTTCAAACCTTGCAGTCTTTGCATTTCTGCTTCTGCACCACTCAAAGCCTCCTGAGCTCTGATACTATGTAAGAAAATAACAACATAGTGGAATAGACCTGTAGACAGAGTTGAGAGAAAAATGCATACAAAGATAGATGCAGACTGAGAGATAGAGAACTCAAATTCTCACATTGTTGAGTGTAATGCAGTTACAATGATGGTGTTGTCCACCCATGCGCTCCCAATGTGGAGCTTAGATGGTGATCTAAATAGACTCTAGATGAAGGGCTTACTAGTGTAGAATGCTATGTAAAGCTCAACTTGGGGCATGCTTATATAGCTTTTACAAGGCGGTCCAGTATAGATAAATGTAGTCGAAATATACAAAATAGTCGGTAAAATATACGATTTGACAATATCTCCACGACCAGAAGTCCTACCGTCTCGGCCCTACGGGCCAAGGGGATAGGCCTGTTGGACCCCACAGAAGGGGGCAAGCCCCCCTCCACACTCCCCCCATTAAGGTTCTATGGGGAAACCACGCGATGCCACAGGGCCTTTATTTTCACCTTAAATGGCAACCCAATGGCCTAGAAGTTTATGCCCTACCTAACCTAACGGGTAGGCTCACAAAGATCACCTACCTAACCTCATAATAGGGGCCTTACAACTTAGAGCACCATGGATCATTTGTGGTCACATGAGGGTGGAGTATTGAGCATATCTAACATAAAACATCATAGGTTGAGAGGGTAAAATAGAAGTGTGCGGACAATACAGTGGATAAATCAATTGTTGGAGCCAAGGCTTAGGTGTTCTAGTATTAGAGGGAGGATTGGGTACCTTCTATAATGAATGTTGAGCAATCTCAATCATTATTTTGCACATGTCTAACCTTTCTCATTCTAAATATGATCTCAAATAGCATTTCTTGTGACTCTCAATTGATGGTCCTGTTGGTGCAAGCAAGCCTTAACACTTGGCCTTGACTTGTACCTTGAAGAGCATTGGATATCAACCTTGAGGGTTTCACAAGAGCATTTATGAAGACTTCATTTGAAGGAAGACCATAGGAACACATGCCTATGTTTTATTATCTTTTTATCCAATGTAAAAGTCAATATGACTTAACCCACTTCTTATAATCTCACCTACATTCAAAAGTCGTGGAAAAGTAGATGAATGGTTGAGAGAATATCTCATTTACTTTTAGGTACATGATTCTAGGAGATTGACAAGGATTTGAAATTCAAAATTTACTCAATCTCTATATAAATCACAAGTCAAAGTCGCGGGTAATGAGACACTCTTCCCGAGGCTAATCCAAGCATATGTGTGAGTGTGTGAGTGCTACTACCTAGCCTACACCTCTGAGTACCATTGGGCATTATTCTACATGCCAATGGGAATGTACAATTGATAGTATCAATACATATACTCATAGTTCTTTACTCTCTGTTTTCTCTGAGTATCTACCTCCAAGTCTGTCAACTTCAACAGGGCATATCTCAAGATCTACTGAACCAAATTTGATGATCAAGGGCTCATTGGAACCAGCTTAAAGCATTCTACAACCTTACAAAGTTTCAAGTCAATCTATTCAGCCAATTGGGAGAAATCAATGTCGAAGTGATCACTGGTATATTTCTGTGTGTTTCCTGAAAAGTCGGGGAGGTTCCTAATTTTGCTAAACATCATGCTCAGTGTATAGTTTGTTATTTGGAGTGATTTAACTTGCTAATGGTAGCTTGTTAAGTTAATTTAATACTCCTAGAAGGAATTAGATCAATTTCAAGTGTGCTGGACACACTGAGCTTAAGACTGAGCAGGTGTCATTACAGGAATAGCAAGTTTTTTGGACACTTGAAGGTTCAAACTTATCTGTTTTGATTTGATCATTACTCAATCACTTTGTACAACACATATATAGTTTCTTGGTGTCATTTGGAAGCTCAAGGAGTCTCCTAACCATATCTGAAGAGAAAAGAGGGCAGGTGTGAAGCAGGTCTAGCAGCACCAACTTGATCTTTTGATTGTATCCAGCCATCACATCCAACAGTGGTATCAGAGCAAACAAGGTAATCATGGGTGATGGTTTCCCTTCCTTTATTGACAAATTGGATAGGAATAACTACCAGGCATGGTCATTAAGAATGAAGACTTATCTACAAGGGAGAAGCTTGTATGGATACATATCAGGAGATGAGGAGTTGCCCTCATTCAAAACCAGAGGCCTACCTACAAAGGATGAGCATGAGAGACTTAATCAATGGTGTGCTAAAGATGCTTTAGCCAGGTCATATCTTCTAAACTCTATCTCTGATTTCCTTCTACCTCATGTTAGGAACTGTAAGACTTCCCAAGAGACTTGGGAGACCTTGGCAACATACTTTTCATCAAGCACAAGGGCCAGAAAGAATCAGCTATGGATTGAGTTTACAACTCTTAGGAAGCAATCAAAACAATGTGTTTCAGATTTTGTCACCAAAGTCAAGGATATAGCAGATCAACTTGCAAGTGTTGGAGAAGAGATTGAAGAAGAACAAATTGTTAGACAAGTGATCAATGGACTCAAAGCAGATGACAAGTGGGAGAGCTTTACCACTGCAATGGACTTGTACATGGACATTCAAGCACCTGATCTAACAACTCTGATTGGACAACTCTTCACACATGAAGCCAAGATCACAAAGAATGGAGAGCAATCAAAAGGTAACAATCCCTCTGCCCTATATACAGATAAGAAGTCTAAAGATAAGGGTAAAAGCAAGAAGGTTGATGATGAAGGATCCACCTCCCAAGCAAACTATGCAGGGAAAGGTAGATCATCTAGAGGAAGGGGCAGAGGAGGTAAGTCAGGTAGGGGGAGACCCTATAATCAATCTCCATGCAATATTTGTGGCTTGTCTAACCATACTACAGATGAATGCTACAAGAACTACAAGAATCAAAGAGGAAGAGGTCACCAAAGAGGAGGATACCCCAAGGCAGAGGCAGGTTCAATCAATCTCAAGGCTACCATGGCTACAACAATAATTACAACAACAACTACAACAATAGCTACAATCACAATGGCAATTATCAAGGAGGATACAGGAACAGAAAGGATTACAACAATTATGCAGAGGATCAAGATGATTCCTTGTTGATTATGAACATGACATCTAAATCAGGTATCAATGATGATCATTTGTTCTATATTGACTCAGGTTGCTCTAACCATGTAGCTGGGAATGTTGCCTTACTCTCTGATTTGGAAGAACCTAAAGGCAAGCACCAAGTGCAAACAGGTGATGACACTAAACACTCAGTGGTCAAAGTAGGTAATGTCAAAACAAGTGATGGTAATCAGAATTTGCTAAGCAGAGTATTGTATGTCCCAACAATCACCAAGAATCTGATGAGTGTAGGTCAGATTGTTGAAAAAGGTCTACAGGTCAGGTTCACTCAACATGGTGCATTTGTGGAGGATCCAAGACATGGATTCAGAAGGATAGCCAAGGGAGAGAAGTCAGGTAGACTATTTACCTTTGAACTTGAGGATACTAAAAATATTGCCTTGTACAACTATAGGGACCAAACCCTATCAGAATTGGAAATGTGGCACAAGAGATTGGGTCACATTGGAGAGAGAACCATAAAGCAAATGAGCAGAGATCAATGTGTGCTTGGGATACCTAATGTATCCAAGCAACACATGATATACAAGTGTGGGGCTTGTCAATTTGGTAAGTCACACAGATTGCCATATACCAAGAAAGGATTTATGCATGAAGATTACTTGGAATTGGTACATACAGATGTGTGGGGACCAAGCAAGGAGCCATCCATATCTGGATCAAGGTACTATGTATCTTTTATAGATGATTATAGCAGATGGACTATCTTGTACTTCATGAAACATAAAGATGAAGTATTTAATTGCTTCAAAAGGTATCTTGCATTAGTAGAGAATCAAACAGGTAGACAATTGAAGAGATTAAGGTCTGATGGTGGTGGAGAATATTTCTCCAATGACTTTGAAGAGTTCTTGCAGGAAAGAGGCATCAAGAGGGAGATTACCACAAGGTACTCTCCAGAACAAAATGGGGTAGCTGAAAGAAGAAATAGACTCATTGTGGAGACAGCTAGGTCTATGCTCAATGAGAAGAAACTACCAAACTATCTTTGGGCAGAGAGTGTATCTACTGCCACATACTTGATCAATAGGTTGCCATCAAAGACACTTGATGGAATGACACCCTATGAGGCTTGGCATGGTAAGAGACCATCTCTGGATCATTGCAAGATCTTTGGGTGTGTTGCATATGTGCATATTCCCTCACAGGTAAGGGGAAAGCTAGACCCTAAGGCTGAGAAGTGTATCTTTATTGGTTATGATTTGAATCAGAAAGGATACAGGTTCTATAACCCCTCAAACAAAGGCTTCAAGGTAAGCAGAGATGTCATCTTTGATGAAAATGATTCATGGTATGATAATGAGTGCAGGAAAGTAAGTTTACCTTATGATATGGAAGAGGACTTTCCAAAGCTTGTCAGGCAAGAACCAACTCAGAATGAGGATACAAGTTCAGATGATGAAGACACCATCAACATTGAAGAATTCAAAGCTTGGAAATCAAAAGGGAAGATGAAGATGAAGCAACTTGAAGATAATCCAGAGTCCTCAACACAAGCTATGAGGAGATCATCAAGGGAAAAGAAGAAACCTATTAGGTATGGTTATGATACTTCACTTGTGACCAAGCACTCTGTATATCTTGCAAAGGACATCTTAAGTGAAGAACCAGGTACATTTGAGGAAGCCATTACTAAACCAGAATGGAAGGAAGCAATGGATGAAGAAATGGAGGCTCTCAAGGAGAGTGATACTTGGGACTTGGTACCCAAGAAGGACTCCATGAAGGTCATAGGATCCAGATGGATCTACAAACTCAAAAGGAACTCAGATGGTTCAATAAGCAGGTACAAAGCTAGGTTGGTGGCCAAGGGTTTTGCACAAACCCAAGGCATTGATTATGAGGAGACATTTTCTCCTGTGGCAAAGATGCCAACTATCAGGATTATGGTGAGTGTAGCTGCATCCAAGAATTGGAACATGTACCAATTGGATGTGAAGAATGCATTTCTGAATGGATGGATTTCAGAGGAAGTCTACATGTCACAACCACCTGGCTATGAGGATCCTAATAAGGTAAATCATGTTTGTAAATTGAAGAAAGCTCTGTATGGATTGAAGCAGGCACCTAGGGCATGGAACTATAGGTTGACAACCTATCTATTGGATCAAGGATTTGTGATGAGTAAAGCAGATACTTCATTGTTTATAAAGAAGAACAATTCAGAGGTAATATACTTGTGTGTCTATGTTGATGACATCATTATTACAGGGAATGATGTTCAAGGAATTAGACACATCAAAGGTCAAATGATGAAGGAGTTCAAGATCAATGATCTTGGATTATTGAAGTACTTCCTAGGGCTTGAATTGGTCTACACAAATTCAGGTATATACATTACTCAGAAGAAGTACATTCAGGACATGGTCAAGAAGTTTAACTTGCAGGAAGCTAAAGTCTCAAACATTCCTATGGAGGTCAACCACAAACTCAGTGCACATGAAGGAGAAGAACTCAAGGATATTACAGGTTATCAAAGTTTGGTAGGTAGTCTCAATTATGCTACCTTAACTAGGATTGATATCTCATATGGTGTTAGTGTACTTAGCCAATTTATGCATAAGCCAAGAGTACCACATTTGGAGGCAGCCAAGAAGATAGTAAAGTATCTAAAGGGAACACAAAATCATGGTTTGTATTATCCATATTCATCAGATATTGACATCAAGGTATACTCAGATGCAGATTGGGCAGGTTGCAAGGATGACAGGAGAAGTACATCTGGTTACATATGCTTTGCAGGTGATAAACCAATTTCTTGGTCATCCAAGAAACAACCTACAGTGGCTCTATCATCTACTGAGGCAGAGTATAGAGGGCTAGCCAATGCCACTCAAGAATCAATATGGTTGAAGTTACTCTATTCAGAATTAGGCCTATACACAAGGCCACCTATCATATTTGGTGATAATACAAGTTCACTTCATTTAGCTGCTAATCCTGTGTATCATGCTAGGACAAAACACATAGAGGTGCATTACCACTATGTGAGGGAGAAATTACTTAGCAAGGAGATCCAATTATCATATGTATCCACTAATATTCAATGTGCAGATTTGCTTACAAAAGCTTTGGATGCAAGCAAGCTATGCAGGTTTAAATCCATGATTGGATTACAGGATATCATTGAAGACTAAAGATGAAGACTCAAGCAAGTGTTTGGCTTGAGGGGGAGCTGTTGGTGCAAGCAAGCCTTAACACTTGGCCTTGACTTGTACCTTGAAGAGCATTGGATATCAACCTTGAGGGTTTCACAAGAGCATTTATGAAGACTTCATTTGAAGGAAGACCATAGGAACACATGCCTATGTTTTATTATCTTTTTATCCAATGTAAAAGTCAATATGACTTAACCCACTTCTTATAATCTCACCTACATTCAAAAGTCGTGGAAAAGTAGATGAATGGTTGAGAGAATATCTCATTTACTTTTAGGTACATGATTCTAGGAGATTGACAAGGATTTGAAATTCAAAATTTACTCAATCTCTATATAAATCACAAGTCAAAGTCGCGGGTAATGAGACACTCTTCCCGAGGCTAATCCAAGCATATGTGTGAGTGTGTGAGTGCTACTACCTAGCCTACACCTCTGAGTACCATTGGGCATTATTCTACATGCCAATGGGAATGTACAATTGATAGTATCAATACATATACTCATAGTTCTTTACTCTCTGTTTTCTCTGAGTATCTACCTCCAAGTCTGTCAACTTCAACAGGGCATATCTCAAGATCTACTGAACCAAATTTGATGATCAAGGGCTCATTGGAACCAGCTTAAAGCATTCTACAACCTTACAAAGTTTCAAGTCAATCTATTCAGCCAATTGGGAGAAATCGCTGTCGAAGTGATCACTGGTATATTTCTGTGTGTTTCCTGAAAAGTCGGGGAGGTTCCTAATTTTGCTAAACATCATGCTCAGTGTATAGTTTGTTATTTGGAGTGATTTAACTTGCTAATGGTAGCTTGTTAAGTTAATTTAATACTCCTAGAAGGAATTAGATCAATTTCAAGTGTGCTGGACACACTGAGCTTAAGACTGAGCAGGTGTCATTACAGGAATAGCAAGTTTTTTGGACACTTGAAGGTTCAAACTTATCTGTTTTGATTTGATCATTACTCAATCACTTTGTACAACACATATATAGTTTCTTGGTGTCATTTGGAAGCTCAAGGAGTCTCCTAACCATATCTGAAGAGAAAAGAGGGCAGGTGTGAAGCAGGTCTAGCAGCACCAACTTGATCTTTTGATTGTATCCAGCCATCACATCCAACAGGTCCTATGGCTATCTTATATTTACAAGATTTTAGAAGTATATGTAGGTACCAAGGCATTGGGGTTGTCGATACTGATCTTGCTTGTTGATGTCCATGTTCTAGGATTTGTCTCTCTTGTTGGAAACTAGCTCTTTCTCTTTCTTTGTCTCTAATGCTTAGCTCTAGCTCTTTATCCTAATTTTTGAGGCTTCATTAGGGATAAAGAATTTTTCATCTCATCAAGTATGTTTTTAAGTGAGTTTACTCTCTTAGATCTTTTCTCTTTCCATGTGAGTTTCTTCTTTTCTTCACCTTCTAAAGAACTTGATTCCAGTGCTTGATCATATGTCTTACGTTTTGACTTGTCTTTTCTCTCTCTTTGTACTTGAGTTATCTTTGGACGTCATGCATCAAAACTAGACACATCTTTATGTGAATTGGTATCTCTATTATCTTTTCGTCTTGGGCCTTTTTTTTAATGTCTTAGTAACCACGTGAATGTATTTTTGTTGGCCACTCTCACTTCTTGAAGGAAGATGTGATACCATGTTCAAAGGAGTTAATTTTACGGCTAAGGGGTTTTTAGGACAATCCTTAAGTACATGGTGCACAATAAATCCTAGGCAATGTTCAAAGTGTGTTTTTTGAGTATTAGCAATGATATCATCTTGAAGAATAGGGAATTGAAAAATCTAGTGACCACAACTACACTTGTAGAACATGACCTTAAGAACTAGAGATCTATATTGTGAACCAATTAAACTAGGACCTTGTGAAGTTGGATTAGCATACCATACTCTCATGGATTCTAGAACATTTATATTCATAAGTTTTTTTATTTTGATTCCATAGAGAGTTGTTTCCTTGGTTATAATCCCATTGCTCCTCCTGATATATATCATAATCATAGTCATATGATTCCTCATTGACCCATGGGTTAGTTGGTGGATCAACTAGTACTAAATCTCTCTGAGGTTTCTCTTCCATTGTATACTTGAGTGGAATTGTCAGACATTCATCCACAGGGATCATGACACTAATCCCTATGGATCAATGCCATGATCCCTCTGGATCAATGTTTGACATTGGGTGATTTTTGTTGCTATGGAAATCTCTCTCAGAGCTCTTTCTAGAGAGCAGTTGCAAGACCCCTTTTGGTTTCAGTTTCAAGTATCAAAGTTTTGAGTTTGCTGTTCATCTTCAATGATCCTATTTCAAGCATCGTTTTGAAGCACAACCTATCGGGAGAGACTTGGAAAGCTATTGTGATGGGGTGTGGACCATCTTTAGCACCCGCACACACCTCCAAATTACTTTTTGAACCTCTAAATAAGTCTCTTGTCAATTCATATGCATAGTTTCTCTCTTTTTGCATCATATTCCATACAGGACATGCAATTTTGCATAATACCTAGACGAAACATGTAGTTTAGATGTGGATTTGTATTGTGTGATGCATGTATTCTTCTTTGCAGGGATAGCTAAGTATTTTCTTCCAGGGTAGCAAGGAGAAAAAATATAAATTTGTCAGGGTGTGTAATCCCCTTTTGGTCTATTTGTAGTTAGATTGTGCCTATCGGCACCGTTATCACGGAACTTGCTTGTTAAGTAATTGGCATAATTTTTTGAGTTTTCAAAATTGCATCGTTATGCTACCAAATTTTTTAGAAATTTAGTATGCATATGCATCGAAGCATTCAAAAACATATTAAAAGTTTCTTTTTTTTCCATTAAGAAAAGGCTTGTGATTTGTTTATTTTTCGCTGCCATTGATTTACTTAGGTTTACATAGAATGTACTATTCTAAAATCACAAAAAATATATAAAATAGAAAATCATAATTGACCATAGCCTAGTATGGACTCAGGACCATCATCCCCTTCTACGAGAGATACACTCATGCAAGAGAACCCCATAGTATTCATTGGCCCTAAAGATCAACATAAAACTTTTTCTGCCACAAAATATGGCATATTGTCTGTCAATTCAAAAATGATGGTAAGATGGATTTCCCTATTGCATATGCTAGTTGAGAACTAAATCATGCTTAGATAAATTACACTATGATAGAGCAAGAAGGTTAAATATGGTCTATTAATTAATTGCCCATCCCATGAGAAGCCTAGGAAGAGGAGGAAGAACAATTCCACATCATAGATAAGACCATTAAAGTGTCTATTGAGGGCTTGGGTGAGGAAAAGTCAGACCACAAATCCATTGTAGAGCCTCAACCTAGGGTGATAAACAATGTTATAAATGGAGATAAAAAAACTCCTATTGTAGACAACCTACACAAAGAAAGAATTTGTATAATGCAAGAGCTGTGGAATAATTTGAACTAAGATGCCTTGAATCATATCTTTTATAATGAATGGGAAAGATTCACCATGAAGACCCGCTCTCACCATTCCCTCCAATGTATGGACATATCCAAGCAAGGTATCAAGCTTACATCAAGGAAAGAATAGGGATTGAAGCAAACTAGGCTTGCAACTCAAATATGATGGAATTTAATCCCTCATATTTTCACACCACAAGAGAAATGAACCCAATACCTAGGTCACTTCATACACCTTTTTTGCTACCCTTCAAAAAAACTTTGATTCACCTACCTTACATTGATCCAAATCACTTGAGCTTTTAGCCACACTTAGTATGATTCATAAGCTTTCCAACAAGCTATAGAAAACATCAAATGGATCTATTTAGGTCAGTCAACAACTCTGTACAAAGTAGACTATGCAGAGATGTAGGATATGCAGACTATGCCTTTACCTACAAGAGACTAGAGGGAGCGTGGGCTTGATAGCTCCTCCTTTGTGCATATAACACCCTCCTTTGTGTTTTCCTAGCTTGGACAGCTATGCTTCAGCTCCTTGAGCTTTGGATGACTCTCTCCTTGAGCCTCCTTGAGTATAAGTCTCTTGTTCTTCAATGATCTAAAAGACTTCCATGACTTCCATGGGGGGGGGACCATCCGTATAAGGTCCTCCAAGCCTAAGTTAGCCTACCCATGTTCTAGGGTCATGGTAGCTTGATCCATGCCCAAAATAATCTCCACCATTGATCTATGGGGTAAATCCAATGGTAGAAAGGTAGGATCAACAACCATTTGTTTGTGGAAGGATGAGGCAGGGACACTACTAGATCCCACTTACTAAATGTTAGAAAAAATCTTAGAAACTATTAAAGCATGCCCCACTGTGTTCCACACTGATCCTATGCCTCACATCAACTTGACAGGGTCGTTATGGGATCACTCTACTCCTTTTTTATTTTATCCGAACCCCACTCCTAAAATGACTCATTGTGTATTATAATAGAATTTAATTTTTGGACAACCATCATATAGCTACTTTTGAAGAGGCGTTCCATATAGGCTTCTTTGAAAAGAAATCTAAATATTTTTTCAAGTTACCCCATGTCCATATCCAATAAATTTGATGCCATACATATGGACATATCCACTTTCAACTTCATATCGATTTAGTGGGGAGGTGTGCCTTCTCTTGTGTTGGATGTCAAGTCCAAGCAGGAAGAACATCAGGTGGAGGGTAAAGCATCCACAAGAGGAGAGGGCAGATGTAGCTCAAGCGTAAGCACCACCTCCTTTACTTGTCAATCTGCGGAGACGTGAGGACCGGTATGAAGACCACGAGCAAGTGAAGGCACAAGTGCATGAGTGAAAGCACACAAACATGCACACACATACACACACACGTGCACAAAGTAAGATCAAAGAGAGGAACAATGGAAAGCTTAGATTGCAAAAGAGTTCTCTTACAAAAGCTCTATTCTCTATCAAGCTAACCTCAAAAATGAGCTCTCTAGCTCTTTTTATAGTTTTTTGACTAGTTTTGGCCCTGTCCAGACATAGTGTCCGGCCTAGTTAAAAATTAGGTTCCAGGGCTTATTTGAGGGCTCAAACGAAGTCTAAAAATTATGAAAATTGGTATGATGGTACTTCTAATACTCCTCAAGCTCGAGGACTCCTCATCTTGAACAAAATGGAGTTATAAAAATAGATAATGGTATTTACAATGGTTTTTAGTGATGAAAATCACTATTTTTGTAGGGGATTCTTCTGAAAATTTGACATACACTTCTTGGAGCTCCCTACTTGCTCCCTTTCCTTGTGTGTCCACCTTTTGATGTGCTTCCATGCTTTGTCCTTGACTTTGAGCTTCAACACTCCCCCCCCTCTCGAGTCTGTCGTCCCTGACAGACCCTTGTTGTAAGGGCTGTTCCATGTAGTGCTTTGAGAGGTGGTGTCCATCCGTCGTATGAGCTTGTTCCTTGGATTCCAGCAAGAATGTGTCGTTGTGAGCTTTCAAAACTGCAAGTTGCTCAAAAGAGGTTGTCAAGATTGATTTGGAGCAACTACTGGCTTCAATTTGCTTCTGAGATATGGATGTTGTTCCCATGACGTCTGCTAGCTCTTCCAAAGATGATGTTGAGAGCAGTCATGCCAACTACTCATAACCCATAATGAATGATGGGTAAGTGTGTTTGTGCCTGGGTTGAAAAAAGTATGTGCCTTGTGCACGGCCTTGTAATGTAGCCCTACGCATGCTTACTTGGAAAATGCATTGGAAGAAGTATGGTGCAAAAATTGCGGGTCTTGAGCTAAGTGCTCAAGGGTATGCTGACGAAGAGGTTTCCTAATCTATCATGGTTATGGTGTTGCCAGAGTAAAGATACTTACCGTGGTGAAGGGTTGATTGATGTCTATCTCTTCATGTTGTATACCCGGCATTTGTGATGGAACATTGGCGATGAATGTCCATGTTACTGGTCCACCGAAAAGTGTTTTGAGTGCCTGGTTCGATCTTCTCGTTTCAACGCAATGTTTGCCAAATACTGAGAATTGAAGTTCTTTATATTCTTTGACAAACAACATTGGGTAACTACACCAAGCTTAGTTTCACATATTCTCTTTAGTTCACCATAAGCAGGAGTCTGCTCATCTAGTATACAGACAAGGATTTGCGGGGTACCAAACAAACTCTTGCAAATATCTCCTTGGAGGCTCTCATACATACAGTAGTTAAGCATCACTCAAGTTGTGGACCTTCAAGATCTTCACTCCCACCATGGTAAGGGGAAACCATAGGTGTGGATGCCATGTTCATGCTAAGTTCTTGACATCTACCAGATAAGACAGCAATAATATCATCTACTAGCCGAGACACACTTCTATCCCAACTGATAAATGCCCAGTAATCAATAGTTCCAGCTTCAACTAAGCATGTCTCATTCATGTTCCATGAGCGAAACCTGGGAATAAGTTTTGACTCTCTCTTTTTTTTTTTTTTTTTTGGAGGAACAATGTCACCAAACAAGAAGATAGATGTTAGTATCAGAAAAAATAGTTGACATATGTCAATGTGCTCTTGTGCATGGGACTCTCCAATGTGTCTATGCACGGCCGTGTAATGTGGCCCTATATTAATGCATACTTTGGAAATGCATGACCTGAATGGTGCAAAAGACAGGGTTGTGCAAGGAGCACATGGTTGTCGCTCGTCGAGGCTTGATGTTACTTGCAGATGTTGACACCATCTTTCTTGGATGTCTCCATGGGATCGCGAGATGATGTAATCCTTCTTATTGGAATCCATTTGAGAACAGCATTTGGCACAGTAGAGATCACTTCAGGCGACTTCATCTTTGGATGCTTTCTGAACTGTGGTATCCAATGTGATTGGCCCTTTGGTTCGGTGTAGGCTACTTGTACTTTTGGCTTCCAAACCCATACCCTTTTTGCATATCTTCCTTCTATGGTTGAAGAGGTGATTTGATCTTCTTTCGCTCTCTGTACGCAGTTCTTACCCTTTTCTGATTTTGGCTTCTTTGTTGAGACTCTTTGCATGTAGGAGAATATAGGTTGCTGTGGATGTAAGAGCTTCTTAGGTACCCACATCTGTAATCGCCCTTGTTGGGTTGCAGTTAATTTCTTAGGCACCCAAACTTGTTGGATAAATTGTGATTGAGCTTGTCCGAGCTGCTTCCTTCGTCTTCTGACCTGGTTGGCTTGCCTGGATGGGATTTGTGGGGGCAAGGCTGGTGGTTTCTCTCCTTTGCGTACCCAGATTGTGAAGAGAGATGGTGGATGCAATCCAAAGATGAGTTGGTGCTGCTACAACCAGCTTCACACCAGCCAACTGAGACTTCAGAGTTGATTAGTAGACCCTTTGAGCTTCCTAAATCCACCAAAATATCAGCCAAGTACTTTGGAACATGTATCCCAAAGGTTTAAGTCAAGACAGACTAGTTGCAAAATGACTAGCTCCCAAAACTAGCTATTTTTGGACATACACCTGCTGGAAAAAATGAACAGTGCTCTCAACCTGGTAGGAATTAGAAAAATTCCTTTTGGGCATAGAAAATAGACTTAGTAAGCTTCCCAATCCAAGTTAAAACACTTCAAATGATGGACTGAGCACTGAGAACAAGTTTCATCAATTTCTGGAACATTCCCACAATTCTCGGGGCTCTGTAGAGATAGACCAGTAAGCAGTAAAATGCAGATATATCCAAAAGTATTACTCCAATGAACTTGAAAATTTATATGCACAAAGTAGACAGTAGAAGCTATCCAACGCAAGTTAAATCACTGAAAAAGGTTCAGTAGAACTCGAGATATGACCTTCTGAAGTTACTGCTCTGAGTGAGTATAGCAGAGAACAAAATAGAGAAGTAGATGATGATAAATGTATAGATTCACATATGATTACAACCACATTGGCAATGAATCTTTGCACAATGGGAGTAGAATGATAGAGCTATGGAGTAAGCTCTTCAATCTCTACAAAATGACATGAAGTGGTCACGTACAAGGCTTGCTAATCGCCTCTTCCTTCTTGCTCTTTTTATAGCTATTCTTGGAGGGAGTTTTGAGTTCGAATTCGAATGGCTCCACCTAAAAGTGATCCCCAAAGTTAGGAGATATTCCCTCAGCTCAAAAATTCATGATTTTGGTAGTTGGAGCCACGAAATTGCTTTTACATCATGCATGAGGTAAGCCATCCTTTTCCTTTTTTTTCTTTTTCATTTACAAGAGATAAAATGTACTCTTTTACAAGAGGTGTTCACATGACTACTCATGTGACTTACAAATGAGGATAATATCAAATATATCAAGCATGTAGGCTTGGGTAAAATGCACCAACAGCTCCCCCTCAAGCCTAACATGCTTGGCCTTCAAATAAGTCTTCAATTGTCCTCGATTTCCTGCAAGCCAATCATCAACTTGAATCTACTTAACTTCGTACCATCAAGAGCTTTCGTCAACATGTCTACACATTGCATATCTATAGAGACATAGGATAGTTGAATATCCTTGCTCAATAGCTTCTCCCTTACATAATGGTAGTGGACTTCAATATGCTTGGTTCTAGCATGGTATACCGGATTAGCTGCTAGATGTAGTGACCTTGTGTTGTCACCAAAAATGTGAGGTGTTGAAGAATGAAGTCCAAGATCTGTGTACAAAGACTTTAACCACATGATTTCTTGAGTTGCATTAGCCAAACCTCTATATTCAGCTTCGGTAGAAGATAATGCCACGGTTGGTTGCTTCTTCGATGACCAAGAAATGATTTTTGAACCTGCAAATGATATATACCCTGATGTGCTTCTTCTATCATCTTTAGATCCGGCCCAATCTGCATCTGAGTAGACCTTTAGCTCAATATCTGAAGTATATGAATAGAAAAAACCTTCATTCATGGTCCCCTTTAGGTACTTGAGGACTCGCTTGGCCGCTTCCATATGTGGTCTTCTCGGCTTATGCATAAACTGACTCAATATGCTAACACTATAGCATATATCCACTCTTGTGAGTGTTGCATAGTTCAAACTTCCAACCAAGCTTTGATAGCTTGTGATGTCTTCAATTGGCTCTCCTTCATAAGCACTAAGCTTATGATTTTTCTCCATAGGTGTACCTGCACACTTGGTATTTTCCATCCTGAACTTGACGAGCATGTCATGGACATACTTCCTTTGTGTGATGTATATACGTGAATCTGTGTAGATCAACTCCAATCCAAGAAAATAAGTGAGTGGTCCGAGGTCACTTATTTTGAACTCCTCCTTCATTTGAGCCTTTACTTGTTTGATTCCTTCAAGATCATTGCCTGTGATAATAATATCATCAACATACACACATAAATAGATCACTTCAGATCCATTCCTCTTTATGAACAAAGAGGTATCCGCCTTGCTAGCTTTGAATCCTTGGTCCTGCAAATAAGTCACCAATCTGAAATTCCAAGCTCTTGGAGCTTGCTTCAATCCATACAAAGCTTTCTTTAGTTTGCATACATATTTAGGATGATGTGCATCCTCATATCCAGGAGGTTGTGCCATATACACTTCCTCAGAAATCCATCCATTCAAGAAAGCATTCTTTACATCAAGTTGATAAAGATTCCAATTTCTAGATGCAGCAAGACTAATGAGAACCCTAATTGTAGGCATTTTTGCAACAGGAGAGAAAGTCTCCTCATAATCAATACCATGGGTTTGAGCAAACCCTTTAGCAACTAACCTTGCTTTGTGTCTATTTATACTTCCATCTGGATTCCTCTTGATTTTGTATATCCATCAAGATCCGATTATCTTCATAGATGGCTTGTTAGGTACAAGCTCCCAGGTGTCATTCTCCTTCAAGGCTTCCATTTCTTCATCCATTGCATCTCTCCAAGCTTTCTTGCTTTGTGCTTCTTCAAATGTTGTAGGTTCTTCATTGGTTGAATCCTTTGCAATGTAGATTGAGTGCTTCGTGACCAAAGAAGTATCATAACCAAACCTCTCTGGTTTCTTCTTCTCCCTTGAAGACCTTCTAAGTGGTTGATGTGAGCTCTCGGGTCCATATGTAGAATCCTGCATCTTTGCTTTACCTTTGTTCTTCCATAGCTTTAGTCTTTCCGAGTCTTCTAGGTCAATCTCCGAATCACTTTCTTCAATCTGCTTTGGCTCCTTTGGTTGAAGTGATGGAAAATCTTCATCCAAGTCATATGGCAGCTTCACTTTCCTGTCATCATCAAACCATGATTTGTTTTCATCAAAAATTACATCTCTATTCACAGAAAATCCTTTATTGGTTGGATTGTACAATCTATATCCTTTTTGGTTTTGATCATAACCAATAAATACGCACTTCTCTGCCTTGGGATCCAATTTCCCTCTTACTTGAGAAGGAATGTGAGCATAGGCTAAGCATCCAAAGATTTTACAATGCTCTAGACTAGGTCTTCTTCCATTCCATACTTCATATGGAGTGGTTCCATCTAGTGACTTAGATGGAAGTCTATTTATGAGATATGTGGCTGTAGACACAGCCTCTGCCCATAGGTAGTTCGGCAATCCCTTTTCGTTGAGCATGGACCTTGCTACTTCGACAATAGCTCTGTTCCTCCTCTCTGCTACACCATTGAGTTCGGGTGTATACCTTGTAGTGACTTCCCTTTCAATGCCTCTTTCATGCAAGAAGGCATCAAATTCAGAAGAGAAGTATTCTCCTCCACCATCTGATCTGAGTCTTTTCAAAGTCCTACATGTTTGATTTTCAACAAGAGCAATATACTTCTTAAAGCAATTAAACACTTCATCCTTGTGCTTCATGAAAAACAGAATGGTCCACCTGCTACAATCATCTATGAAAGACACATAATATCTTGAGCCTAATATAGATGGCTCCTTACTTGGACCCCACACATTTGTGTGCACTAGATCCAAAGGATTTTGATACATATATCCTTTCTTATTGGAAGGTTGTCTATGAGCCTTGCCGAGTTGACAAGCTTCACACTTATAAATCATGTGTTGCCTTGTGATATTAGGCAAACCAAGTACACTTTGGTCCCTGCAAATCTGTTTGAGTGTCCTCTCACCAATGTGAGCAAGCCTTTTGTGCCATATCTCCAACTCTGTTAGAGTTTGAGATCCATAGCTTAACAAAGCTATGTTCTTTGTATCTTCCACTTCAAAAGTGAAAAGCCTTCCTGTCTTTTCTCCTTTGGCAATCCTTCGAAAGCCTTGCCTTGGATCTTCAACATATGCTCCAAATCAGTTGAATCTAACCTGCAATCCTTTTTCAACAATATGTCCAACACTTATTAAATTTTTGGTAATTGTAGGGACATACAAGACTTTGCTTAAGAGATTCATATTCCCATCTGATGTCTTCACATTACCTATCTTCTCCACTGAGTGCTTTGTATCATCTCCTGTCTGCACTTCATGCTTGTTATGAGGATCTTCCAAATCAGAAAGTAAAGCCACATTTCCTGCTACATGGTTCGAGCATCCGAAATCAATGTAAAATATGTGATCATCATCCTTACCCTTCTTCGCTGATAGATTCATAATCAATAATGAATCTTCTTGACTTTGGTCCTCTGCATAGTTATTGTAATCTCTTCTTCCTCTATGGCCACTTTGATAGTTGTTGTTGTTGTTGTAATTGTTGTTGTAGTAGTTGTTGTTGTTGTAGCCTCCATTGTATCTACCTCTATTTGATCCATAGCCACCTCTATTGAATCCTCTTCCTCTTGAGTTCCTCGGGTTCCTGAAACATTCTTCAGTAGTATGGTTAGATAAGCCACATATGTTGCAAGGTTGAGATGATTGGAATCTCCCCCTGCCTTGCTTTCCACCTCTGCCTCTTCCTCTAGCTCTTCCTCTACCTGCAAAGTTTGCTTGGAAAGAGCTTCCTTCATCTTCATTCTTCCTATTCTTTGACTTGTCCTTGACCTTAGCTTTATCAGAATATAAGGCAGAAGTTTGATTACCTCTTGAGGACTCACCACCTTTGCTAATCTTTGCTTCATGAGTGAAGAGTTGGCCCATGAGTGTGTTGAGGTCGGATACATGCATATCCATGTATAAATCCATGGCTGTTGTGAATGACTCCCACTTGTCGTCTGCTTTGATTCCATTCATGATTTGTCTTATGATTTTCTCCTCTTCAATTACCTCTCCAATGCTTCCAAGTTGGTCGGAAATCTCCTTCATCTTTGTGACATAATCAGTCACATTTTGCTTTGGGCTTTTCTTCATTGTTGTGAACTCCATCCACAATTGGTTCTTCCTTGCTCGAGTGTTGGAAGAGAAGAAAGAAGCAAGTGCATTCCAGGTCTCTCTTGATGTCTTGCATCCCTTGACATGAGGTAAAAGGAAATCAAAGATTGAGTTTAGAATATAAGACCTTGCAAGTGCATCCTTTGAACACCAATTCGAAAGTCCTTCCACTTCTTCATGTGATGGTTGCCCTTTGTTCCTCATGGTTGGCATTGCTTCATCTCCGGATATGAATCCATATAGATTCCTAAGGTAGAACCCACCTTCGGGCAGATCACCTTTCTCGCATCACTTCAGGAGAGTCACTGCAAGGAGTGTATGACGCATTACCCGATGCTTATCTGTTCAATTTAGAAGTTGTTCCTAAATGGGCAAATAAGTTGGTACCAGTCCTAACCTTTGGCCCTGCTAATAAGAATGTGAAAACATCACAAGAAGAAATTGTAAAATCACAAAAATATCACATATTAGCAGGAAGCATGTACAAACAAGATACTGAGGGTGTATTAGCTTGTTGTGTGGAGGATGATGAACATAGTAGCTGGTTGCAACAAGCCCATGAAGGAATGCTAGGAAATCACTATTCTAAACAACGAACATTGCAGAATCTGAAGCGTTTAGGAGTGTATTGGCCTAGCATGGACAAAGAAATACATGAGTGGATTAAGAATTGTCCAAGGTGCAGAGAGAGACCCCCAGTGGAGCATGCGACCCTTTATCAAGTGTCATTAATTCCAGATTGGAGTGCTCCATTGGTAGAGTTTATGAGATCGGGAAGATTACCCAAAGAGGCTAGTCTAGCATGAAGACGAAGCATGGAGCAAGAGGCTCAAGGCTATGCCTTAGTAGGGGACAACCTATACCGAAGAGGCAAAGATGGTTACTTAAGACTATGCGTTCATGAATCAGACTATTTAAAGGTCTTAGAGACTACACACAGTGGTGTTGCAGGTGGACATTTTGGTCCTGACCGAGTGATCAAGACCATTCTATTCTCAGGACTTTGGTGGCCCACTCTTCATATGGATGCACATACCTATGTGAAGAAATGTGACACATGCCAACGTGCGCAATATTCTATCAGAAGAGACAAGATGCCTTTGAGGCCAATGATGGGAGGACGTGCATTCTCGAAATGGGGTATAGACTTTGTAGGTCCTATTAACCCCCCAGCTAGAAACTCCCATGCAGAGTATATTATTGTAGCCACAGATTACCTTACCAAGTGGGTAGAAGTGAAAGCCACAACAAAGAATGATGCTCAGACTACGACTAAGTTCTTATTCGAGAATGTGTTCACGAGATATGGATTACCAATAGAGTTAGTCAGCGATAGAGGCACCCACTTCTTAAATGAATTCATTGAAAATCTTCTCCAAGAATTCTTGGTGGTACATAAGAAGTCTGCCCCCTATCATCCCCAAGCTAACGGACAGGCCGAGAGCACAAATAAGATCCTATGTAATGTCTTGACAAAACTGGTAAATAATAAACGCTCTGATTGGGACAAACAACTTCATCATGCTATTTTGGCTTATCGAGTTGCCTACAAAACGGTACTCAACGCCACCCCATTTCAGATGGTCTTCGGACAGAACGCTGTGCTACCATTAGATTTCTTAATCCCTGCCTTAAAAGTAGCACAAGAGTATGAGTGGAATGGACATGAATTGTCATCTAGGATCTTTGATCTAGAATGCTTAGGTTAGACAAGGCTACGAGCGGCTGCAGGCATCTACGCTGCAAAGAAAAGGCAAAAGGCATACTTCGATGCACACATTAAGGATAAGGGACTGAAAGAGGGAGATCTAGTGTTGGTTTACACACTGAAACAACATGCCCATAAGTTGGAAAAACGAGGATATGGACCCATGATCATTAACAGAATTTCCACTAGCGGCGCGGTTCAATTGGCTACTTTAGAAGGTGATATCTTGCCAAACTATATTAGTGGTTGTAGAGTCAAGTTATATCAAGAACCTCTTACAGAGGACATGCTAATGAGACTCAACACTGCTAAGAAACGAAAAGAAGAAGAGTTAAGAGTGAGAGAAGAAGCGCAGGCAGAGGCCAGAGAGCGTATTAGGCGAAATAAGTTAAGGCGATTAGGCCTAGATGTCAACTCAAAAGCCCCAAAATATCACATGGATATGTGCCAAAAGTCAGGCATAGCGACTTCTCAAGTCATTGACCGAAGACCCTTTGTGACCATAGATATAGGACAAGGGAAGGGTGCAAGGACGGTAAAGGCATTGATTGACTCAGGTGTAGCAAGTAGTGTAGTTAGACTTTCCTACTGCCAAGACTTGCAGTTGAACATCAATCCCATAGAAGCTTATCTCATAGGATTGGGAGGTGTGGAAACCCCTTGTTTGGGTGAGGTGGAACTTCCCATCTACCTGCAAGATGTTCCAATGAAAGTCAAAGTGCTAGTGTGTCAAGATGAGAACCTTACGGAACCACTTGTCTTAGGACAAGATTGGATTTATGACAATGCAGTCAACTTAAACCTAAGAAGTCAAATTCTTCAAGTTTGGGTACATGAACAATGCATTACATTAGAATTAGAGAACTGCATGCTCCCAGATCATGGCACCACACACTCTCTTAGCTCTTCTAAGACTAATCATATGGAAGAAGATGTTGTATGTGTCAAAAGCTCTATGATGCAGAAGGAGTCAATCGTGGAAGAACAGGTTCGAAGGCGGGTGGATCTTTCTTCTTCTCCAAAGAATCAAGTAGCCACACTAGTAAGTCCACCACAGACGCAAACACAACCGATCAGGACAATTGCTACATCAAACAGAAAGACACCATTCGATAAGAAAACAGTTCCGAGCATGACGCATATCTATGTTGGTGCATTTTACCCAAGCCTACATGCTTGATATATTTGATATTATCCTCATTTTTAAGTCACATGAGTAGTCATGTGAACACCTCTTGTAAAAGAGTACATTTTATCTCTTGTAAATGAAAAAAGAAAAAAAAGGAAAAGGATGGCTTACCTCATGCATGATGTAAAAGCAATTTCGTGGCTCCAACTACCAAAATCACGAATTTTTGAGCTGAGGGAATATCTCCTAACTTTGGGGATCACTTTTAGGTGGAGCCATTCGAATTCGAACTCAAAACTCCCTCCAAGAATAGCTATAAAAAGAGCAAGAAGGAAGAGGCGATTAGCAAGCCTTGTACGTGACCACTTCATGTCATTTTGTAGAGATTGAAGAGCTTACTCCATAGCTCTATCATTCTACTCCCATTGTGCAAAGATTCATTGCCAATGTGGTTGTAATCATATGTGAATCTATACATTTATCATCATCTACTTCTCTGTTTTGTTCTCTGCTATACTCACTCAGAGCAGTAACTTCAGAAGGTCATATCTCGAGTTCTACTGAACCTTTTTCAGTGATTTAACTTGCGTTGGATAGCTTCTACTGTCTACTTTGTGCATATAAATTTTCAAGGTCATTGGAGTAATACTTTTGGAGATATCTGCATTTTACTGCTTACTGGTCTATCTCTGCAAAGCCCCGAGAATTGTGGGAATGTTCCAGAAATTGATGAAACTTGTTCTCAGTGCTCAGTCCATCATTTGAAGTGTTTTAACTTGGATTGAGAAGCTTAATAAGTCTATTTGCTATGCCCAAAAGGAATTTTTCTAATTCCTATCAGGTTGAGAGCACTGTTCATTTTTTCCAACAGGTGTATGTCCAAAAATAGCAAGTTTTGGGAGCTAGTCATTTCGCAACTAGTCTGTCTTGACTTAAACCTTTGGGATACATGTTCCAAAGTACTTGGCTGATATTTTGGTGGATTTAGGAAGCTCAAAGGCTCTAATAATCAACTCTGAAGTCTCAGTTGGCTGGTGTGAAGCTGGTTGTAGCAGCACCAACTCATCTTTGGATTGCATCCACCATCTCTCTTCACAGTGGTATCAGAGCATAGTCAAGCAACATGGGAGATGGATTTCCATCAACAATTGACAAATTGGATCGAAACAACTACCCGGCATGGTCTCTAAGGATGGAGGCTAACCAGAATGTGTTTAGTCTGTGGATGATAGAGACGATAGCCTTTACTTTCATAACTGTACCCAACAAAAATTTTCCTGACAACAACTTCAAAGTCATATTCCATTAGTAAGAGGAACCATCTTACTAAGCGTCCAGTATTGCAAGGTTTATTGACCAAATATAACAAAGCTTGATGATCAGTGAAAAACTTGAACTTGTTGGCCAATAAATAGTGTCTAAACTTCTTCACAGCATATACCATGCCTAAGCCCTCTCGCTCAGTTGTGGTATAGTTCCATTCAGCTGCAGTGAGTTGTCTACTAGCATATGCTATGGGCAAATCTAAGTTTCCTTCACTTGTGGGTTGTGCAAGCACACATCCTATGGCATGATTGGATGCATCCACATGGACATGGAATGGTTTATTCCAATCAGGAGTGGTGAGTATTGGTGCCATGCACAAACGTTTCTTCAGTTCGTTGAAAGAATTCTCGCATTCGTCGTTCCACTCAAAATTAGACAACAAGGCATAAAGGGGTCTAGCTATGATCGCGTACATGTGGATAAACCTACGGTAGTATCCACAATGGCCCATAAAGGCTTGTACCTCTTTAACATTCCTTGGCCTTGGTAGCTCCGCTATGGCTCATACCTTATCTTCATCTGTTGAGATTCCATTCTTAGAAACAATATGACCTAAGATTTTACCTTGACGCACCATGAACACACACTTTTCTGGGTTCAGACACACTCGAAATTCTCTACACTTGTTGAAGATTTGTCTGAGCTCAGGGATGTGAAACCTTCTTTCTTGGGAATGAGCACATAAATCATCCACATACACTTCTAAGCTCTTTCGCAAGAACTCTTTGAAGACATGACACATGAGCCTTTGGAATGTTGCAGGTGCATTGGTGAGCCCAAATGGCATCACACGAAATGCAAAGATTCCCCACTCTGTAGCAAAAGCTGTTTTGTGTTGATCTTCTGGGGCAATGGCTACTTGATTGTAACCTGAAAATCCATCAAGGAAGCTATAAACTTCCTTGCCTGCAACACGCTCCAATAGGTGTTCTGTGATTGGAAGTGGATAAATATCTCTAATCGTAGCGGCATTAACTTTTTTAAGGTTAATACACACTCGCAACTTCCCGTTCTTCTTGGGTATCACAACAATGGGGGACACCCATTCGGTATGCTCAATCTCATAGATGAATCCAGCCTCAATCAACCTATCAATTTCTTCTTTTATTTTGGGTGCATAGGTATCATTATATGTGTAGGGCTTCTGTTTGGTGGGCTTGGCATCAGCAGTCATGGGGATAGTATGAGAGCAAATTCTTGGATCTACCCCTTTCAAGTCTCTATAGTGCCATGCAAACACATCCCTATATTCCCTTAATAAAGCTACAAGCTCCATTTCTTCTCTTGCACTTAGGTCATCTCCTATATATGTGCATCTCTCTTCGTTCTCTTCAATGGTCACTCCAATCTTCTTGGTCTTTTCTTTATTATCATACGATTCTCCTATGATGGCCTCTCTCTTAGGCATTCGTACCAAAATTTTGCGGTCGTCAACTTCATATTTCTTGAAGTTTTCTTGTACTTCAGACAATGATTCCTCCTCTTCTTGTTTCACTGCTTTTCTTTTCTTTTTCTTTTGACTACTCTCACTTCCATCCTTTGAATTTACTGTTTTAATACTTATGAGAGGTTCTTCTTCTTTCTGGGTGAACACTCCTATATCTTCTAGATAGTGCTGCTCTGAGTTAAAGCAACTATCCATCACAATGGACTCTATATCATCGTCATTCTCTTCTTCTTCTATGACATCACTAGGGTCACATTCTTCTAGCAAGGGTTGACACATGAACACTGAGATATCATAACCCTCCTCATCACAATGAGGTGTCCATTGTTCTTCATTGACAGCAATGTCCATGGTGGCTAAGATTTCTGGCCAACCATGAGGCTCAAATTCCTCATTTGGAAAGATCATCGGTGTATAGGCTGGGTCTTTAATTGGTCTATCTCCTGGCGAAGTTCCTTCTTCTCTTGCCTTTAAACGTTTTTCCTCTTCCTCTGCGACCTTGCACATCCACAAATGAGTATCTTCATGCAGCCATGATGGATCAGGTGAACTTTCAGAATGCATAGAGATGGAATCTTCTTTCGCTTTGTGGATAGGATTCCACTGTAGGGGTGGTACATCTCTGAAGGAGTAATCCTTCAAATTGACCTTGGTGGTGACCCCTAAGTGCTGCAAGTACAAGGAGTTGGTTCCCCAATCCTGTACTATTTGCAATTGTCGTAGGAAGGGTCTTCCTAGGATCATCTCATAGACATTATTTTTCTCAAAGTCACATATAGCAAATGTGTGCTCAAACTCTACACCACAAGTGGTTAGAGTGATCCCTTCTAGCAATCCTAGAGGTCTTTCAAAATGACCATCAGCCATTTGAAGCTTCATTCTAGTTGGTCTTAATGTGGGCTTGCCCCATTGCTTCCACAAGGAGGTGGTTGCAATAGCAACACCAGCACCTGAATCTATGATTGCTTTGGTTGTGTAACCTTGGTAAGTGATTGGAAGATAAGTATTACCTTCCTCACCCTCACACATGTCCCCTATTTTGTCTAGAGGTATCTCTGGTACCCTTTGCTTGGAGCCTGCTTTTGGCATGTTGGAATCAAGTTCTAGAACCTGATCCTTCACATGATTCCATAGCTCAGGTTTTGCTTTGAGCAGCTCTTCTACAGTGAGATGACACTGAACCTTAGTGTTCTTCACGACATCCGTGTTCCTTGGAACCACTGAGTCTTCATTTCTTACTAGTATTGTGGGAGCTCTAATCTGGAGAGATTCAGATTCCCATGGGCCTGGAAATTGAGGTAGTTCTTCTAAGGTATTAGATTCAAAATCTAACCTTTCGTCTTCTTGTTGTTCTGCTTCATCTCCGTAAATAGATGGAATGTCTTGGGGAAATTGATCATGAAGATCATCAATCTCAGGAATAGGATGGGAGTTACCCTTCTCCTTGGCCCATTTCTCTTCTTGTATTTCCCGCAAGAACTCTTGAGAGTACTGTTGAATTGAAGGAGGCATTCCATCATCCGTGGAATTAGGAACATAAGCTCCCATTGGTGGTGAGCTTCCTCTTTCAATAACTGGTTGAGCCTGTGGAGGTAAAGAAACTTGTGGTTTGTTTACCAACTGCTCTAATCTTTCTAGTAACCCTTGGAAATGCAAATCTGGTTTGACAGAGTTTGTCTGATTGAACTTTTGACTAGTCTCAAGTATAGCTTGAGCTTGTTCTACCATTTTCATGCACATTTTCATTCGTTCAATCTCTAAATCCGCTCTAGGGTAACTCTTGTCTAGATCTGCAATTGTTGGCCCTTCTTGAAGACGAGCCTGGTAGGCCTTGAACATCATGTCCAAGCCTTCTGGGGTTGGATCTGCAAGAACAGACCCAGGTTGCGGTCTATTTACAATGGGTGGTGGGGTGGGATAAGGTGGAATGGATGGAGTTTCGGCATGCGAGGGGTTTTGAGATGCAATGTCTTCTATTTTTGTTTTTGCGTCTTTCAAGCTTTCTTCTAGTTCCGATAACTTTTTATTCCACTTACGATTGGCCTTTTCTCTGGTATCCTTCCATGTTCTTGTTTTCCTCTTACTAGGCTCTCCTGATTCACTCGACTCCGATTGTTCTGCTGGTTTATCTTGTTTTAATGCTTGTGCCCTAGTAACTGCCTGTACAGGTGTTACATTACTGCTACTTGAACTTGAATCCACCACTAAGCCTACCACATTAATGGGTGTAATCTTGGGTGCACTGGAGGGGTTTCTTGGACAATCTCTAGGGAGATGGTCTTTGCCACAATCACGACAAAAAGCCTGTATTGTGATAGCCTGTCCTTGACTCAGAGATGGTGGGTGGGGACAGTCACGAATGAAATGATCACCTTGACATCTAAAACAAGATCCTCTAGAGGCTTGTGGTCTCATTTGTCTCAATTGGGGCCTAGGGTTAGGATTTGTGTACATGACATTGGAGTATTCTGGCTCCCAATTTTGCTCCATAGGTGGTGCCTCATATTGATACGAGTAAATCTCACTATGTTCAGGTGACTCTGTGTAATAAGCATGTGGACTACCTTCATGAGAGTAGTCTGAACTATGAGCATGAGAGTCATTCTCTGAGATCAATGGGGTTAGTGGCACCAATGCTCTATTTGGATTTTCCTCTCCCACAACATACTTGACTGGAATCACGTTGGCAGGAGTTGGTGGTTGGTTTCCCAAGACAGGTTGTGGCCTATATTGTGCCTGATATTGTTGTTGTGGTCTATAATATGACTGTTGGTATTGGTTCTGATACCTACCTTGTGGGTAAGGTTGTTGATAATTCTGTCTAACAGCCTGCCTATTGTAGGGACAATCTTGAGCCGTATGGTTTGTGTACTTCCTTTCAATAGTGCAGTATGGGGTATTCCTCTCTCATGTTCTGGTTATGCATTGGGCATACATTAGCCATGTGGTTGCCTCCGCAAGTATAACACCGATTCAATGGAGTGACTCTCTGTGTTTGTTTATTTTGGACTCCCAGCCTCTTGGCAACTTGCTCAGCTATCTCCTCTATTTCCGTGGAGGTTTTTGAAGTATGACTAGTAGAACTATCTGAATCCTTATAGAGTTTGGATAATCCAAACTCTTCACCCAAGTTATCTTCTATATCAATGCACATCCGCACACACTCTTCTATGGATCTAGGCTCTTTCAAGTACACATATGATCTTAACTTTGTGCTCAGTAAGCCATCTAAGAACAAAGCCACTTGTTTGGCTGGTGTGGGTAACTCTGGAGTAGGGCATCTTTCTAGGTACTGTCTGAACCTTCTACCTGCTAGTCGCACTGTTTCTTGGGGTGTCTGCTTGAAACTGTGGATCCAGGATGATGTGTTATGCCTGATACCACTCTTGGAAAATTCTACAATGAATTCCTCTAGCAGTTGACCTATATCGAGATAGTTGCGACTACTCAGTGGTTGAAACCAAGCTAAGGCAGTGCCCTTAAGAGTCAAACCAAATGCCTCATACTGGGTGAACAAATCCTCAACCTGTTCAGCTCTTAACACTTGTTTGAACTCGGCCACATGATCATAAGGATCTCCTGACCCGTCAAAATAATTCTTCATTGCCTTGATCACTTGAGTGGGTCTAAGGGTTCTTGGGTGCTCTCGGGGTCTAGGCAATGGAAAATCATGTTCATCTCTTTGTTGCCTATGTGCTTGATGTCTCTCTCTTTCAGGTCTTTCATTTTCAAATCCTGCTCTATTTCTGCCCACCGTGTGTGCAAAACTTACCTCAGGTCTCTCTCTAGTTCTTTCTCTCTGGGCTTCATGAGCTTGGGATGATCCTACTCCTTGGAGGCCATGGGAAACATTGGATCTTGGTGGAGGGAAAATCAATTCATTCTTCCAAGTATATGCATGTCTATCATGTTTTGTTACCGAGAATATCTTCTCTGATGTGTTATCCAGGTAGACAACTTTGCCTGGTATCTTAGGATCTTTGAATTCATAGATGATAACTATGCCCAATTGGCTAGGTTGATCTGGCTTGAATCTCCAAAAGGCTTCCTCTGTTTCTCTATTCAAAAATAGTTCTATGCTTTTGTTGTCTTGAGGGATCCAGTCTGGAGTGATCACTCTGGTCAAAATTGACTTGCCTCTAGGAGTTTGGGGTCCTTGTCCTACATTTCCTTGTTCTAGGTCTCCTATCTCATTCTCATGAATGATATTTCCAAACTCATCGGTCCTATCTGGTTGGTTGGTAACCACATACATGGTTCCTTCCTTATCAATGTATGAACCCTCTTTGAACTTGACCACCGGGTGTTCAAGTCCAAAGGATTGATCTGGATTTTTGAGTTGGACCACTGATCGCCTCACGCCATCCTCATAGATGCGAGCACCTAATCGGTTGGTCCAAACAAGGATACAAGCCCTGTGTCTTATAGGGACCTTCTGGTGTTTGTAGATGGGCAGTCTCTGAGCCACCTACAGGTTTTCCCATACTAAAAGACATTTCTGAATCACTTGTGTCTAAACTTAGTAAAAGATGACCACTTAGTTGTTGTGCCCAAGACTTAGGTGTATGGTTGACACTGGACTGAGAAGATCTAATGCTTTGTTTATCCTTGCCTAAGTGTCTAACAGATCTCAGGTTCATATGCTTTAGTCAAGAGTCCAAATTTTCCCTTTGGTATGGTTCAAAATTCTTTGGAGCCCCCTTGGTTCCCTAGTCCCACTTGAGGGTCAACTTCAAATTATCCTATCTCAAAATCAACGCGTTATTCTTGAAAAAAACTGTTGAGATCGTGTAGGATTTGAAACGAGCTTTCCAACGAGCTATAGAGCTCAAAAAATGGACTTTGGATGAAAAAGTTATGTCAAATCAGGCTCCAGGGGGTCAAAACAGGCAAACAGGACCTTTGGAGAAAATCGCGATTTTGTGAACTTTCAGAGAATCGCGATGCTGTGAACTCAGAAAATCGCGATGTTGAGCACAAAATCGTGTCTCTAAAAATCGCGATGTTGAGCACAAAATTGTGTTTTTGAAAATCATGATTTTGACTCAGAGAATCGTGATTCACAAAATCGTGTTTTTGGCTGAAAATCGTGATTTGTGAGAATCGCGATTTTGAGCCCGCTGAAAATCGTATTTTCTCATAATCGTGATTTTGACATGAAAATCGCGATGTTGAGCACAAAATCGTGTTTTTGAAAATCGCAATTTTGAGCGAAAATTCGTGTTTTCACAGAATCGCCTTTTTCACAAAATCGTGTTTTTGGCTGAAAATCGTGATTTGTGAGAATCGCGATTTTGAGCCCGCTGAAAATCGTATTTTCTCATAATCGTGTTTTTGATATGAAAATCGTGATGTTGAGCACAAAATCGTGTTTCTGAAAATCGTGATTTTGAGCACAGAATCGTGTTTTAGAGAATCGTGTTTTTTGACATAAAAATCGCGATTTTGAGCACAGAATCGTGTTTTAGAGAATCGTGTTTTTTGACATGAAAATCGCGATTTTGAGCACAGAATCGTGTTTTAGAGAATCGTGTTTTTTTACATGAAAATCACGATTTTGAGCACAGAATCGTGTTTTAGAGAATCGTGTTTTTTGACATGAAAATCGCGATTTTAAGCACAGAATCGTGTTTTTGAAAATCGTGATTTTGAGCACAGAATCGTGTTTTTCACAAAATCGTGTTTTTTGCTGAAAATCGTGTTTTGTGAGAATCGCGATTTTGAGCCCGCTGAAAATCATATGTTCTCAGAATCGTGATTTTCGCTGAAAATCGTGATTTGTGAGAATCACGATTTTGAGCACAATCACAGAATCGCTTTTTTGGCTGAAAATCGTGATTTGTGAGAGTCGCGATTTTGAGCACAATCACAGAATCGCGATTCTGAGAATGACCACAGAATCGTGATTCTTTCAGCCAACTTTTAGGCGGGAAAACAGAAAATCGTGATTTTTCAAAAAATATTGAATTTTCACAGAATCGCGATTTTCATCACAGAATCGCGTTTTTTGGTGGGAAATTCAAATTTCTGAGCGTCGGCAATGGCGAGCTCCATATGAGCAGAAAATCATGAAAAAAACACAGTGCTTGCTCTCCCTTGCACCTCGTGAATTTGGAAAGAATCGTGTGTATTAGATGATATTAGGTAGTCCCTTCATGAGAGAATTGAAAATAGTGAAAGATTGGGGTACCAACTCTTTGTTTCTACAACACTTAGGGGTAGCAATAAAAGTTAATCTAAAAGGCTACATGCATAGAGATATTCCACCTCTACAATGAAACTCTATCCATAAGACACAAGAGGAATCAGAATCAATACAATCGATTAGATCTTTTGATCCATTGTGGATGCATGAAGATATGCATTTATGCAAAGTATTCAATGAAGAGGAGAGAAGATTAGAAGCTGGAGAAATAGGAGTGTCACAGAACTCTAGATCACAAGAGCCAACCTATGCACCTATGCTTTTTTTAGATGAGGATTTTGAACCCCATGGTTGGTCAAAAATACTAGCAACAATGGACATAGTGGTGAAAAAAGAATACTGGAATCCCCATTCTGATGAGGAAAGGTATGATATATCCCTATTCATGTGTGAACCCTTAGAAGAGGAAGAAGATAAATACTTGGAATCTATCATTATGGATCCATTTTGTGATTCGGAGGAAGATTACATGAGTCTAGCTGACACAAAACAACATGAGGGAAATGAGTTTAAGAAGGAAATATTCCTAATCAATCAAATTGAAGATGAACAAAAGAAAAAGAAACAAACGAAAACCCCACAGGTGAAGGAAGAGGAATAATCCTTATTTGAGGTACTTTAGAACTTCAAAAAGTATGAGGTTGAAGATAGGAAAATCATAGTGAGGATGCTAAAAAGAGAAGATCTCATGGGAGAAACATATGACAACAAAGAAATGACTAAAAAAATCATAATAACAATTGAAGATAATAAAAACAAAACACATACATAGGAATAGACTTTAGTGTAAAGGAGGAAGAGGAATTAATGAATCTTTTGCATGAATATAAAGATGCATTTGCTTGGACATACAAAGATCTGAAGGTGTGGATTCCAATATTTTTTCATGTAGAATCCCTATGAATTTAGAGGTCAAGCCCACAAAATAGAAACCATACACATATAATGACATATATGCAGCTAAAATAAAGGAAGAAATTGGAAGATTAAAAGAATCAAGATTCATCTATGAAATTGAGCACATCAAATGGGTATCCCCCATTGTGGTCTTGCCCAAAAGAATGACAATTTAAGTGTATGTATTAACTTGAAGAAAGTTAGCATAGCTACCATCACGGATAGTTATCCATTTCCAATTACATAGCACTTATTGGAATCTATGGCATGTAAGGAAGTGTATACTTTCTTATATATATTTTTAGAATATAATCAAGTGTGCATAGCCCCTAAGCATCAACATAAGATAGCCTTTGCTAGAAAATGGGGAATATATGATTTCTAAGTGATGCTCTTTGGGCTCACTAATGCCTCAACTACCTTCCAATGACTAATATGTCACATTTTCAAAGACTTTTTACCAAAAAACCTAGAACTCTATGTGGATGATTTGTGTGCACATTCCTGCATAAGACAAAATCACATACTAGAGTTGACACAAATATCGACAAATATAGAGAATATTAAATGTGCTTAAATCTTGAAAAAATGTGTATTTTATGGTGCAAAAAGGGAAAATCTTGGGCCACAATCAATGAGGACATAGTGAGAACCATTACAGATTTACCATGACCTAGGATGGTGAAGGAAGTACAAGCCTTCATGGGCCATCATGTCTATTTATAAATTATTCATACACATGTATGCAATAATAGCCAAACCAATATACAACCTTCTAACCAAGTTTGAGTGGAATGAGGAGTGTGAAAAGTCATTCTTAGAAATGAAATGAAGATTGTGCTCAGCCCCAATCTTGATGAACCCTTGGAACAAACCATTCCATGTCCATGTCGACGCCTCCAACTTTGCTAGTGGACGCATGTTGGCACAACCCACAAACAAAGGAAACATAGATTTACCCATAGGCTATGTGAGGGTTAAGGCATGGTCTATGCAATGAAGAAATTTTGATCTTACATCTTGGCCAATAAGTTTAAATTCTTTTCAAATCATCATGCTTTACTGTATTTCGTCAACAAATGTTGCAATACAAGGCGATTAGTAAGATGTTTTCTCTTACTAATGGAATATGATTTTGAAGTAGTGGTGAGAAAAGGAAAAACCCACCTACGATCAACCACCTCTCATGACATACTTTAGGAGAATCACCGCAAGGAGTTTTGAATGAACTTCTCAATGCATGACTATTTAACCAAAAAATGGTCCCGAATTGGGTGAAGCAATTCATACCTATTTTAACTTTTGCACCTATGAACCACACAATAAGAAAAGTGAGCAAGAAATTTATTAAATAATATAAGTACCATATACTAGCAAGAAGTATCTATAAGCAAGGCAACCTAGGGTTTTTTTTATTGCATGGATGAGGAAGAACATCATGAGTAGTTACACAAGGCACATATAGGTGCCCTAGGGAAGCATTACTTTAAGCACGTAACTTTATAGACCTTGAAACACTTAGGAGTATATTGGCCAACAATGGATTCAATGTTCCTACACTGATTAAACACTTCCCTATCTACACTAGTACACCCCCAGTAGAGTATGCTTCTTTGTATCATGCCTCATTGGTCCACATTGGAGCAGCCCATTAGCTAGTTTTTTAAGACAAAAACCTTCCCCAAGAAGATGAACCTACCTAGATAATGGATCCTATTTTAGGAAGCTCATGATTAAGCCTTAATTGGAGACAGTCTATAAAAATGTGATAGAGCCACCTATTTATGATTATGCATACACGAGAATGATTACTTGAAAATCTTAGAAACTTTGCATAATAGTGTGCATAGTAGTGTTACATGTTGACACTTTGGACCTGATTATATCATTAAGTTCATTCTATTTTTAGTTCTTTGGTGGCCCACCCTTCACATGGATGCTCAAACCTATGTGAAGCTTTGTGACACTTGTCAAAGGGCTCACTACCCTATTAGAAAAGATGAGATACCACTAAGGCCCAAGATGGAAGGATGTGCATTTTCCAAGTGGGGAATAGACTTCATAGCACCTATCAATCCCAATGCAAGAAACTCTCATGTTGAATACATAATACTTGCCACGCATTACCTAACCAAATGGGTAAAGGTAAAAGACACATGTAAGAATGACATAGAGACCACAACTAGATTCTTATTTGAGAATGTGTTTCATTAGATACGAAATTTGCATACAAATCATCAATGATAAAGGAACACATTTCTTGAATGAATTCATTGATTATCTATCATACGACTTCATGGTAATCCACAAGAAGTAAGCCCCTTACCACCCCCAAGAAAATGAACAAGCTTTGTTGAAGCCGCTTGTTCTCTTCTAATGCTGCTGCCATATGCTTCCTTAATAGCCCAAGATTGCGTCTAAGTGTAGCATTGGATATCATTTGTGCCTGGAGGCACACTTTCCAGTTCCTTCACTGCTTTATCATCCACCGTCGATATCTTTGATTCCAATTTTGTGTGAGCCTGTTGTAAGGTGGTATGTTCTACTAGGAGCGTTTGGTAATCAACTTTGAGAGTGTTGACTCTAGCTTGTAGGCGCTGAGATTTTGCCTGGAAGGCAGCGGTACGTTCCTCAAATTGATGGTATTCTTGTTGTAGTTGATGTGCACACTGAAGTAATGTATTAAATGTGCTATTTACATTATGAGATGCAAGGGGGAAAGTTTGGAATTCAGGGGAAGTGGGAATGGGAATGGGGGTAGTGAATGCTGTGTCTGTCCATGACGTGGTGAGTGGTGAGGTAGGGGGTAGGGGAGGGGGAGATGGTGGCATTGTGGGGAGAGGTGCTGTGGTTGGTGAAATGTCCATTGGGTCAGACAAAGTGGTGTGTACAGGGGCTACCATGTAAGTTGGTATGGTAGGTGAAGTGAGTGTGGTGTTTGTGTAGATTGATGTTGTTGCGAACATCTGGGGAATGTGTCTTTGAGACATTGGAGTGCGGATGGGCTGCTCCATGAAGGATGGGTATTGGGGTGGTGCGGTTAGGTTGAATGAGGTGTAGGGGGCAGATGGGAAGTGGGGGTCATGAAATGGGGGTACCCGTATTGGGGGATAGGCTGGGAAACATAGGATGCCTTCCGTGGGTGCGGGGGTTCCAACCACACTCAGAATTATGGGATGGCCAATTATGGGTTCGGAGGACAGAAAGGTTGACGTGCACAAGGGATTGGTGATGGAAGAGAAGAGGGTGTCCTGTGAGGTTGGCTCTCGAAATGAGAAGGATGTGGATGAGGTTGGGTTGTAAGTGAAGGTAGATGTGATGAGTGCCGTTTCTTCCATGGTGGGAGGTGGTGGTGGGGGTGGAGAAGGTGGGGAAAGGGGGTGCTGGGCTGAGATGGGTGATGTCTGAACAAAAGTTTTAGCAGAGAGGTCAAGGGTGGTGGTGGGGGTAGCTGTGGTTTCAATGGTTACTTCTGGTTCTATAATGGGTATCCTGATAGTCTTACCTGCTCATGGTAATGTGTCGACTCTGTGTTTGTCATACCTCACGGACTGGCAGACTGCTGTGTGGACAGCCTCCGGAACTCCTAAAGATTCTGACACTAATTTGAGGGTGTCAATAAAATGTTGATCCACTCCGTCGTCTGCGAGCATTTCTTGCATCAAGGCTTGGCCTGATGCAAGGGAGAGTTGATGCCTTTCTTGCACTGCTTTGATCGTGTCGTATAACCTTTGTAGTTGAGCTCTGTATGCAGGTGCACCTACCAGTTCTGGCACTTCTTGTTGCTCATCTTGATGTCCGTGGTCATATTCCTCCTCATCTTCCTCGAATTCTTCATCTTCGTCATCCTCTTCGTCCGTTTCAACTGTGGTAACAGGTACTTGGGAGGTTGTTGCCTGCGTTTGAACATTCTCCACTTGTTGTTCCTCTTCAGCCTCAAGATCTACATCTCTTAACAGTTGTTCAAAGTCTTCATTCGTGAGTTCTTCCAAGGGTGCGCCACCAGGAAATTCAAGATTGGTTGGGACGGGTGGAAATATCAAGTTAGGGCCATCAGTGCTGCGTCTTGGAAGTCGTAGTGTGAATGGCCGAACCCTTCGGGGTGGTGGAGTAACGTCCGGTGTTAAGGTGGCTCCACGTGGTTGAGCACAAGGGACTTGGACAGTTCCTCTCATCTTCTTAGAAGGGGGTCCAGTGGATGTCCGGCCTCTAAACTGCTCTACTCGATTCCACATCAGGGCCTGTTGAATCGGGATGTCATAAGCCAAACACTTATAAATGATTCTAGTCAGAGCACAACATCCATATAAAACATGCTTCCGCGGCCATCGTTTGTGGGCTAGGTGTATTTGATCAATTATCCAGTGAGGTAAGTTGATGGTGAGGCTCTGTGTCTCTGCCAGATACAAACTAAACCATATCTTTTTGGGTGGCATGGTGAATCTATCTTGGGCAGGAAAAGCAAAGTGTTGCATGCACATGCGAAGGTGTATTGCAATATTAGGCGTCATGGCCACCATGTCCTTGAGCTTAGTGAGGCTTCGATTCTTCATGTAATTGGGCACAAGGGTCTCCTTCTCTGTTGGAATATGCATTCCGCGCATGTCTAGGGCCTCTCTCACTAAGTTGTTTGAGAGCCTAAACCTTTTGAGCTCATTTCCTTTTGTCAGAGATGGGAGCACAAATGAGCTTGCACCTTTTGGGTTCTTGCTTGGAGTCAAGGTATTGATGAGATAGTAGCATCGCACGAAGTCAGGCTTTGGGAGTCGGTCACTGAAGTATGAATTCAATCCTGCCTTCTCCCATACTGGATGTAGACCTTCTGCATTTTGTAACTTTTCAAATTCCCTTGTAAAGAAATGGTATTTACCTTGCTTCCCATTGAAGTCCAACTCTGACTCCCATAGGTATGATCCTTCTCCCAAGGGTCCTGCAACTTCACTAAACCAATGGGAAGCTTTTCCTACGGGCATGGTATGGTGTTGAGAGAAGGGGAGCAACAGACCCTAACCGCCTCACATGGAAGTGAGAGGCTCTTCCAAGAGGAGTTGCAAGAAGTGCAAACAATGCACACACACCCACGTCCATGAACAACGGCACCATGGCCAACGTCAAAAGGAACAAGGGAGGGCAATGCTCACACACAAGACAACCCCAAATGCCAAACCCACACACATGGATCAACGCCTAGCACACAAGGAGAAATGTGGAAGCCAAATGATCCTTCTTTCCATTAGCATGGAGGCCAAGACCATGGCCAAGGGACCCCTCTTTACAAGAAATAGCCTCTATTTATAGGCTCAACCCAATTCCCCATGTGCTCCTTTTGACTAGTCAAAAAGGAGAACATGCCTAACTAACATATCTCAAAAGGATCTTGGAACATATTCTCTAACAACCAAATCTCAAGGGAAGAGAATACGTGCACGTGTGGGGAGTTTTCTTCCTTTCTTCAAAAAGATGTGAGCATTTACAAGGCTTCAAAGCCTTACTTTTGGAAAAATATTAAAAAGTGTCTAAGGGAGGGTTTTTATGTGAAATCCTAAGTAGATACCAAAAGAGATATTATTATGGTCTAGGGAGGGTTCCTATGCACAATTGTGGGTGTGTGCATACCCTACAACTCAACACTCTCCCCCCCCCAGACTTTGTCGTCCTCGACAAAGCTAAGAGGAAAGGATCATACACAACTGAACCGGTTCAAGCTTGAGTCTTCAATTCTGAGAAGCTCCAAGTCTGCAAATCTTCCATTCTGCAATTTACAGTCTTCAGGTCTCCATACTCTTTATTGATCTTCGAACCTGCAACACCAGTCTTCAATCTTTCAGATCTGCAATACTGCAAGCCCTGAGTCCATCCTTCAATCTGCAAATCTTCAGTCTTTGCAGCTGGGCGACATAATCCCCTTGGTGGGCAGTCAGACCTCACATGCATCCCATTGTGCAGTCCTTTGTAAGGCTGGAAATGCCTTCTTCAGCAGCTCCCAAACCTGAAATAAAATACAAAAAGCAAGTAGACTGCATCTAACAATAAAATAAGTATTTACTCCAATTTTAGTTTCCACTCCAGGGGCATCCTCTTCAGCAAGACTTTTCTTCTAGAGAGACATCCTCTTGAAGATCTATCTTGCCATGGTGTGTATATCAGGTATTGCTACCCCTATATGGTAGTGATAGAAGTTATTATGAAGGTCGTCATAATCCTGCAAAAAAGTAGCTCCAAAGAGTCCATAGCCTTCTAACTTTCAAATAAGCTTGCATTGAGAGTTAACACAATATTCAGTTGTATTCTTTGATAAGTAGTCATGCTAGGGTATGGGTTAGAAAACCTTCCACTCATCATAAGCAATTTCTGCAAATCATAGTGTCACATCATCTAGCAGAGGTAAGAATGATTTATGCAGCAGTTCAATAAGTGTAAGTCTATAATGTCAAACTTATTTGATTAATCCAGCCATTACTAGTCACACAGCTAAGATGATGACTGTATAGAACACACCAATATTTTTAGTGCCTGAAATGTTAGTTACATGCGAGCCATTTCATATGAAAATGATGCAGTGAGTAATCAAGATTAGACTGTAAGATCAGGTGAGCACATCACACAGGGAATCATTCTGAGAGTGATAGAATATGCAGGCAATTTATCCACAAAAGAAGCAACGCCAGTCATATACCTCTAATCATACTAAGTTTTCTCCCAAAACCATTACACACCAATCCCACAAGGTTCGGTTACAAGAATTCAAATGATCATCAAACCTGTGAGTATTAAAGAAACACGTCATTCACAAGAGAGCATCTATCAGAGTCAAAAGGATCAAGGCTAAGTTCTGCATGTGTTGGCCTTTACTGCATTAAGTGAGCATTGTAAAACCAGAGAATTTCTTCCCTGACAAAAAACAAGCATTCAGATCTTTGTGACAGTGTTTCCAGTTTTATTGGAACCGGATATTCTCCAGATATTTTCTTGATAGAATTGAGCAGGCATTGTGTAAAATACAGGGCAGTCAAGTCCCTAACAGTGAACTTCACTATCCATGAAATGCATTTGATTGTGCAAAATAAACAATTGCACCTCAATTATCAAACATGAGAGTAACCCAAAACACATCCATCATAAGAGATCAACTTCTACAAGTACGGACATACACCATATTTCATATGTAAGACCAAACATAGTCCTATAATTGGAGGCTGACAAGCAGTAAAGTTCAGTAATCACAGGGGTTAATACACACAAGTGTGAGTCTGGTCTGATTCTAGAATAGGCACAAGGATTTCCAGGGAAACTTATTCACAATTCTTATCTAGAGCAATCACTTACTTCAAATATATAATGCAACTGTCTTTTTCTCCACCAAATATCAAAACACAAAGAACCGTTAAAGACCATTTGGAGCGATCTCAACATAAAAAACATGCTTGCGATATACAGATTGGTAAGACCAATAAATGGCCCTGAAGGGGCGGAGTCGCCATGTCCTTCCCTCAATCCTGTCATTCTCAAAAAAATATGAGCAACTTGAGATATACCTAGCTTTAAACAGACTAAAAAAGAACCTAGAGACCCAAAAAATTCTGTTTGAAGTTATAATTGCCATTGAGAATAGTCATGATTATTCCAATATTTTTCAAGTATAACAAATCATCCTAGTTCCTGATTGCACCAGGGTCATGTGTTGGCATAATTGCTATTAGTGAAATGTGGACACCCCCCTGTATAGGGCAATCATACAAACCTTGAGCAAGCCAATCTTCCTTGTTGCCCATCTGCTAACCCTGGTCACATAAGCAAGCCTGACAAGTAATTTAATCCTTCCTCAAGGATCTTAGCCTAAAATGGGCTCAATAAAAACACAACTTATGCAGCAGGAAACAGAGAGCACATTAGCACAATGAGCATAAACAGTGTGTACATATAAGCATTGGAGTGGTGTGAGCAATCAAGTGAGTCAATCCAATGTCCACCTATCATTATAGCCATTGAACAAATAATGTGCTACCAATGTGAGCCAATGGATAACTTTATTCAGGCATTGAGGCAATCAGACAAAGATGACAATCGCATACATATGTTGCAACCACCTTACCACCTCCAAAAGTGAGGGAACAAAACATCTGCATGATCGGGAAATGACTTCCAAATTTGTTTCAAGAAAAAAAAGCAAATCTGAATTCATAGCTTTGGTTTCATCAAGAGTCCATGATAAAGAAATGAAGGACCAGAATTTTGTGCAAGACTATCATTGCAACACAAAAAGAAACTTCCCAAATAATGAGCATGCATGATTCAACTGTCAAGTGACATACATAGCATAGTTCCCCACATCACAGAGACTTTCAGACCTTGTAGGTCGACAAAAGGACCGATTACAGTATGCAGCAAAATCTTGGCAGCAGCTCTTTAACTGCCATGGATATTTCCAATGTAATGATAGAAATGAACATTCCCTCACGGAATGGAGAGCTGAAGCATCACTGACCGAGACCTAGTACATCAGATAGGTGAGCATCCAAGTCAAAACCCCTCAGGACAGCAAGAGCATTTCTCCGGATTTGCAATAGACACGCCATGTAGTGCTGCAGCCACCAATCTTTGACTCTGAAGTAGACGTTCGACTGAACTTTGCAATAGAGAAAAACCTCTTAGAAACATTGATGTTTGGATTTTGCTTATGCAACACAAGTGCCCAAAGTGAGCCTTCCTGATACAAACATGGGTATAGAGCGCAAACTCAAGAATTCCAGCTTATCAAGCTGCAATGTTATGCACATATAGGAATCGAGCATGGAGCTTAGCTCTCCGCGCATGAGGTGTGAAGGCGAGACAGACGGGCAAAACGGGTGACTTCCCACAAAGGAGTGATGGGGAAGAATCACAGCTCAAGCTCGAGGAGGGGAAACCCCCCAGCTCTGATGTACCAAGCATATGGTCATGAAGTGCAAGCAAGAGCCGTTGATGCCCAAAACACAAGAGGGTTTGCTTGCATATAACAGGACAGAAATGAAAGGGCAAATGCGGTCCACAAATCACTCATAGACAAAAGAAAAGGAAGCCCTTGATGGCTTGAACATGTCATATGCCTGTTGGCAGATCGGATACGGAGATCCAAATGCCAAAACTAACCAACAAGACGAGGAACAGGGGAAGCTTGATACCTGCAAGGATAGATTCATCACAGGCAAGGGCGTTCAAGGAGACCATTGTTGGACATCATACCGGGAGAGACTTCCCCAGCGATAGTAGGCACAAGCCTCCAACCCAGCAGGGTTAATAGCATGCACCATGAGACAATCACTGAGCGTAGATAGGAGAATGAAGACAAACAGAACAGGCAGAGCGGAGCTTCACCCCACCATACCCCGGTTACGCAGACAATAGGGGGAGCCTCACACAGTTTCGACCTTGAAAGAGTACAGAGATGGCCAATGCACCACCAGGAGATTAAGAGAGATGGGTGAGCTCACTCAACCTGCCATAGCCAGAAGCTGAGGGGAAGCACAAGAATGTTCGACCCCCAGGTGGAGGAGCCAGAAAGCGCAATAGCATGCCTCACCACAGATGACAAAGCATCAACAAGCATGGAGGCTTGTCGGATGCTCGAACTAGAGCCTGAGAATCGGGAGCAGAAGGAATCCTTGGGCACGATCATGACACTGAGGGCTCAGCTCCGCCATAGCAAGGGAGCACGAGAGAGCAAGAGAATGCTCGACCCAACGAAAGAGAAGAGGTGAATTGAAGGGACGGAATTAAATTCCCCCCCACCAAAGCATGCAGACGTCCACATATGTCGAGGCATGACAGATGCCTTATGGTCAAAGGCACCACAATTTCCAAGGCTTTTAAGTCTTCTGGTGCGCAAAAATTAAAGGAGCAATGCATATTTTGGTTTGGACAATGATAGCTTAAAAAAAGACGTTAGTCATAGCCCCCACATGTGTTTGTTAAACTTTTTTTTTCGAGTTTTCTTGAGATTGAAGAGAGAGAGGGATAGAAGAGGGCACCCATCTCCTTCTCCAAGGCCAACACCAAATTCAAGAAATGTAGAGATGGATGGTGATGCCAAATGTGTGTGTGGAGATGTGAATGTGTGAAGAAGTGAGAGAGAGAAGGGGATTAGGGGATGTTTTTGTGCCACAAACAAAAATAAAGATCTAAACTACTCAAAAATTAAAAGAAGAGTGGTACCCTAGGCCAACCGAAGGCTACACAGATCCACAACTCAATCCAAGTGTGAGGTGCATCCACAAAGTGTAGGCACGGCAAGCTTGAAAAAACCCAACGGTTAAAGGCCGACGTTCCCCGGCAACGGCGCCAAAATGTTGAGAGAAGGGGAGCAACAGACCCTAACCGCCTCACATGGAAGTGAGAGGCTCTTCCAAGAGGAGTTGCAAGAAGTGCAAACAACGCACACACACCCACGTCCATGAACAATGGCACCATGGCCAATGTCAAAAGGAACAAGGGAGGGCAATGCTCACACACAAGACAACCCCAAATGCCAAACCCACACACATGGATCAACGCCTAGCACACAAGGAGAAATGTGGAAGCCAAATGATCCTTCTTTCCATTAGCATGGAGGCCAAGGCCATGGCCAAGGGACCCCTCTTTACAAGAAATAGCCACTATTTATAGGCTCAACCCAATTCCCCATGTTCTCCTTTTGACTAGTCAAAAAGGAGCACATGCCTAACTAACATATCTCAAAAGGATCTTGGAATATATTCTCTAACAACCAAATCTCAAGGGAAGAGAATACGTGCGCGTGTGGGGAGTTTTCTTCCTTTCTTCAAAAAGATGTGAGCATTTACAAGGCTTCAAAGCCTTACTTTTGGAAAAATATTAAAAAGTGTCTAAGGGAGGGTTTTTATGTGAAATCCTAAGTAGATACCAAAAGAGATATTACTATGGTCTAGGGAGGGTTCCTATGCACAATTGGGGGTGTGTGCATACCCTACAACTCAACATATGGCCACTGGGGGGGTCCGCTACTGGTATGATTTTGATGGCCTGCAACTCGTCTGGTCTTTCATTTGTCTCAGGTAGAATGGGTAAACTGTCTAAATCCACCACTTGCTGGCTCGTTCCTGCTTGAGAGCTTGTTCTTGCAACCTCAACTATGTTGAAGAAATTGCTACCGGTTTTGTGAGAATATATGAATAAATGTTAACATTGCAATGGACACAAAATGACAATGTGTCCCCGTTACAACATTAACTTGATGAATTGTGATGTAGTTAGTTGGTTACTTAGTGCTCGTGTGGATGTGAGTGTGAAGTGTGGTTAGCTGATGTTGAATACCTATGAGCTAATTGGGGGGTCAGGTGCAGTGTGGATGCAGTTAGTAAGTGGAAGTGGCTTTACAAATGGGTCAGGGGGTTTATTACAAGGTTTGGGTTGCCAAACATAGTGGATGACATTCTGTTTTGATTTTGTGGAAACTCTGGAGGGCTTTATAAGAGTGTCTGCTTGGAACTGAGGCTTTTTAGGGACCCACTTACAAGTGATTCTGTTCGTGCTCTTGGGCGAATATGTGTTCGTGCGTGTTAAATATGAGTGGGTGTCCGTTGTTCGAGTGAGTGAACCATGTTGTACAGGGTGTGAGCTCTGTGTAGCTATTTGAGCCTGCAAGCAAGCCTTAGGCACCCAAATTTGTCTTGATTGTGGGCCAGCCTTCATCGACTTCTTGGGTACCCAGATAGATTTCACTTTCATAGAAGAATTTTTGGAAGACTTCTTATTAGTGTCGTATCGTTGATCACTAATAGGAAGTTGAGCCAGTTGGTGTGGCTTGACCGTAGTAGGCTACTCGCCTTTCCGCACCCACATCTGTTTTGGTGACTGGGACACCTTGCTTCGTACTTTCTTTTGGTTTCGAGCATAGGTAGTCTGCTTCTTCTGCATTTTATCTGCCTCTAGTTGCTGCATCCTGATGGCCTTTGGAAAAGAAGGGAGTTCCACCGTAAACTTGGCTTCTTTGTTGAGATAAGCATCCCTCTGCATCACATATTTTTGGACAAGAATAGCATGGTCATCATCATGTGTACTCCTAGAACAACCAGGAGTGTGTGCCTTTCCTAGTTCCGTGAGTGCTCTATTGTCTAACTCAACTGTAATTCGACTCTGATTACCCATATCTGAAGAAGTCCACTTCTTAGGTTTAGGTTGACTGCATGATCATAGATCCAGTCTTGACCCAAGACAAGAGGCTCAGTGAGATCCTCGTCTTGACACACCAGTACTTTAATTGTCATTAAAAAATCTTGAATGTAGAGGGGAAGTTCCACCTCGCCCATGCAAGGGGTTTCCACTCCTCCCAATCCTATGAGATATGCTTCCACAGGATTGACATTTAAGTTCAATTCTCAACAGTACGAAAGTTTAACAGCACTAGTGGCTGCACCTGAGTCAATCAAGGCTCTTACAGTTCTTGCATTCGTTCCTTGTCCTAGCTCTAAGGTCAAAAAAGGACGCCGATCAATTATTCTATGAGAGCTAATACCTGAAACTTCACACATGGCCATATGATACCCTTGATCTGCATGTGCCTCTGTCCTAGGTTGATCTTTACCTTGTCGTCTCAACTTCATCCTTCGAATGTGTTCCAAGGCTTTTGTCTGTGCTTCTTCTCGAATTCGTTTTTCTTCTTCCTTGCGTTTCTTGGCAGTGTTGAGTCGATTTAGCATCTCTTCAGTCAGGGGTTCTTGATATAACTTGACTCTACATCCGCTTATGTAGCTAGAGAGAACATCGCCTTCTAAAGTGGCTAGTTGTACTGCTCCACTAGTTGAAATCCTATTTATGATCATAGGTCCATAACCACGCTTTTCTAATTTTCTCGCATGTTGCTTCAACGTGTAGACTAGAACTATGTCTCCTGCTTTCAAACCCTTATCCTTCACATGTGCATCAAAATATGCTTTTTGTCTTTTCTTAGCTGCATATATTCTTGCTGCTGCTCTTAGTCTTGTCTCACCTAGTCGTTCTAGATCAAAGATTCTAGAGGAAAGCTCATGGCCTGTCCACTCGTGCTCCTGTGCTACTTTCAATGTAGGTATCAAAAAGTCCAAAGGTAGCACTGCATTTTGGCCGAATACCATCTGAAAAGGTGTGGCTTGGAGCACCGTTTTATAGGCAACTCTGTATGCCCAAACAGCATGGTGCAATTGTTTGTCCCAATCAGAGCGTTTATTATTCACTAGTTTCATCAATACATTGCATAGATCTTATTTGTGCTTTCGGCTTGTCCATTCGCTTGTGGATGATAGGGAGCAGACTTCTTATGTACTACCAAGAATTCTTGGAGCAGATTTACAATAACTTCATTCAAGAAGTGAGTCCCTCGATCACTTACTAGCTCGATAGGTAGCCCGTATCTAGTGAACACATTCTCAAATAAGAACTTAGCTGTCATTTGAGCATCATTCTTTGTGGTGGCTTTTACTTCTACCCACTTGGTTAGATAGTCTATGGCCACAATGATGTATTCTGCATGTGAACCCTTAGCTCGGGGATTAATAGGACCAACAAAGTCTATTCCCCACTTAGAGAATGCATGTCTGCCCATCATAGGTTTCAAAGGCATCTCATCTTTGCGTATAGGATATTGAGTTCGCAGACAGACATCACACCTCTTCACATAGGTATGTGCATCCATGTGAAGGGTAGGCCACCACAAGCCTGCAAATAGGATTGCTTTAATCACCCGATCTGGTCCAAAATGTCCTCCTGCTACACCCTGGTGAGCAGTTTCCAAGATCTTTAAATATTCACTCTCATGGACACAGAGTCTGAGGTATCCATCTTTACCACGATTGTATAGATTATCACCAATGAGTGAGTAATCTAGGGCTTCTTGTTCTAGACTTCTTTGTTTGGCCAATGTCATATCTTGTGGGAATGTTTTCGTCCTCAAGAAGGCTACTAGTGGGTTCACTCCAATCTGGCACTATGGTCACTTGATAAAGAGTGGAATGCTCCACGGGTGGTTTAATGCAACAGATTGGGCATTCTTTACACATTTTATGTACATCAGCTTCCATAGTAGGCCAATGTACTCCAAGTCTCCTTAGTGTCTGTAAAGTTCTCTGCCTCGAATGGTGTTGCTCTAATGCACCTATATGTGCTAATTGCAACCATTTTGCGTACTCATCCTCTTCCACACAACAAGCCAATATCCCTTGATCTGTCTGTTTGTACATACTTCCTGCCATGATATGGTACTTCTGGGCTTTTACTACCTCCTTGTCTTGAGTGTTTATGACTGGGTAATTAGGCCCGTATGTCAACACTGGCACTAATGGCTTAGCCCACTGAGGTACAACTTCCAAATTAAACAAGTAAGCATCAGGAAGGTCATCTGACACTCCTTGTGGGGCTTCTCTAGATGTGAGCCTAGAGAGGTGGTCTGCTCTCAAGTTTCCTCACCATGACCTCAAAGTCATATTCCATTAGCAAGAGGAACCATCTTACTAATCGGCCTGTATTGCATGGTTTGTTTACCAAGTACAATAATGCCTGATGATCGGTAAAAAATTTAAACTTATTTGCAAGCAAATAGTGTCTAAACTTTTTAACTGCATATACCATGCCTAATCTCTCTCGTTCAGTAGTGGTATAATTTCGTTTAGCTGCATTCAACTGTCTACTAGCATAGGCAATTGGAAGATCCATATTACCTTCGCCCGTAAGTTGTGCAAGCACACATCCAATAGCATAATTGGATGCATCCACATGAACATGGAAGGGCGTGTTCCAATCTGGCGTGGTCAAGATTGGTGCTGAACACAATCTCCTTTTGAGCTCATTGAAAGATTCCTCACATTCATTAGTCCACTCAAAGTTGGTCAAAAGTCCGTACAGTGGCTTGGCAATGATGGCGTACATGTGTATAAAGCGTCGGTAATAGCCACAATGCCCCATGAAAGCTTGTACTTCCTTGACATTCTTTGGCCTAGGTAACTCTGCTATGGCTCTTACTTTCTCTTCATCAGTGGATATGCCATTCTTTGACACTATGTGTCCTAGAATCTTGCCTTGCCTGACCATGAAAACGCACTTTTCTGGGTTCAGGCAGACTTGATATTCTCTACATTTGTCAAAGATTTGCCTGAGTTCTGGTATATGTGTCTGTCTAATGTTGGAATGAGCACAAAGATCGTCAACATAGACCTCTAAATTCTTCCTCAAGAACTCTTTAAACACGTGACACATCAATCTTTGGAAGGTTGTAGGAGCATTGGTAAGCCCGAATGGCATTACCCAAAAAGCAAATATGCCCCACTCAGTGGCAAAAGCTGTCTTATGCTGATCTTCTGGAGCTATGGCTACCTGATTATAACCAAAAAATCCATCAAGGAAGCTATATACTTCCTTGCCTGCTACTCTTTCTAATAGATGCTCGGTAATTGGAAGTGGATAGTTATCTCAAATTGTGGCTGCATTAACCTTCTTCAAGTTAATGCATACACGTAGCTTTCCATTCTTCTTGGGCACCACTACAATGGGGGATACCCACTCAATGTGCTCAATTTCATAAATAAATCCAGCTTCCACCAGTCTATCTATCTCCTCCTTAATCTTAGTAGCGTAGTTATCGTTATAGGTGTATGGCTTTTGCTTAGAAGGTTTAGCGTCTAAGGTCATGGGAATTTTGTGTGAGCATATGTCTGGGTCAACACCCTTCAAGTCCTTGTAACTCCAAGCGAATACATCTCTGTATTCTCTTAGCAAAGCTATTAATGCATGCTCTTCTTCCTCTATTAGGTCATAGCCTATGTACGTGCATCTTTCTTCTCCTTCTTCAACGGCTACAACCACTTTCTTGGTGGTTTCTTTGTTATCATAGGCCTCCCCTGATTGCGCCTCACGTTTTGGCATCCTTACCATGACTCTTCTATCGTCTATCTCATACTTTTTAAAGTTTTCAGGGACCTCAAACAAAGATTCTTCCTCTTCTGGTGTGACTTCTCTCTTCTTTCTTTTCTCTCCTTCATCCTTAGGGGTCACTTGTGTGGCTAACCTTACATCATTTGTAAGCCCTCCGTGTCTCTGGGGTTGAAATTCTACTTCATAGAAATATTCTTCTTCTGATGCAAAAGGTGGGTCCATAATGATTGACTCTAGATCGGAGTCACTTGCATCCTCAAATACATCAGGGCTAGGTTTGCATTCTTCAAGAACCGAATCACCCATGATTGGCTCTAGTGAGAAGACTAAAATATCATAGCCGTCCTCGTCACAGTGAGGTGTCCATTGTTCCTCATTGATGGCTACATCCATTACTGCTAAAATTTCTGCCCAGTTGTGTGGTTCAAATTCTTCATCAGGGAATGTTGGAATCAATATCCTATTGGTCAAACAATGTCTCAATAATTCTTTTTTGGTCAAATTGTACTCCATTTATAAGAGCTGACTCTTAGTCCTTCTTAAAGGAAACGGGCGCACTCAGAATGTCTACAGTTCCTCTTCACTCCTTGTACAAGAAAGGACGACGGGCAGCGTGGTTACTTCGTCAACCTCTCATCCTGCCCGCTCAGGTTCAAATCCCATTAACAGCACGTTCGCGAAAGTATCCTTTTATTGTATCTCAAAAAGCATACGATAGCTTTACAAGGAGCGATAGCGTACAACGTTTTACGACGCTTTTATTTTCTGAATTGATCTACAATCACAGATTTTACGAAGTGCTTTATTGGTGCTTTTGAAGGATCAAGAGTACTATATAACAAGAGCTTGGGTTCATTGTATGCATCCTTCACCTAGGATCAACACAAGCTTTGGAGCTTGGACCTCAGTAGAGGTAGTGTTTCTTCTAGCACATGGGGCAGCCATGGTGCTAACTTGAAGCATGTTGAGGAGCAGCTATGGAGTTCTTCTTGGTGATTCTTCTTGGAGAAGATGAAGGGTGTGCTCACACTCTATCTCATGGAGAGGAGGTCATCTCTTGTTCATGGCAAGAAGACTTGATTATTAGCAGCTTGATGGTGAGGATCGCCCATCTACATGATGTATTTGAAGATCATCTTCTACAAGAAGATGTTAGGTTGAAGATTATCTTCTACAAGAAGATGTCTGGCTACTTCAAAGACATTGGATGGGACCATCTACATGGCGTATTTGAAGATCATCTTCTACAAGAAGATGTTAGGTTGAAGATTGTCTTCTACACATAAGATGTCGGGCTACTTCAAAGACACTAGATGGAGTTTAACATAAGATTCACATCTTATGTTAAAGTATTCAGGTACATATTCTCTTTATGCACACAGGTACTACTTGAAGTTTATGGAGGTCGTGGCGTTCATATCAGGAGGAGTCCTATTTGGCATAGGTACAAGAGAATCAGTACTTATATGCTTTATGCATATTTTATGAGGTGTTTAAGAAGGTGTGTTCACATGAGTTTGAGGATTTCCGTTCACACTGATCCTTCCTCTTTCAGTCACTCATATTCACTCTTCTATAACCTATAAGGTCACACATCTCATACATATTCAGATTACTGCCCATACATCTGAATATGTTTGTTATATTGTACATTCACTCATTCATCTATTTCTCATCACATAGAGTGGTTGAGAGTTTTGCTCCCACATTGTACATTGAACATTGGTGTATACGATACTATGAGTAAGCGATGGCTTACGTAACACCTTACACATAAAGTCTATTCTTTCTCTATCTTTGTCTCATCATTTGTATGATTAAGTTGTGATATGTTCATGTTTTGTCAATATGGAAGATTGCTGGAATTAATGTTGTACATGACTGGAACTATGGAACCATGGACCTGTGACATGAGCCTAAGGGCCTACCTCACTTCCAACATTTGGTATCAGAGCACTAAGGTTTTGGTTTCAGAACTTTAGATCTTTGGCATCAATGCATTAAGGCTCATTCATATCTCAAGTTCCCAAAATTCCAGATTTACAACATATGATTTGAAAGCATCTTCTAATATTTGACATTTGACATACACACTTAATCTAGATGAGTAGAGATTTGAGAATTAGACAATTCAGTTACATGTGTATTCATCAGTGTGGAGTATGAAGTTGATGATCTGTTAGCAGCCGAATATTTTTGAAGAGTATGCAAATACTTTACAAAAGTATTGTTTGAAGACCCAGACTTGATGAAGAGAAGACTACTTCAAATTCAAGGAAGAACAATGGTTTAGAGAAGATGAAGAAATCATATCAACATCAAATCACAGGTATCAGTTTCTACTGTCAGATTATCATTTGCAGGTCATGTCTTAGAAGAGCAGTTATGAAGAGATTTGAAGAAATTCAAGGATTGCTTTTATACGCTTTCATCATTTGAAAGTTAAAGGCTACATCGAAACAGGTATCTAGAGGTTTTTCTAGGAAGTTTTGAGAGATCTCTTTCATGGCAAGAAAGTTCATCTAAGAAGACAAGCGTAGAGATGAGATGAGTTTTTTCAGCCAATTTTCTGTTGTAAGTTGGTTGGATATCAAGGTACAAATGTATCTAGAGAAGGTAACTCTAGAAGGGCAATTCATCATTCAGACAACGATTGGTGAATTTAGTCGTTTCAGACATTTGAAACAACATTTTGATTCAGAGATATGAGGAGATGGTAAAACATGTTTCTATATTCAACTTCCATTTATATACCATGTTTGTTTTATCTCTTACTCTTACATTAGAGGAAGAGTTTCATTCGAAGAAGTCAAGAGTGCTTGCTACTTCAAGATGAAGAGAACAAAAGGTATGGAAGAGAAGTTTGAAGATGTTAACATCATCAGGTGGAAGAAAGATGCAAAAAAAGAAAGTCCATCATTTCCAAAAGAAAAGTAAGGCTTCCTTTTCTCATATATTTTCCATATACTTTTCCTATTTTATCCTCTACACCCAAAGACAAGTCTACGAGAACATCTTGTTTAAAGAAGAAGCAGTTTCTTGTTTTGCATTACACTTGGTCATAATTTAGTAGATTTGACAAAGAATTGCATTGAGAGAAACAAAAGCACTCATATGTGTATGAGTTAGTTGAAGCTTTTAAGCAAGCAGCTTATATGTTCCCTCAAAGAATTCTTGGAATGTCAATATAGAGCTACTTGGTATATGACAAGTTGTAGAGAAGTATATTTCTTCTTTATCTAACTCTTGAGGTAAAAGAGTTTTCTGTAGCAGATGTTGAAGACTTGGGTTGAGGTTTTATGTTTGGAAAAGGTTACCTCATACTCAGTATTTTCAGAAACTTCAGAAAATTCAGATTTGCTGATGTACAGGTCATTTGAAGAATCTACTTTTTATGATTGTCGAGTTTTTTGGATACATGCTTGTATTCAAAAAGGTGTTCCATTAGATCCTATCACTTGATTGAGAAGTGGAGTTAGCCAAAAGAAAATCAAGCAGGTACTATCACATTTCACCCGGGTAAAATATGAAAGTTATGAAGTATCAAACTTGTAGCTTTTGGAGTTCTCAAGGTGAGAAGTTTGTCCACTTATGTTTCAAGTAAGGAGTTACAGAATCCTTGAAGGATTTTTTTGAAGAAAAGTTTTGCAACTTTGTAAGAAGCATGGACACTTGGAGACATTCAGAAAGTAAATCAAACATTCAGTCATGAAGGTTTGATGACAGCAGATTCTACACAGGAAAGATCATTGATCTTGTATGATCTTGAGCATTTATGAGTCGGTTGTCTATCCTTTGTTTATGAAGATTCTTAACATTGGAAGAAGTCAGTCAAAGATTCAGATTCTATCAAATTTGTGTTGCAGAGAGATAGAAGATACTTGTTATGTTACAGAAGGTTATGAATCCTATAAAGCTTTCAGCAAGGTTTTGTTATGTTAGGATCAGCTAACCTTATTCTAGATTTTGGAAAGCTGAGGAATGACATGGAAAGCTATTGGCATCTGATCAATGCTAATAAAAAGGGTTCAGAGATTTTGTTTCAGATACAGGTATTGATAACTGAACATCAGATTTATGAAGGAAGACGTTCCACATTTCACAAAGTCTGATATATTTGAAGAATACTGGATACTAGTGTTAAGTCATCCAGGGGGGTGATGAAACATGAAGACTTATTTTCAAGCCATATGTAAAAGAATGCAGAGTCATACCTACAGGTATTCCTATTTCAGGTATTCCTATATTTCCTTTGTCAGGTTCTCTTTATGTTCCAGCTTTGTAAGAAGAAGGAAGAAGAAGAATATTTGGAGAAAGTTCCTGTTAGGATGTTCCTGTTCAGGAGAAGGTTCCAGAGTTCTATTTGAAGAGAAGCTTGATATTTCATAAAGGTATATTTCAGACGTGCGCACATATATGTTTATACCAAGTTCTGAAGGAAAGAGGTATGAAGGATTTAAAGGATGAAGACACAATGACATCATAGATTTTTGACTCATATTGAGTTGAGTACAGTCAGAGATGAACCAGCAGTGTTCATAATACACTAAGTTGTGAGTTGACAGTCACAGGTTCCAGGATTCAGTTCTTGATTTTGTTTAGTGTATTTACATGACACAGCAAAAGTACGTTGAGAAACCTTTTTGGAAGGTAAATGCAAATATGAGGATCCTAGTATATGTTTTCAAGTTTTTGAAGACAAGAGATAGCAGGTTCGGAGACAGTTCATGCTACATTTGTTGTCAAGCAGTAATTGCTTGATGAGTACACTATTGGATATCTAGTTTGCATATTTTCTCAAGTATTATGGTTCATATTCAGCAAGTTCAAGTTTTTTGAAGGAAAGTCAAATTTAGTTTTGAAGAAGACTTTTGAAGAACAAGTTTTGAAGTGTTCGAAGTACAAGCTTGAAGCTTGTGATAGTTTGCAGCTTGTGACAGTTTGCAGATCCAGTCCAGATTGTACCAATATGACATTGCAGGGGGGATTGTTGGAATCAATATCCTATTGGTCAAACAATGTCTCAATAATTCTTTTTTGGTCAAATTGTACTCCATTTATAAGAGCTCACTCTTAGTCCTTCTTAAAGGAAACGGGCGCGCTCAGAATGTGTACAGTTCCTCTTTCCTTGTACAAGAAAGGACGACGGGCAGCGTGGTTACTTCGTCAACCTCTCATCCTGCCCGCTCAGGTTCAAATCCCATTAACAACACGTTCGCGAAAGTATCATTTTATTGTATCTCAAAAAGCATACGATAGCTTTACAAGGAGCGATAGCGTACAACGTTTTACGATAGCTTTTATTTTCTGAATTGATCTACAATCACAGATTTTACGAAGTGCTTTATTGGTGCTTTTGAAGGATCAAGAGTACTATATAACAAGAGCTTGGGTTCATTGTATGCATCCTTCACCTAGGATCAACACAAGCTTTGGAGCTTGGACCTCAGTAGAGGTAGTGTGGGGCAGCCATGGTGCTAACTTGAAGCATGTTGAGGAGCAGCTATGGAGTTCTTCTTGGTGATTTTTCTTGGAGAAGATGAAGGGTGTGCTCACACTCTAGCTCATGGAGAGGAGGTCATCTCTTGTTCATGGCAAGAAGACTTGATTATTAGCAGCTTGATGGTGAGGATCGCCCATCTACATGATGTATTTGAAGATCATCTTCTACAAGAAGATGTTAGGTTGAAGATTATCTTCTACAAGAAGATGTCTGGCTACTTCAAAGACATTGGATGGGACCATCTACATGGCGTATTTGAAGATCATCTTCTACAAGAAGATGTTAGGTTGAAGATTGTCTTCTACACAGAAGATGTCGGGCTACTTCAAAGACACTAGATGGAGTTTAACATAAGATTCACATCTTATGTTAAAGTATTCAGGTACATATTCTCTTTATGCACACAGGTACTACTTGAAGTTTATGGAGGCCGTGGCGTTCATATCAGGAGGAGTCCTATTTGGCATAGGTACAAGAGAATCAGTACTTATATGCTTTATGCATATTTTATGAGGTGTTTAAGAAGGTGTGTTCACATGAGTTTGAGGATTTCCGTTCACACTGATCCTTCCTCTTTCAGTCACTCATATTCACTCTTCTATAACCTATAAGGTCACACATCTCATACATATTCAGATTACTGCCCATACATCTGAATATGTTTGTTACATTGTACATTCACTCATTCATCTATTTCTCATCACATAGAGTGGTTGAGAGTTTTGCTCCCACATTGTACATTGAACATTGGTATATACGATACTATGAGTAAGCGATGGCTTACGTAACACCTTACACATGACGTCTATTCTTTCTCTATCTTTGTCTCATCATTTGTATGATTAAGTTGTGATATGTTCATGTTTTGTCAATATGGAAGATTGCTGGATATAATGTTGTACATGACTGGAACTATGGAACCATGGACCTGTGACATGAGCCTAAGGGCCTACCTCACTTCCAACAGGGAATACTACAGGTGCATAGGCTGGGTCTTGAATTGATCTATGTGTCTCTTTTGCACCTACCTCTCTAGGTTTTTCTCTCTTCTCCTCTTCTACTGCCACTTTGCACATACATAAGTGTGTGTCGTCATGCATCCATGAGGATCCTGATCCTATGGAATGCACAGACTCAGTATCATCTTTGGCTCTATGGATGGGATTCCATTGGATAGGAGGGACATCTCTATGAGAGTAATCTTTGAGATTCACTTTGGTCGTGACACCTAAGTGTTGCAAATACAAGGAATTGGTTCCCCAATCTTGTACCACTTGCAACTGTCGCATAAATGGTCTTCCCAAAATCATCTCATAGGCCTGGTTCTTGCTAAAGTCACAGATAGCAAATGTGTGTTCAAACTCTACACCACAAGTAGTGAGAGTTATTCCTTCAAGCAGTCCTAAGGGTCTTTCTATGTGACCATCAACCATCTGCAATTTCATTCTCATTGGCCTAAGTGTTGGCTTGCCCCAATGCTTCCATACGGAAGTGGTAGCAATTGCAAATCCTGCACCTGAGTCGAGAATTGCCTTGGTTGTGTATCCTTGATGGGTGATGGGAAGATAGGTGTTTCCTTCTTCACCTTCACTCATATCTCCTATCTTGTTTAGAGGAATTTCTGGCACTGTTCTATGAGAACCTACATGGGAACGTGGTTTAGCTAACTCTAGTACTTGTTTGGCTACATGTTTCCACAGTTCTGGCTTAACCTGGAGTAGCTCTTCTAAAGTGAGATTGCACTGCACTTTAGTGTTTTTCACTACCTCTATGTTCCTAGGTATGACTGAGTTTTTGTTTCGTACCATGACCATGGGTGCTCTCATACAAGTAGACTTAGCTTCCCATGGGCCTGTGAAGTGGGGTAATTCCTGTAAAGAATTAGACTCAAAGTCTAATCTCTCTTGAGATTTTGCACTCTCTTGCTCTCCATAAATGGAGGGAATATCTTGTGGGAATTGATAATGCGTGTCATCCACAAGTTCAAAGGGAGGAGGGACTTCACTCTCTTTAGCCCATTTCTCTTCTTGAATCTCTCGCAAGAACTCTAGTGTGTACCTATTCATAGAAGAGGATGTGTCTGGCTCTGTGGAGTTGGGTACATAGGCTTCCTGGGCAGGAAGGCTTACTCTCTTACTTGCCTTGCCCTTACTTGGAGGGGTGGGTTCCTTTTCTGATTGTGCAATCAACCTTTCCAATCTTTCTAGAAGTCCATCAAAGTGCAACTGTGTCTTAGCTGAACTAGAGAGGTTAAAGAGGGGACTAGCTTCAAACATGGTTTGAGCCAATTCCACCATCCTAGCACAACTTTTGGTTCGTTCGAGCTCTAGTTCCGCTCTAGGGTAACACTTTTCATGATCGGTTACGTTTGGCCCTTCTTGGATTCTGGCCTGATATGCCTTAAGCATCATATTTAGGTCCTCGGGAGTGGGATCTGCTAAAACTTATCCTACTCTAGGGGGTGGTGGGGTCGCATGAGGCGGGTTAGAAGGTGGTGGATTGGATGGAGATGGGAATGATGGTGGCGGGGTAGTGTGAGAGGGAGGTTGAGATGTAAGTTCAATTATCTTGGCTCTCGTTTCTCTTAGGCTTTCCTCGAGTTCGCTCATCTTCTTGGCCCATTGCCTTTTCATTCTTTCTCGGCTATCTCTCCAAGCTCTAGTCCTCTTCTTGGACATGCTCTCAGTTTCACTAAACTCAACACTTTTTTCCTGGCCTAAACTTTGGTTCTGCTACAAGGCTTGAGCTCTAGTGACCACTTGCACTGGTGCAGTGGAAGTCACACTCCCTGTGGAGTCTACAACTAACCCAATAACATTAATAGGAGTGATTTTTGGCATATTATTGGGATGCTTTGGGCAATCTCGTAAGAGATTCTCCTTTCCACAATCTTGGCAAAAGCCCTGGATCATTACTGGCTGGGGTTGTGTAGGTGCAAGCATGGGGCAATCACGAATGAGGTGATCTCCTTGACATCTATAGCATGGTCCTCTGGGGAATGGGGGTCGTGCCTGTCTAGGTTGAGGTCTAGAGTTGGGGTTCGCATACATGACATTTGCATAATCTGGCTCCCAACTAGGTTCACTCGGTTCTTCACTATAGTAGGACTCACCATGTTCAGGAGACTGCATGTAATAAGCCTGGGGGCTATCAATATGTGTAGAATCAAAGCTATGATCACTGGGGTCACTTTCTGAAAGCAATGGTGTTACTGGCACTATGGCTCTATTCAGGTTCTCTTCTGAAGCTGCATATTTTATTGGGATCACATTGGCTAGAGCTGGAGGTTGTTGGGCTAGCACTGGTTGAGGTCTCTGCTGAGCCTGATATTGTGTTTGGTAGGTTTGTTGAGGCCTAGCATACTGTTGTGGTGGGTACTGATTTTGATATCTGCCCTGTTGTGGATATGGTTGAGGGTAGGTTTGCCTAACTACTTGCTTATTGTAGGGGCAATCTTGGGCAGTGTGATTTGTGTATCTCTGTTCTATGGTGTAGTACTGGCTACTAGGATTCACTTGGGGTTGAGCCATGATGGGGCATACGTTCGCCATATGGTCACCTCCACAAGTATAGCACTGTTTAACTAGGGCAAATCTTGGAATTTGTTTGCTAGAGACACCTAGTTTTTGAGCTACTTTCTCAGCGAGTTCCTCAATAGATGTGGATTGCGTGGAAGAGAGGCTAGTAGAACTATCTGAATCTCTGTAGATTTTCGAAAGCTCCAACTCCTCCCCTAGGTTATCCTCGATATCAATGCACATGCGTACACACTCCTCTATGGTCCTAGGGTCTTTCAAGTACACATATGATCTCAACTTTGTACTTAGCAGTCCATCTAGGAATAAAGCCACTTGTTTGGCTCGTGTGCGTAACTCCGAAACAGGACATCTCTCTAGGTATTGCCTAAACCTTCTTCCTGCAAGTCTAACCGTCTCTTGAGGGGTTTGCTTGAAGCTATGAATCAGTGAGGAAGTGTTATGCCTTATGCCACTCTTAGAGAATTCAACAATGAATGCCTCCAGAAGTTGGTCTATGTTCCTGAAGTGTCTCTCATTTAGTGGTTGAAACCACATAAGAGTGGTGTTCCTAAGAGTTAGACCAAAGGCATTGTACTGCGTGAATAGGTCCTCCACTTGTTCGGCTCTCAAGACTTGCCTAAATTCGGCCACATGATCGTAGGGGTCTCCGGTGCCATCGAAGTAGTTCTTCATGGACTTAACCAGCTGAGTTGGCCTCAAAGTTCTAGTGTGTTCCCTGGGCCTTGGCAAAGGAAACTCATCAGCATTTCTTAGGTTCCTTGGAACTCTAGTTCTCTCTGTTTCTTCTCTATCCCTTTCTGCTCACGTTCGTTCTCTTCCTATTGGGTTGGCAAAGCTTACCTCAGGCCTATCTCTACTTCTGTCCCTTTGAGCTCCATGAGCTTGGGATGTTCCCGCTCCTTGGTGGCCAAAAGAGACATTAGATCTTGGTTGGGGAAAAATAAATTCTCCCTTCCAAGTGTAGGCATGTCTACCATGTTCTGAGACCACAAAGATCCTCTCTGAAGTATTGTCTAGGTAAGTCACTTTGCCTGGGCTATCGGGGTCTTTGAACTCATAGATCATGATCGTTCCTACCTCATTTGGTTGATCAAGCTTATACCTCCAAAAGGCTTCATCGGTCTCTCAGTTTAAGAGCAGATCTATGCTCTTATTGTCCTGGGGAATCCATTCTGGCATGAGCATTCTAGTAGGAACAGATTTGCCTCGAGGGGTTTTAGGCTCTCCACCTAAGTTTCCTTGCTCAAGGTCACCTATGTCCGTCTCTGGAATTACATTCCCGAATTCGTCTGTCCTATCTGGGTGGCTGGTGACTACATATATGGTTCCCTCTTTGTCTAGGTATGCTCCATTTTCAAGCTTGACAGCTGGGTGTTCAATTCCAATGGGTTGGTCAAGGTTTTTAATCTGGACCATAGGTCATCCTAGGCCGTCCTCATAGATGCTAGCACCTAATCGGTTGGTCCTAAGGAATTCCAGCTGCGTCTTGTAGGGGCCTTCTACCCTATGTAAGTATGGCACACTTGAACTCCCTGTGGGTCTCTCCATACCCTGAGACATCTAAGAATCGCTAGTTTCAGAACTAGGGTAGTACGAATGATGGCTCAACTGTTGGGCCCAAGACCTAGCAGTATGATTGACATTAGCCTCTAAAGACCTAAGACATCATTGACATTAGCCTCTAAAGACCTAAGACTCTGTCTATCTCTTCCTAGATGTCGTCCTGATCTAAGGTTCATATGCCTAATTGAATAGTCCCAATTTTCCCAGGTACAACCTTGTTGCTGAGTCCTTTCGTATCAGTTACTTGATTCTTTTTTAGTTGATTATCATGTTTATGATCTTGTCTCTGATTTCACGCCATTAGGAATACTTGAGTTAATTTCTGTTGTTTCAGTTGATCGTTCCAACAAAACAAAAATCACAGCAAACGGATTTCGTATGAGAAAGTTACGCCAGTTCAGGGTTTTGGGGTTCAAACAAGGTTCAAACAGGCTAACAGGTCAACAGGGTTTCCTCAAATTTTCTTGTTTATAGCCTCCCTATATGTCCTATAGCCCAATAGTTATGCCCAAAATTAGCCAAATTCCTCAATTTAAAAAAACCTTAAAAAATAGGCCGAAAAAGGTTGTCAATCGCGATCGACTGGGCTCTCAATCGCAATGGACAGGGCTGTCCGTCGTGGCCTGTCAGTCGTGATGGACACGTGTCAATCGCGATTGATGGTTGTCAATCGCAATTGACTGGGGGTATCGATCGCGATGGACTGCTGTCAGTCGCGATGGACTGCTCTCAATCGCGATGGACTGCTATCAGTCGCGATGGATTGGGATTTCGGGTTTTTTCCGTGGCTTTGTGTCAATCGGGGCCTATGCGTCGTGATGGATACGTTTTTCACCGAGATGGGATATCAATCGAGATATTTTTGTCCGTCGTGATGGACTGAGGTGTCCGTCGCGATGGACGCGTGTCCGTCGGGGTCTGTCAATCGCGATCGACTGGCTGTCTGTCGTGATGGACACTGTCAATCGCGATTGATGCTGTCAATCGCGATGGACAACAAAAATGCAAATTTTTAGAAAATTTTTGTGGATTTGTGATGTGCAAGGTCTCTAGTTTACTGTGGTGCACTTAGTTTTACCAAAGGAGCAATTTTTCTGTCAATCGCGATCGACAGAGGTCTGCGACACAGAGATAGGACCGAGCTTTTCTGTACCTGCGCGACGTGCTGGAGATGATGGAAGAGCCAATACCTGCAAGAAGACTCAAGAAACATGCAAAAATAGCACACAACAATTCGCTCTCTTGCTCTCTCACACAAGTGAAATGAGGGAAATGGAAGGGAGAAGGTGATATGATCAAAAACTGAAATTTTTCGCGATGATGGAGATGGAGGTCGGATATGGTGAGGATGATGGTGGTGATGATGAAGATGAAGTAAGAAAGAGGAAAATAAGGAAAAGTAAAGAAATTACCTACAACGCCAACGTCACAACTCTACGTCTTACCATCACACGCTCATCCTCAAAGCTCGATCCCCGGCAACGGCGCCAAAATTTGGTGTAGCTCAGTGATGAGTAGCACCTCCTTTAATGTCAATCCGGGAAGACATGAGGATGGTAGGAAGACCTCGAGCAAGTGAAGGCACAAATGTGTGAGTGAGAAGCATACCAACATGCACACACATACACACACACGCGCGCACAAAAGGTAAGACCAAGAGAGAGAATCAATGGAGTTCTTTTAGATTACTTCAAAAGTGCTCATACAAGTTCAATTCTATTACAAGCTAACCCCAAAAATGAGCTCTCTAGCTCTATTTATAGTTTTTGACTAGTTTTTGGCCCTGTCTAGACCTAGTGTCCGGCCTAGTTAAAAATTAGGTTCTAGGGCCTATTTGAGGGCTCAAACGGAGTCTAAAAACTATGAAAATTGATAGGTAGGTACTTCTAAAGCTCCTCAAGCTCAAGGACTCCTTATCTTGCACAAAATGGAGCTAAAAAAATATGAAATGGTATTTACAATGATTGTTAGTGATGAGAATCACTGTTATAAAGATGTTGATTTGGAAAAATTTGAAGGGCCTATCTGCCAGATCTGCGTCAACTGCTCTGTCTACTTAGTCCTTTGCTTTGCTCTGACTCTCTCCATTGGCTTCCTTGTCTCATTAGTCCTTGGGTGCCCTGACTGCTATCAACATTTATGTATTGAGCTATGTGCTTCATATTAAATGGTGAGTCTTACCTACGTCTTGCAACAAATCTTTGTAAGCCATCCTTATAGATATATACCCCTTATTTTTTGGTTAACTCAAATTTTAAATATTCTCAAAGTCATCCTCATTTGATCTCTCTCGGATTCCATCCTATGTGATGGTGAACTATTTGAGTTTAAATCTTCTAGAGAGCTATCTATTGGTCAAATAGGCTTAGGAAGTATTTCCCTCCTCTCAAAAGCATGGAAAATATAACTTTGGTCCTCTTCAAAAGTAAAAAAAACCCTAATTTTGTGGGTTTTACAAAAAAATCCATTATTATCCTATACTTTTACAAAAAATTGTGATTTTCTACAACTAGTCTTGTCAAGGAAGTCACAATTTTATGAAGGCTAGAATTGAATGAAAAACACAATTTTTTTCCTTTATACTTGTGCCAAGTTTACTAAGTAAAAAGCAAGTCTTATCTTTGTCTTAGATCCACAATCTTTTTCGTTTTAGTATAGGCTAAAAGTCGTGATTTTTTAAACCTAATTATATGTTTCAAATTTTTCTAACTTCTCAAATCAAGAAAGGTAAAAATTGTGTTTTTACCTTTCTTTACCTTTTTAGAGAAATTCAAAATTTTGTTTATCAATAACCCTAGACAAACCCTGAAGTTCCCTGCACTCATCCACCAAAATCTAGACAAACCTCAAAGTTCCCTTCAGTCACCTTGTCAAACCCCAAAGTTCCTTGCACTCACCCCCTCAAACCCGATACAAACCCCAAAGTTCCATATACTCACCTCACCAAACCCTCAATGAACCTCGATGTCCCTTGCACTCATATCTTCAAAGCCATGGCAAACCCTGAAGATACTTGAGCTCACCATGTTCAACCCTAGAGCAACGCTAGGCTTTCCCACACTTGTCCCAATATTTCCCCGAAATTTTTTAAATTCCTCAAAAAATAGGACAGAAGGCAGCCATATTTCTTATAAACCCTCCTAGCCCAACCTTTAGAATTAGGCAGAATTTTTAAGGGACCATGTTAGCAGAGTGGGACCTTGTGTAAAATTATTCTCCATTTCATGATATTGCATCAAGCATTGACTATTTTCAAACCCCAACTAGTTTACTTGTAGGTGAAAGCAAAATAGTATCTTCAAGAGGACATAGTTTTGTCGGAGGTAACAAAGAAAAACCTCGTTCCCATGAAGTCCCACCTAGCTGCATCATAAGATTACATTATGCTACATTTGTAGGCTGATATAACAATGATCAAGGAACTCATATCCACATGTTTGAAAATCACTATATCATTCTATATGAAAATAGAGATACTATGCACAAATGCCATGTGTTCCAAGCTACACTCATAGATGAAGAGATTAAATGGTTAATAGAGTTTGATGCTACCACTTATAGGGACTATGATTTTTGAAGTGACAATCCTTAAATAGATTCAGATGAACAAAACCTACCTTACACTTTTATGATATATTGCAAAATATTAGGTAGCAACCTTTTTCCTGCTATAACTGACCTCGCTAGATGTAGTTGCAAGATGGTTCATTAATGGCCTTGCCCCATGACTTTATGAAATCATGTGGATTTAGGGCATGCAAAAAATCTCCGTGGATGATATCATTCTAATCACCTTGAAACAAGAAAGCAAATTAGGATTAACTACAACTAAGGCAAAAACTAGTCAACGGACAAAATATTTGGACATTGTAGAGGCAACTTGATAATGCTAGAATTGAGCCTTTAGATCCCTTAAAGCAGGTTTACTTCACTCACTATATAAATGCAAGGCACACTGCTAGTTCTTACACATTGAATAAAGTGTATTGGGCAATATGTGACATTACCGATCATACTATGGTAAACTATATTCACAATGGTAAAATTCAAACTCAAATTTTTGCAACACATCAAGTAAGCCCTCATTATTACATTCCCCCTTATCCACCCACTACCCATATGATCCAACCCCACCACCCTCTAGCACCTTCATGTTCTTAGAATAATTTTTAGCAGTATCCTTACCCTCCAAACCCTAATTCTCTATGTCATCCCCAACCATATATCTAGCTACCATTGGAACAACCATATCCACCCATTCAATAATATTATCCTCCTCTTCAATATGCATCTCAACAACTCAACTCATCAGTGCAACCTTAGTGAAACCAGCAACCACCTCAAGGGCAAAGGACCAATTTCCCACACCCCTACTTTCAAAACCCACATTATTAAGATTTCAAATATAGAGAAGACCCACCTTATCCACAACAATGGTATTGATGGTTTCTACAATGCAACATTTGTTTAAAATAAGTTCATATTCAAGCTAATTGCCCTCATGCTTGTGAATTTGATCAGAGATGAGTAGAAACCCTTGTGGCCAACACAATAAAACTAACTTACTTGGAACTTTAAGTTACCATAGAGTAGACCCGATTACATAGGATTGTTCAACCTGAGGAGTAATACTTAAGACCTTCTTTACAAGGGCAAGAAGAATTTAGGATAAAAGAAACAGAATATCTACAAAATGAGTCTCCGCAATTCATCCAAAGGATGCTAGAGCTAGGAGAACATTCTTGGCAAAAAGGAGAAGATGACCAAGAAGCAATCCGAAAAACCCAAAAATTGGTTAACCCCAAATTTCTTGTTCTAGACAATCTCAAAGTACTTCTTGCCACTATTTCACAAAATCTGTTGAAGAATCCTTGAAGTTTGTGCAAGAGGAAACTGAAGAACCACCACACAATGCTATAGAGTACAATGGTTGATCCTAGAATGAGCCACATCTTGTTTCAAAAACAATTAGTACTACACTCTACGTACCTATTCAGATTCCTTTAGTGAAATCCTTTTTGTGTGTCTACTTTTTAGTTGAGAACTCCTTAGACGATTTGAAGATAAGCTTCTCCAGAACCTATACACAATCTCACCCATAAAAAGGTTGATTTTGTTGATCACAAAGTTTGACTTATCGTAGTCTAGTATCAAAACAATCAATCAACAAATTTCTTATTGATGAAGGCTCTAATGTCACTTTTTCCAACCTTGACATTTGTAATCAACTCGCATGGAAAAATATGAAACCTTTGTTTGTTTGTATGGCTAATCAATCTAGAGTGCATCCATTAGGAATTATTAGAGACATCCCAATTAATATGTAGGTGGCTACACTTAAATTAACATTTGTGGTGGTAGACCTCAATGGAGCACAAGCATACTAGAATCTACTCATCAAGAACACATAACTCAAACAAGCAAAAGTAGTGCAAGATTGGTCTAGTAATCAATTACATTTCTCATAGGCCAATCAAAAGAACACAATCACCTTTGATGAAGTCCACAAATTCAAGCAATGCCATACTATGGATTTTGCAAAACCCACTCATCTAGTAGATAGACTCAAAGAAGATGAGGAACAAGCATTCTTGAATCCAAATAATGACTTAGACACTCTTAGTGTCATTAATGTCTATCACATTGGGACGAGGTATTTACAACCCCATGCAAAGCCCTCTCTGACCAATATTATGTCAAAATCAGTTTGCTTGGCCACAAAACGTAATGATGCTCATCAACCTAATGGTGCTTCTCACTAAAGATCATATTGAAATCTTCAACTTAGGAACACTATCAAATCCCCATCCTAATGAGATTTGTGTTGGATTAGCAAAACCATTTGAGACTCAATTGAAGCTTCTCATTGATTTCCAAGATGTTTTTTCTTGGGTTCTATATATATGTAGGGCCTTGAACCCAGATTCTATCAACATCGCATTCAGCTCAAACAAGGTGCCATCTGTATAGTAGAAAAAATAAATGTGAATTTGAACTATGATAAACTAATTAAACATGAAATTGATAGATTATAAGAATTTGGATTCAAAAGTTCTATGGAAAATATTTAATGGTTGTCATGTATCATGATTGTTTTTAAAAAGTACAAATAACTACTTATCTGTGTAGATTACAAGAAAATCAATGCTACGACTATCCTCGAGCCTTTGCCCCTCCTTTTTCTAGATAGTTTGCTAGATGAAGTTGCTAATTGAAAGATGTATTCTTTTATGGATGAGATTAATGGCTATAATTAGGTATGAATGGTAGAAAAAGACATTCCCAAGATCACTTTCACCACCAAATGGGGAGTCTATGCTTGTAAAATTATATGGTTTGGATTATCAAATGCACCCAACACCGTTTGAGGATTGCCTTTTTACAAAATTTTCTTGATGATTTCCCAATATTGGGACAATAGTTATAGCTTTGTTTTCATTGATGCATGAAGTTAGGATTTGCTTAAACTCTTCTAAGTCTTCTTTTGTAGTCAATTAAGGAAAACGCTTGGGTCATAATTTCTATAGCAAGGATTGCTATAGATCCAGATAAATTTATGACTATTCAGGAAGCCCCAACCCTAACTACTCCTAAATGAGTAAAAATATTCCTTTGGTAGATTAGATGGCATTGTAGGCACTTGAGGCATTTGGCTCACATTGCAATACTACTTAATGAATTGATGCACGTTTCTCCAAGTCAATTTTATTGGATTGAGTGTTGTAGACACACTAGATTCAAGCATAACTAGCATCAAGTGGCATGGAACAACTTTGAAATATCAATCCAAATATGTTCAGCCATTCAAGTGTATGGAATCTCATGAAGCCCATACTTCTTGCTAAAAACTTCCCTCTCCTAAACATTGTCATCCTCAACAAGCCTTTAGTGGAGCTCAATGAGTTTTGTAGATGGATAGAGTTGTTTTGAACTTCTCGATAAGGCTTGCAGTGTTCTTTGGCCAAGTGCATAAGACGTTACTGTCAAATTTTTGTTCATGTCACTCTTAGAAAAATGACGAGCATCAACATCGATAAAGATCTACCTCATAATTTTCAATTTGTGTAGATGTGTGGGTGATATGAAGTGTCATCAGTGAAAGACATGCATAGATGTGAAGGTGAGAAGCACATAAGATGTACAAACATGTTCACACACACACACACAAGAAAGAGTAGAAGAGATGAAACAATGGAGATGCCAATTACTTCACAAGAATACAAGATCTCTTTTCTAAAAGAAGTCTAACCACAAATCTCACAAAGAATCCAACCTCTGAAATGATATCTCTAACCTTTTTTATAGTTTTTGGGTGAGTTTTTTTTTGCTTCAAACCTAGTGTCTGACCTAGTTAAAAATTAGGTCCTAAGACTCATTTGAAGGCTCAAATGATATCCAAAGATTATGAGATTTGAAATGTGAATTCTACTTGAGATCCTCAAGCTCAAGGATTCCTCATCTCGTATAAAATGGAGCATTTATTTGATCAGATGGGATTTTTAGCAATGAGGGAGTGATAAAAATCATTTTCTTATAGAGGATTGAATGTCTTGATTGGTTTGAATTGTGGAGCTCTTGTCATGTGCTTCCTCTCCTCCTATGGCTGCTATATCCTTTGCCTGACATTCTTCCTGCTTGGCCTGACCAAAAACACTCCTCTCCCTCTCGCTTCCATCATCCTTGATACCTTTGATGTTGGTAGTGGTCGATGTAATTATGCGAGATGTCGATACCAAGGAAGGTTTAGAAATATGCAAGCCACATGCTAGGTTTGCTTCCAACTTTTGCCAATCAATTGTGAATGAATAATCTAGTTGGGAATTTTTGTAATTCTTAGAGTACTGGAGTGTTTCACGGTCAAACAAATCAAGTAGATTTTTAATTTTAGAATTAAATACTTCCAAGTGTTACTCCGAGAACCTACTAGCAAACATGTCTTGAAATGTGTGTTTGTAGCATGTCGGGAGGTACTTGATTTGGCAGTTACAAGCATAACATGTGTCACTCTAGCACAATGGCAAGTACCAACGTGAGGAGCTTCACCTCATAAATGTCAATCCGCGGAGACGTGAGGACCGGTATGAAGACCAAGAGCAAGTGAAGTGCACAAGTGTGTGAGTGAAAGCATACAAACATGCACACACATACACACACACGCGCACAAGGTAAGAGCAAAGAGTGGAACAATGGAAGGACTTGAATTACAAAAGAACTCTCTTACAAAGCTGAAATCTACAACAAGCTAACCCCCAAAAATGAGCTCTCCAGCCCTTTTTATAGTTTTTTGAGTAGTTTTGGCCCTGTCCAGTCCTAGTGTTCGGCCTAGTTGAAAATTAGGTTCCAAGGCTTATTTGGGGGCTCAAACGAAGTCTAAAAATTATGAAAATTGGTAGGATGCTACTTCTAATACTCCTCAAGCTCGAGGACTCCTCGGCTTGAACAAAATGGAGTTGTAAAAATGGAAAATGGTATTTACAATGGTTATTTAGTGACAAAAGTCACTATATTTATAGGGATTTCTTCTGAAAATTTGACATGTGCTTCTTGGAGCTCCCTACTTGCTCCTCTTTCTTGTGTATGCACTTCTTTGATGCGCTTCCCTGCTTTGTCCTTGACCTTGAGCTTCAACACTCCCCCCCCCTCTTGAGTTTGTCATCCCTGACAGACCCTTATTGTAGTGGTTGTGCCATGTAGTACATTGAGGGGTAGTGTCCTTCATGTACCAGTAGGAGCCGTCCATCTTCCCATTGTAGCTTGGGCAATTGTCTGGTTCATCATTTTGTCATTGGGACCTTTGTATGGACTTCGTCCATGTATTCGAGCTGGATGGTGTCTTTGTGAGCTTTCAAAAATTGTGAGCTACTCGAAAGAGGTTGTCAATGTTGATAATGAGCAACTCTTGTGGTGGATTGCTTCCTGGCTCTGGTGTTGTCGCCATGATGTCCTCTGGTTCTTCCAAAGATGGCTTCCCTAGTTTCCATACCAAGTACTTGTGACCCATGGGTAAGTGCATGAGTGCATGGGTTAGAAGAACAATGTGCCTTGTGCACGGCTCAGTAATGTAGCCCTATGCAAGCATACTTGGGAAATGCATTGGAAGAATTATGGTGCAAGAAGTTGGAACTTGAGCTATGTGCTCAAGGGTAAGCCGACAAAGAGGCTTCCTAATCGATCATGGTTATGTACATAAAAGGAATGTACAAGAATGACCTAAAAACAAGAATACAACAAGTGCAATATATAAAGATCAGTACATAAGGAAAAACCTAATGTCCATGAATGAGTGAGCTGGCAAGAAACAAATGTGCCATCACTCTCGGTAGATAAATCTAATAAAGCTCAATGAAGTATTCTTGACATATACCGGTGTGACCACTATACATGTCAGAGAAACGAAAAACTGGTATGTGTCATCCTGGATCATCACATGTTGAGCTTGATATCTCAACACTCCCCCTCAAGCTCAACGCCATATCCTATAATCCAAGCATCTCCCAAAACTTCTTCAACTTCTCAGCTCCAAGTGCTTTGGTGAAAATATCAGCAACCTGCTCATCTGTTCTCACATAAACAAGATCAATATCACCTGCTAATACCTTCTCTCTCTGATGAAGTGATAATGTACCTTGATATGCTTTGTTCTAGCATGGAAAATATGGTTCCGTGCTAACTGTATGCTGATAAGATTATCACAATAGATAGTGATAGGCTTTTGCACATCCACACCTAAATATGCAAGTAACATCTCCAGCCATGATGCCTCACATGCTGCCATTGCAGCACCTCTATACTCAGCCTCTGTACTCGACAAAGCAACAGTGGTTACTGCTCCATGTAATAGCTGCACCTCCAAGTGAGAAAAGAAAGCCACTAGTAGATCTTCTATCTGGAGTACTAGCAGCCCAATCTGCATCGGTGTATCCATGAACCTGCAAATCTACACCAGCTTCATAAAACAATGCATAATCCAAAGTAGGACTCACATAACGTAGAGTGCACCTCAGAGCATCCAAATGTGGCTTCCTGGGAACCTGCATAAACTGACTTTCAAGTCCAACAATATAGCTTAAATCAGGCTTTGTAATTGTAAGATATATAAGATTTCCCACAATTTTCTTGTACATAGTAGCATTTTCCAATGCTTCACGTAATGTAGTATCCAACTTCAAATTCTGATCTAGTGGCATAGAACTTGGCTTACAACCAGCCGTACCATACTTTTGCAGCATATTCAAGGCATATTGCCTTTGTGACATCCATATACATGTTTCTATATGTATAAACTCAATGCCCAAGAAATAGCGCAGCACACCAAGATCTTTCATGTCAAATTCCTGCATAAGAAGTTGCTTTACCTCTTTGATGCTTTCTTCATTATCGCCACCTATAATCAAGTCATCAACATAAATGGCCACAATCATGATGCCATCATCAGCCTTCATTGCATATAGTGAATGATCTGCATCACACATAGAAAACCCAATGCTGGTTAAGTAATCATTAATCCTTGCATGCCATGCACGTGGAGCTTGCTTCAGCCCATACAAAGCCTTTTGCAACTTGCAAACATATTTTGGATGCTTTGAATCTTCATATCCTTGTGGCTGGTCCATATATACTTCTTCCTATAACTCACCATGTAGGAAAGCTTTCTTCACATCCATCTGATGCAAAGTCCATCCTTTTGCTGTAGCTAATGCAACAAGTGTCCTAACAGTAGATATTTTAGCTATAGGGCTGAATGTTTCCTCATAGTCAATGCCATATGTCTGTGCATAAACTTTCACTACCAACCGTGCTTTATACCTGCTTATGCTACCATCAGCATTATGCTTTACCTTGTAAACCCATTTACAGCCTATGGGTTTCTTTCCTTGCGGCAATAGAACCAGCTTCCATGTATCATTTCCATAAAGTGCAGCCATCTCCTCATCCATAGCTTTTTCCCAATCTACAATTCCAATTGCATCTTCAAAGCAAGAAGGTTCAACATCTTGTATTACCTTTGTCATGTAGGCATAATGACGAGCCATGTAACTATCATATGTCAATCATTGCACTAAATTCCTCATCCTCCTAGATCTTCTTGGTCTTGTGTCACTTCTCCTTGTATCATGTGCATGTGCCCTTCTTACTCCTGGAGTCTTCACAGAGGGCAATCCAAGTTCCTCATCAAGACTCTTTTATGAACCGCTTGAATCTCCATCAACCTCTTCAAAACCTGCACATGTTTTATGACTAGCAGAAAGCTTTTCTTTACCTTTCTTGGATGTATTTGATGAATTTGCTTGACTGAAATTTCCACGTAATCTTCCACTCCATGGATTTGAGTTGGAACTATTGCTTGGTGATGCATCCGGTCCACTCAAAACCTGAGATTCTGCACTTGATTTTTCAACATTTTCTTTGTCATTTGGTTCAAGACTTAGTCCTTCTTTGGCATCTGCAAAGAAGCTTGACATCTCATCAAATACCACATCTCTACCACCTTTACCTATCGTGTGAGTGGGTTATAACATTTTTATCCCTTTTTCTCAAGGGAGTATCCAATGAAGACACACTTTTCTGCTTTTGGATCAAGCTTTGTCCTCAATTCATCTGGGACATGTACATTTGCAATACAGCCAAAAACTTTCAGATGTGATAAGTTTGCCTTTTTACCTATAAACTTCTCTTCAGGTGTAGCTTGATGTACAACAGTAGTCGGCGTTCTGTTCATGATGTATATAGCAGTATGCACAACTTCTGCCCAATAACAATGAGGCATATTCTTCTCAACCTTTAAGGCTCTTGCTATTTTTGCAATATGTCTATTTTTGCGTTCAGCAACGCCATTCTGTTGTGGTGTGTACCTGCATGAAAATTGACACCGAATTCCATGATTTTTTAGAAAATTGTTGAACTCATTTGACATGTATTCACCTCCTCCATCGGCTCTTAATGTCTGAATGTACTTCCCTATATGCTTTTCCACCATAAATTTAAAAATCTGGAAGTGAATAAACACCTCGCTCTTCTCTTTCATGAAATATACCCATACTTTGTGTGTATGGTCATCAATGAAAGTAACATAAAACCTGCAACCACCCATAGATGTGGTCTTTACTGGACCCCAAACATCTGTATGTACTACTTCTAGTACATTCTCACTAGCATGCTTGTCATGTGGAAATGATGCTCTTGACTGTTTACCAAATTGACATGGAATTTGAAATTTGGTAGTCCATGGACAATCTCCTTTGACTACATCAGTTTCAGCCTTTGCAAGTTTGCATGTCCAATCTGTTTGTGCCATATCTCTATATCTGCAATAACTCCTACACCTTTTGCAAACATGGCTGCATTCACTTCAGGAATCTTCACATTTAAGGTGAATATCCTACCCACTTTGTTTCCTTTGGCAACCAATCATCCATCCTACTTGTACTCTTCTACATATAACCCATCAGCATTGAACCTGGCTTGTAATCCCATACAAAGTGACCAAACTGTTCCAAGCCTCTTTTGGAGTCTTGGCATCTTGTATGTGTCCAATCATGCTATCCTGTATGCTAACAGATAGCCAATACATTACCTTTTGTGCTCCTTGATTCCATTCCTCATATTCTCTTAAGTGGTCTACAGTCCGATTCCTTTCTGGTAACTGTGGAGCATTTTCATTCTCTCGTTCGATGTACCTCCAGCAGCCTTTTCCTATCAGGAAATTTTTCATTCTAAATCTCCAAGCATGGAAGTTGTTCTTGTCCAGCTTATCGCTCATAAGCTGACTCATTCCATCTGCACTTGCCATTTTTGCAACAATTCACAACACTCCAAAACACTACAAGCAGCACTTCTGCTTGAACACTGTTGCACTATGACGTGACAGTTCGATCTCAGAAAAACACAGTTTTCGTGTACCAACAGTACATGAAATCGCTTGAAATTCTGGATCTAGAATATATGAGTGTCGCCGAACACAATGCAAGTTATAGTTTTTGAAACAGACCTAGTTTTTTTGTGGGCCCCACCTTGTAGGCTCGAAACGAAGGTCGAGATGGCTCCGAAACTTTGATTTGACAAAAACAAGTGACCATAAAGGGATGAATCTCGAAAATATTTTGAGGTCTTCTACCTTCACACCGATTTTCGTAGCAGACGAAGGCCGTTTGTGAAATCGCATTTTCTCCATGCCTTGCCACGTAGTCTTCACCATCACCTTCTCCACGAGCTCTCTACAACCACGCTGGCTCTAATACCATGTCACGAGGAAGGAGATAAGGAAGAGAGATCACACACACACTCTCACTCTCAAGGAGAAGCATACACACAAATTGAGGCAAGGAAGAATGATCTTCTTCTTCTTCTTCTATTACATAAAAGGAATGTACAAGAATGACCTAAAAACAAGAATACAACAAGTGCAATATATAAAGATCAGTACGTAAGGAAAAACCTAATGTCCGCAAATGAGTGAGCTGGCAAGAAACAAATGTGCCATCACTCTCGGTAGATAAATCTAATAAAGCTCAATGAAGTATCCCTGACATATACTGGTGTGACCACTATACATGTCAGGGAAACGAAAAACTGGTACGTGTCATCCTGGATCATCACATGTTGAGCTTGATATCTCAACAATTGCCATGCAACAGATTTGTGGGCCATGGCCATACCCAAAGGAACTCCGTAATCTTGAATGCATATCTATGATGCTGGACAATCACTAGTTTTGTTTTATATATAGTGGTTCAACTTGATTATGAGCAATGGGTTATCATGTTCTGAACACTTATGATGTGTATGGCTTCGGGGCTCTTTTTTCTTCCTTGCGAAGGACATGTTTTGGTTCACAAGCAAGCAGCAGGTTTGCAGACATCAAGGCTACAGGCTAACTCCCTTAGTGAAACAACATGGCACAGTGAACAAACAAAATGATTTGGTCGAGGCTAGGACTCTCTTGCCTCCATCTTGAGAGTGTGCTTAGGCAACCCTTGGGATTGTCTTGTCTTTGCTGCTGTCATCATTGGATGATGATTTATGTTTGAAAATGATAATGTGCACATGTTGTGATATGGAGATGTTTGAAGAATTTGGTGGAGTTATTGTAACAGGTGTTCACGACGATCATAATATTTGGAGACTCTGCAAGAGTTGTTGACCCCTAGTCCATTGCACATATTGGCAAGGATGACATCATTCAAGAAAGTTATGTATATGCTGATGCAAATCCTTACAATAAAAATGCTTGGAACGGATGAGCAGCTCAAATGCACATCAAAGAAGGTACATGAAAACGAGCTACATTAGAAGCAGGTAATAACATGGAAAAATTGACAAGGGGACCAGATGTAGAGACCTTGATCATTAAGGTTGTAATGGATGAAGTTGCCTTATGTTGCCACATGGGGTTTGAAGAACGGCTGCATTTCTATTCTGACAATGACGGTCATTGCCAAGCTCCATCTGATGCTTATGAGGAGAGAAGTGCTGGTGTTATATTTTTTATGATAATACATATAAGGTTTTGCTAGAAAAATCTTGAAGGAGGCACATCAAAAAGTGTTCCTCAATGGACCTTAATGTTGAAAAGCTTGATGTGGCCTCATGTGGGTATTGGGTCAAAAATTTAATATCCCTCAGCTAGAGTTGATGTCATTCAACGAATTGGCTAGAGGCAGCTTATGGATTGGTAATGCTATTGCAATGTTACAAGCTGACATTAGAAGAATTCCCTCCAACCTTGATGATTGGACTAGACTGTTAATCCTTATTCGGGAGCTACTGGGAGCAAGGTCTAAAGAGATTGTTTGCCATGACCAAATTTCAGTGTTTGAGTTGTTTCATTGAAGAAATACTCCTACAGTTAAATGGGACACTTTTTGTTGCTCTCAGCTTTTAAGTACTCTTTTTTGGTTGCTACACATCACTTACAGGATAAGGCTTGGAGGAAGCAGAATTCTCAGAAGAAACGTGAAGCATGTGTTGTCTTGCAAAAGATTATGAGGTGGCTGGAGGAGATGTTTGCAACAGGAAAACTACACCATGCTCATTGATTGGGCTCCAAACTTGTGTGCACATGATGGATGCTTTATACAGCTTGCAGGGTCTGAGTCAAAGATATATATCAGTCCCCCATCTCCTGCAGCACTCATAAGACAGGATAGAAGAACAAGAGGAAGCTCTGCTTGTAGCTCTTTTAGGAAGGAGCTTTCTTTGTCAAGACCGAGCTGCCATGAGCTGGAGCATAATGATGCAGTCCTTTTGAACTACTAAGCATTCCATGACATCGACATCTGATCACAAGCCAACACATGCAAACTTGAACCAGCTAACTTTTCTGAATCCAGAGAAGGATGCAAATGGGGCAATGTCTACAATTGAAGGACAATCCAATTTGTAACTCATAGTCAAAGTCTCCCCAAAACCAATGAGTCTTTTGTGGCTGTTGTCGATGCCCTAAATGACACAGCTTATCACATATAGGTAGAACTCTTTACGATCAGGCTTTATAATCTATACACATTCGTGATGCTACTCTATATGTGAGTACATTGACCTTTGCAAGCTTCCTTGGTGGTCTTGTTGTCATGATGATAACAAATGTACATCCATTGTTTATTAAGAATCTATCATAACCAGGAAATATATTCTCACATGTCTGTGAGCTACAACTATCAAGGACTATGTCCACTCTCCCAACTGTCCTGTGGAGGTTATGTCAATTTCTAGAATTAAAAAAATAGCCCTGCCTATGTTTGAACACTTGACGAGAAGAATTTATGAGGAATTTCAAATGGTTGCTTGTGTTTTTTTTATTTGACCTGTGCAACCAAGCTTGATTAATTTAGGACATGATGGATATAGGGATGCTTCTGGGCAAGAGTCGGATGACTGCCTATGAAGGATTGCATCTACGTCTCCTACTAACAACTGGAAGTTTGGGCAATAGACTATCACATGCCCAGACTGGGAGGATTCTCATCATGTTGGTTGCAGCTCCTGGAACAAAAGGCTCTGATTGTGATACATTGGATCATGTTTTCCTCTCCATATCAGAAATATCAAATATTTACTCTCAAACTCTCACAATATGTTGTTGCAGCTAGGTTTGATGAAGCCATGTGGGCAGCTGCTATATTTCTAGAGCAGGGATAGAACTATGCTGCAATCTAAAGCTGGCTATGTGTGATGAGTAAAGTTGGGACTTCATCAAAGACTAATTTGGGTGCTCGAAGCCTCCTGCTACTAAATTAAAATTGGTCTATCTGATCGTTGAATTCCTGACCAGGTGCTTGGAATACATCATGAGCTCCTTGCTCTGGGAAAATTGGCCAAGGAATGTCCTTGCAATAGGTGAAAGATATAACTTGGTGGCTACTAAAGGTGTGCAATTGGCAGGCTCCTACCAGGCTTACTTGCAATGAAAAGGTTGGAACGGTATGGTGCTTGGCATGCTAGGGGTTATGGCATTCCTCGATTTCTATGCTAGACTCACAGAGTTGCTGGGTTCTTCTTTGATGATTTCTTATAAGTGATGTATACCTCAAGCAATCTTGTTACACAAGGTGGCTTTGAGCTTGGGGCATGCTGTCTTTTTGGTCCATCTGACTATATGTTGCAGGGTAGTACTGTGACTAATGACAAATGACGAGTGGTGTGCTGCCTCTTCAGATAGTACTCGCTCCTAGTGATTATTATGAATATGGTTCACATAGATGTTTTCGTGAAATCTTGTAACTGCCTTATTCAAAGATTGTGACTCCATCCCCTTGTGACTCCATCCCCTCTAATCATATGCAGTATGTGATCCTTGTGTCAGGTCTTGGCTGGATACAAGTCGATACCTTGATTGCCCAAGGATGTGTCTCCCTGAGATTGGCTCTAATTTTTCCTATGTGTGCCTAATGTACTGAGCAGCTTGAAGTTGTGTTCTTTTAGTCAACAAAATTTATGGTGAATTCCCCTTTGCAGGGGATTGCTTTCTATGCTAGGATTGGACCCTAGATCTATTATTCAGTTGCTTACCCATCCAGTTTCTGCATGGATTCTGTGGCCACAACAAGGATATACAAATCTTGAGGATGATGCCCACTTTCCCTGTCATCATAAGGGGACATTTGTAAATGACTTTATGTGTCTGACATCTTCTGTGTACTGCCCTCTGATGATATCTAGTATCTCATTCTCCAGTTCAATAACTGATGCAAAGGCCCACATGATTGTTTAAGCCTTGATGATCAAAATTATGTTGCAGGCTCAACTATAGTGTGATATATGGAACAAAGTTCATGCTTCTTTTCAGATATGATTGCTGTCAGGATTGCTCATGAATAATGGTGTTATACAACTTGCTGGAAGGCAGCAAAGCTTAGATTGACTTGACCCAGTTCCTACAATCATGTGAATAAGTATTGTTACTTTTCTATGATCAGGCCTTCCAAAGATGTCCTCAACAAGCTCTATGCACATTTGGCAAGCAAGGAGCACCTAGCGCTACTCTTCATGATGGCTAGGCTAACTGCCTCTTAGGAGGATGATGTCGCCTAGCACCAAAAGACTCCACCACTTGGAAGGCTTTGCTTTTTCAGGAACTACTCCATGGGATGGCTACATATTCGGCAACAAAAGGCTGCTCTTTTGGATTGCTGGGCTGACTGCCCCCCAAGGGGATTGTGTCGCTCAGCATTGAAGACATGAAGATTGAAGACTTGCAAATTTGAAGACTTCAAGAGCTACAGATTTGAAGACTTGAAGACCCAAACTTGGACCAGTTCAGCAATCTATGTTTCTCCTATCTTAGCTTTGTCGAGGACGACAAAGTCTAGGGGGAGGAGGGTGTTGAGTATAGGGTATGCACACATCTTCATTTGTGCACAGGAACCCTCTTTTTGTATATATTTAGAGTTTAACATGAGAACTCCCTCTTAGACACTTTTTGATATTTCTCCAAAAGTAAGGCTTTGGAGTCTTGTTAATGCTCACATTTTTGAAGACATGTAGAAAACTCCCCACGCACGTATATCCTTGAGATATGGTTGTTAGAAAGAATATTTCCCAAGATCTTTTTGAGATATGTTAGTTAGAAAGCATGTGCTCCTTTTTGACTAGTCAAAAAGAGCACATGGGGAAATGTGCTTAGCCTATATATAGAGGCTCATTTTTGTAAAGAAGGGAGCTTTTTGGTCGACGTGCTCTCATGTATATATCCTTTGAATGGAAGAAATCTCTTTTCTCTTAAGGCTTTGTGCATATATGTATTTAGTCTTAGAGTGTGAGACAATGAGGTGTGTGTGCATGCTAGCATTTCCTATGTGTGTAAGTAGAGTGTTGCAACTTTCTTGTATTTTACATATGTGACTAGGATCATTGACTCCCATCTCTCCATGTTTTCAAGCATGTGGCATAGCTGTGGGCTGATGGCCAATGGCTTGAACATGATGGAGGTTGGGGTGGATGAAAGGAGAGTCCGTCTTGAGCCTTCCTTCTTGCTTCCATGCAAGGTGGTGTGGGTCTTGGCTCCCCAAGGGCATACTACAACACAAGGTACATTGGAGTTGAAATAGCCTCTACACATAGATAATGTGGCAACCTTGTCTCTTCAAGCATTGTTTTGGCCGATCCGACCAATGTCTTGTTTCTTCTTTTTGCAATTCCCTTCAAGTGAGGAGAGTATCTAGTAGTCACTTGCCTATTAATACCTTTATCCTACAAGAACTCATCAAATTCTTTGGAGAAGTATTCTCCCCCTCCATCAGATCTAAGTTTCTTGAGTGATCTACCTGTATGGTTATCCACATGTGCTATATATTTTTTAAAGAAATCAAACACTTCATTCTTACTCTTGATAAAGTACAGAATAGTCCATCTACTATGGTTATCAATAAATGAGACACAATACCTTGATCCCACCAATGAAGGTTCTTGGCTTGGTCCCCACGCATTAGTGTGTAGTAAGTCCAAAAGGTTGTTGTGGATGTAGCCTTTGTGGTTTAATGGTTGTCTTTGTGCTTTTCCAATCTAACAAGCATCACACCTATTGATCGTGTGTTTCTTTGATATGTATTGAAATTTGAAAAGAGCTATGTCCTTGGTTTTTTCTACTGCAAAAGTAAAGAGCCTACCATGCTTCTCACATTTGGATATCTTCTTGAAGCATTGACATGGATCTTCCACGAAAGCTCCATGTTGTGTGAATCTAACTTGAAAGCCATTCTCAACTATTTGGCCTACACTTATTAGGTTTTTTGTAATCATGGGAACATAGAGTACCTTGCTCAGAATGTTTGTTCTATCATTACCAATCTTCTCCACATTATGCTTTGTGTCATCCCCTATTTGAACTTCATGTCTATGCTTTACACTTTCCAAGTTAGATAAGATAGCAATGTTGCTTGCAACATGATTTTAACATCTTGAATCTATGTAGAATAAATGATCATCCTCTTTAAATTCTTTGTGGCTTTAGATTCATCAAAAGCAATGAGTCTTCATGTCATTGGTCATCAGAATAATTGTTGTTCCTTTTAATTATTGTTTCTATTGAAGTTGTTTCCACCTTTGCCCATGGTGTTTCCATATCCACCTCTTCCACTTGCTTTCTAGGGTATTCCCATTGAACCAAAATTTTGAGTGGTGTGGTTGGTCTTATATGACCTTTGGTTTTCTCATGATTTTTTCCTTTCTTCTTCCCTTTCCACTTGCTTTTGCTTGTAAAGTTGGCTTGGGAAGTTTCTTCATTATCCTCTTCCTTCTTCTTGCCTTTCAGTTTCTTTCCTTCTTATCTGCATTTAAAGCATTAGTTGAATTACCATGATTAGAGTTACCTTCCTTTATCCTATTGTTGGCTTCTTGATTGAAGATTTATCCAAGAAAAATGTTGATGTCTGGAGTTTGCACATCCATGATGAAATCATAGGCTGTGGTGAAAGATTGCCATTGTGTGTCACCTCTAATCCCATTCAAAATTTTCCTCATGATTAATTCTTCTCCAATCATTTCCCCAATGGATGTCAATTGATCTGCAACCTACTTAACTTTTGTAAAAAACTCTCTGATGGTTTGTTTTGGAATCTTCTTCATCTAGTTGAACTCATTCAAGAGATGATTCTTCCTTGCTTTTGTACTAGCAAAAAAGAAAGTCTCTAGGGCATCCCGAGTCCCTTGAGATGTCTTGCATCCTCTAATATGTGGTAATAGAAAATAAGAGATAGATTCTAGTATGTATGACCTTGCTTGAGCATCCCTTTCACACCAAAGTGTGAGCTTATTTGTTTCTTCTTGAGTAGGTCCTCCTTTGGATCTTACAATAAGCATTGCTTCATCACCTAATACAATCCCATAGATATTCCTACCTTGCAAATAGGCCTCCATTATCATTTTCCAATCATCATTATTGTTTTTATCAAGCTTCACAATCATTGATGGAAATCCATCTCCAATCTTGAAGTTGCTTTGATACCACTAAAAGAAGCTGGAGAAGCTTGGAGAAGGTGGAAAACTTGAGTTTCCAAGTGATGAAGGTGGTCTAGCAAACCAACATAAAACCTACCCTAGCTCTTTGGATATGCCAAATGGACCTTGTGGGCTTGTGATAAGTGCAATAAAATTCATTAGGTACTTTGGAATATCAATGAGAATAAATTGGCACAAAACAGATAGAATTGCACTTTGACTAGCTCAAAAAACCTTCTATTTTGGAATGGATGCTTCAACTTCAAACACTCAAATAGTCATCACACTTGAAATTGGAAAACTTCCTTTTAGAGTAATGTTATAAATAGGGTTGAACTTCTATAATGCATAAAAGCCCTAATTTATATCAACCAATGAGGGAGAATTGTGCTTGACTCTGATTGGGTGTACCCTGACTTTTTTGGGTGTGAAAAATGACTATGAGGCCTTTAAGTAGCCAATTCTTTGAATCTACTAAAAAAGACGACTTGAAAATTGATAGAAATGAACTAGAATGTATTAACTTTCTAATGAGTGCTCAATCACTCAATTTGGAGCTCTTTAGAGAGAGAGCCAAGCTCTACAAGATGACTGAGTCTGAGGAAAAAGGAGCAGAGAATAGTGAAGAAGAACGAAGATGATCACCAATGTATATGTGTTGATTCAAATATCATCCAATCATATTTTAAAGAGTTATGAGTCATTATATAGACTCTGGAGTAGCTTTCCACTACTCAAACTACATGGATTTGAATTCAAAAAACTCATGGGGTATGTAGTTGTGATGGAGAAACATCTTACTGTGAACTAGGAAAAGTGAAAACAAATTTTGAACACTTGATTTTAGGTGAAATGATTTGATTGATCAATCATCGATCTCAACCACCTCTAATTCGTGGCTTTTAGGCCTTTTTCATTTTTCTTTACAAAGTTAAATTCTTTGGAACTTACATAAGAAAGTGATAATATGTGATCAAACACAATATAAAATAAATGAGTGCACACAAGTGCTCCATAAAAGATATATTCATTTCAACATTCATATGATAGGGTAAAATGAACTCAAGCATAATGAAATTTTGGTATCTAACACGACTTTTGATGATAAGTGCATAGTTTTGATAAAAGCTGCATCAAAACCATTGTTGGTCAAATCTTGCTCTAATAAGGCATGAATTCGTTCAAAATTTAGTTCGTTTGGAGACTTCTTCCATGCATGACTATAACTTTCATAGTGCATTCCTATAGGTGGGACGATTATGTTGGTTTTTTTCATGTTGTGTTCTTGTTTTCCTCTTGTGTCAATCTAGGAATCAAGATAGCTAAGTTGTTCATATTCCTAAAATACATATTGAGTGTTTGAGAATTTGAAGTTGATAGAGGGTGTGGTATTTCAAAATCCTAAGCTGGGCCTACACCTTGGGTGGATGTTTCATTGACAGGAAACACAAAGGACTCTTCTGTAATGGTTTTTGCATGTGCGATCTCAGGTTCAATTACTATGTTCTCCTAAGAGGTTTGACCTTGAGCCTCTATGGTAGTAGGACGTGAAAGGTGAACTATGAATTGTGGGAACACATGTAGAGGCCCGTTGGTGAAGGTAACAGTGTGGGTGAAGTTTCTTTTGACTACAAATAGGGTATCATGCCTTGCATTCTATTTTTCTGATTAGAAGTTGATCCTTGGCCCTATTTGAATGTTTGCAATCGGGATCCAATAAGCACTTGCTCCAAGCACATCGTATGCAAGACACATGTATACAATACATGTAATAGCACAACAAGCCTTCAATACCTATTTTCTAGACCATCTTGCATTAACTACATATAACTGATGATCCAATGAGGTAGATCAATCTTCAAAGATGCATTCTATGTGAGGTACAAGGTGAACCATATATTTTTCTGGGGTTGAGTGAAGCAGTCATGTCCAAGAAAGGTGAAATGTTGCATGCATATATGTAGTGTAGTAGATAGGTTTCGAGTTGGTGGACATTTGTGAGAGATTTAAGACCTCATTGTTTTTCACTTCTTCAGGGATGAGGGCCTTCTTATCTAAAGCTGCATAGGTACCAAACATTTTGAGATCCTCTTTGATGAGTTACTGCATGATGTAGAATTTCTATAATGGATGATTAGGTAGGAGAGATGATAACACAAAGGTTCTTGGAATATCCTTACCAATGCTTGCATGCAAAGTATGAACCAAAACGTAGCATCCATCCAAGTTTGGCTTGGGTAGTGGAGCTATAAAATACTAATTGACTCTAGACTTGTCCCATATTAGGCACAATTCATCAAAATACTTGAGACTTCAAAACTCCCATGAAAAGAAGTAAAAACAATCCAAACAATGGTCAAATTTCAGCTTTGATTCCCAAATATATTTAATGTCACCCAAGGGTCCTAGGAGACCCTATAACCATTGTGATTTGGTGTGCATGTGGTCAATTTGATTGAGGAGTGGATCTTCGATGGGTGTTTCTCCTTGGAAGTCAGAAAATTTTGGTGGGCAAAGTAAGGGATACTCCTCTATTGGGATTTCTTTATAATCGATAAGCATGGAACTAGATCTAGCTACCACCATGGTTCTTGTTCTAGGATGTTAATTATTCACTACTAAGAGAAGGAAAATCACATGTTAATACTGTAGGATACACAAGATCCTAGAATGGCAAGATTGCAGTCAATTTCCAATATTGACATGAATTCCCTTACTTAGCAACTATTAGTGCACTGTGCACTTGGGCTCAACAAGTGCCTATTCCCTATATGCATACTTGGGAAAATGCATGACGCCTCATGGTGCATATGGTCTATGATAACCTCATCTAGGATTATTGCACATGTTATTGATATGGACATTACAAGGCCTATACATTTGTGATTTTCTTATGGATTTAGATGGAGCTTCAAGAGTTCTGTTATTGCTGAGCTAAATCTTGGGGTTACCAATTGGATTGAGAGTTTGTGTTTGTACATGTGAGTGAGATGGAATGATAGAAGCGAGAGATTGATTCTAGAGTAACTTAAGTGTCCACTTCTGGAAAGTGTGCGGATGACTAGTACAAGCCTTTTGCAATTTAGGAAGCACATGTTTGTGTCGAGTTTGAGCATAAGATTTGAACCTAGGCTTCGCTCGCAAAGCTAAATGATTAGGCTTGATTAAAGCTTATAGACTAGCTTTTAGCATCCACATGTGAGGTATATTGGGTTGTGCCTACAAAAGTTACTTAGGAGCCTAGATTTGTTGAATCATTGATTGATTCTTGGCACCATTTTTGGTTGTTCACAGAGTTTTCCATCACCATGTTGGATAAGAACTTAAACTAGGAGGGGTTCTTTCTCCTTTCTTGACTCATATCTACTTTGGTTTGGGTGTTGCCTTCCATTTATGGTGGCTTGATTCCAAATAGCCACTCCATCATTGGGTTACACTCCTTTATTGTGTCCGGCATGAGGAGGTTGGCTAGTCCTCTGTAATAGGAACACACAACTTATGGAAAAGAAGGAGGCTCCAACACATACTTTGTGTGCCAAGATGAGATTAAATTGCAATGTTCTATTGGTGTAGGAGCACATGGGGTGTGTGTGGACTGGGAACAAGAAGGTTTGTGGCCTTCCATTTTGATCTTTAGGCATCACTTCTTGACCCAAACATGAAAGATTCATTTCTTGAGGTTCACATCGATAGCGTGATTGTAAATCCAATTTTGGCCCAATACTAGAGATTTTATTAGATCATGATCATGGGAAACTAAGAGTTTGGAAGTTAGGTCGACCTCTTGTAGAAGAAGTGGTGCTTCCACTTCTCTTATACATGAAGTTTATATGCCTTCTAAGCCTTAAGTTACCCCTCTACTAGATTTACTCATAAGCCCATGTTTAGACAACAAGAGTATCTAGTGGTGCTTGTAGATACTCCTAAATTAATCATGGCTCTAATTGTCTTAGTTGTAGTGCCCTTTCCTAGCTCAACTGAGATGAATGGACTTCCATCTATGAAGCTAGGATTGGCCCATGTTTGTATTTGACACATTTCCATGTGATATCTAGGGCATTTGCCTTATTGTCTTAATTTTGATATGTTCTAGGGCATGTATATATTCCTAATGTAAGTGGGTTTTGAGACTCCAACATAAGTGTATACATCTCTCCTCTCCTCTCTCTCGCTCTCCTTGCATCTCCTCCTTTCTCTTCTTTTTCAAGCCACAAGAGGCATTCATTGGTATCAGAGCATGTTGAAGGCTGAGATGCAAAGAATTTGGCTCTATAAACACTTTGATAAAAATTTTGTGTTTTGGCAATAACTTGAGTTATACATGTAAAATTGAAGGGATTCAAATTACTATAAAAATTTTAAGAAACCATCTACAATTTTTTAGGACAATCCGAATTCAGAGCTCTAGGTAATTGAAAATGCAAAATACAAATAGATAGTATTGCAAGTGAATATAATAATGAGATCAACTACATGATTTGCTTCTTTTTTAAGCTATAGATGTCTGATTGAGGTGCTTTAAGTGTCCTTTTGTAGGAAAAAAAGGTTTTTTTAAGTTTTTTGAATGAAAAACTTCATATTCATAGTTTGTAAGCATTGAAATAGCGAAATATAGAACAACATATTTTCACCAGAATACCTTGATTGCTTTACGAGGTTCATTTTGATTTGGAACTCTCGTGAGAGAGATTTCTTGTGTGCCAACTCTTGGTTTAGAGATTGAGGGCATTGACTAGCATGATCCATCTGGATGATCCTCCATTTTGAGAGCATTATGTAAGGTTTTGACATCTATGATAGCATTGTGGTACTGATTTCAATCTACACCATTTTATCTTTGATTTGAGATCATAGTTTTTTATGAATGTATAGTGAAGTTGTGTTCCAATTATATTTTATGCAACTTAGAAATGTCTTTTTTTTTGTTGATCGCACATATTTGCATGAGAGATTGATTGGAACTTTGATTCATACTTGCATTTTTCTTATTTTCTTTGTAGGTATATGATCCAAGTTGGAGCCTCAATTGTATATTTTTTTGTCACTTGGATTGGCTATTGTGTTAGCATGTAGTCATTGATTTGATAGTTTGTTTGCTAGCACGATTCTTGCCATATGTGGATGGTGATTGTCACATTGTTTTTTTATTCAAGAGTTTAGTTTTTAAGGGAGATGTTGGAAAAATTTTATCAACCCTTATGCTAGATAGGTAATGTGATGGATCCTTCATGCTTGTGTGATAGCTTTGGACCCTTGATCATCTACATTCACTTGGAATTGGTCACAAGTTATCTGTGATAGGTTGGACCATGTTAGATGGTTCATTCTTGAGTGGGAGGTATATCGCCAATTGTATTGGAATATATTTTCGTTAGTTTTTGCATATGCATTTGCCATTATCTATGATCGGATCAATGATAGGTGGTGAAAAGTTACTTATACTTCATTTTCTACTAATTATCTTTGTTTGATCATTCAATTTATAGGGGATACTCTGCAAAAATTTTCCCTATGATTCTTTCATATCTACTTGGTCTTTTTGAAGACTTAGTGAACAAGTTTATTCTCATGGTTTTATTTGCATGCTAGATGTTATGAAATGCGTAGTTCACATGGTTTCTTCTCCATTGAGACATTTATGACGTCAGTTATGCATATGGATATGTTTTTTTATCATATTGGTGATAAAGTATTGATTTCTGGTTTGTTTGCTAGTCTCTTGGATTTCCAACATAGTGTCTTCTCTATTTAATGGCACTAACTGAAAATCTCAGATATGGCATATGTTGTTTCAGGCAGGGTTACACACGTATGTGCATAGGGATTTGTAGAGGCCTCATGACATGCCCAATCATGTAGGGATGCATATGGACACATAGTCACTCCACTATCCAGTTGCATCTTGTGGATTCTATATACGATTATGGGTGATGTATGAATAGATGAGTAGTGCATTATAGTAGAGAATACATGAGATGTTTGGAAGGTAGATGAATCATGTGAGATGTAGATCATGTCAAAGCCTTTAATATTGGCACTATGTCCATGAGGTTCATACACAAAAATTTTGCTTCAGGCGGATGTCATAGTGACATCAGATACATGTACGTGATGCAAGATAGGAAGTGGTTTCAAAAGAGTCTATGGCAATTGACTATGCTAGTGATAGTGTTATCTATTTCTCCTATGATTCATCTCAAGATTTTTCTTATTCATCGGATAGCACCCATATGGCTTCGTTGCTTGGCATTAGCTACTTTCCATGTTACTCTAGCTTTTGAGTGGTTTTGCCGATTCTAAATTGAGATGTGTAGATGTGTGCACATTCTTGATAGTATGGCTTATGACATTGAGGGTGTAGGAGATTTATACCTTATGATACATAATGGAGCATCACTTATACTTAGACATGTATAGTATATGCCTTCATTCCCTATGATCTTGATTTCAGTTAGCCAATTATAGGAGAGATGTTATGCCTTCCTTGGTGTGCATCATTTTTAGTTATAGTTGGGATAACTTATGCTTATTGAAGTGTCAGGATTGGGCACATGTATCCCTGTGTATTCCAAGTGAGAGACACTCTCATCTTAGTGGGTTTCATACTTATGTGTAATGTGATACTCATCATGTCTCATTTTATCTACCTAAAGATAGTTTGTGCATGAACATTGAGCACAGTGGGATGAATGGGTGGGTGCTTGAAGATGGACTTGTGCATGGTGTGATGATGCTACCTAAACTAATAGCCTCGTCAAAGTTTTACTTCCCTTTATAAATATATGATGGAACTGATGGTATGGTTGGTGTAGATGGGGTTGAAGTAGGTGCAATTAGTATGGCTTGCACTTCAGGTGCAATTGGCATGATATCGATTGTGGTCTTAATAGGTGTGGAAGCTTTGATGGTGGATGTGTGTGGTATCCTATAGTGTGAGTAGAAGTGTGTTCATCATCAAAAGGTGCATCATAAAATTCAAAGGATGGTGATAATAAAGGTTTTGGTGACACAATGGGTAATGATATTACAACTCAGCATTTGAGTGGTTGATTATACCAATATCTCTTCCTCGAATTTCGAATCTTCTAAAGTATGTATTTGTTTTTCTATACATTGATCTCTTTTCTCCTGCATGTTCATCACTACCATAGGTGGTTAGGCCATCACACTTGCCACCTCTATCTCTTATTGTGTCTTGATCTTTCTTCTTATTGATACAATTGGTTGGGTTAAATTTTTGGATGGAAAATTCTTTCAAAGATTCTTGGTGACTACCTATTGATGTTTCTACTTGTGATCTTACTACCTCTTCTTCCTATGAGATGGTAAGATAATAATCCATTTTCCTTTTTTTCCTTCTCATGGATTGTACTACACTCTATTAATACTACTTTCAAAACAGCTTTAAAACCACACATACGATGATAGTTCTTAACTCTATATTCTAGATGGTGTACGCACAACTCTTCTTGGGGTTTCCCTTTTTGGATGATATTTGAACCCCTTAGTTTCATTGATAGTGTATGTAGGAGTGAACACCAAATCTTCCCCTTAAGCATGAAATATGATTTTTGTAATTATTATGGTTCCATGTAGGTTTCAATATTGTTTCCAATATTCTATGGTGGATTGACTAGTGAGGCTCTCCCATACATAATAGGCCATATCAATTGACTTCAAGTTCTCCACATTGTATTCCATGCTATGAAAGATGATTTTGTGTTGTGTGGTATGACATTTTGGTCTATGAAAATGGGAGTTTTGCTTTCAAAGTGCAAGAGAAATTTTCACTAAAAAATCCACACCTAATTCATTCTCCAACTCTTTCCATGTGGATGTTGCTTTACTACCTTTTGTGCTTGGTCTTGACAAAGCATTTGGTGTCAGAACACTTCTCTTGAAATATAATGCCTTTAGGATAAAATTTAGAGTGACTCCAAAATCTATCAATCCATCATCCAAATTGAGAACTCTAAAATATGCATGCCCATTCGTCCATTTCAATCTATCCATAAATTGTTTGCATCTTGGAAAAGTAGGTCTAAAAAATGGCAACCATAGGAATTGCCCACATACCAAAAGATTCCAAATTTCTAGAATGGAGTATCGCTATTTTGAAGTGCCTCAGCTTCTTTTATCATGAAATAAAATTCTCTATTCTTCTTGCCCATAATGTAGAAGAATATATATTCACCTTGATTCTATAGTTTATCCACATGGTATTGGAACCAATGTGCTATTGTTGGTTTTATTGAATTTTTTGGAAAATGTGCACATACAAACACCCTTTGACTTGAAGAACCAATCACATCCATTTACTTAGCTTGAAATGACAATAGACATAACTACTTGAGCAATTGAATTCACTAGATATTGCTTTCTTTTTTGTATTTTTGCAAGATCTTGTTCAAGATAGACATGATGATGTTCCAAATTCAAGATCTTTGAATTCAAGATCTTATTTGACTTATTAGTCCACAAATGATATAGCCTTATTACATAGGGATCCAATAAGTATTTTTTTCACTTAGTGACAATCAAAAGATAAAGCTTTATTACACAAAGTCAACTAAGCAACCATATTGTAGTGATCATCAAATCACATAGCAATATACCGTAGAACACGAGATGGATTGCAAATTATTTATGTATCTGTCATTGGGTAGGTAAAGTAGTATTTAAATTGGTAATATTCTTAGTAAAAAACTTGAGAATATTCTATTGACAAGTTGTAGGAGAACTTGGTGGTCCTTCCACCATGTGTGTTTGTCTCAGTGGTTCCACATAAGATAGCTTTTGGGGAGCTTTCTTTCTCAAGTATAGCTTTGTAGGTCATGAAGGTGGAACTACTTGAGTAGTTCCTCTCTCAGCTTAGGTGGGTTGACTTCACCTTTGAGGATTCACTGTCTTGAAATTTGTGATGGGAAAAGGGATGATGCTAGGTTTGGGAACCCAAATCTGTAAATGACCTTAATGTGCTTGTGTTAAAGCTTTCGATATCCAAATTTGCTTTGTGGAACAAGACTAACTGTAAAACCCTTTCTTCATTCATTCCTTAGGTCTTCATTCTTGAGACTCTTTAGGGTTTGAAAGTGGTGATGAGACACTTCCTTTCACTGCCAAAATATGTCTTGGAGGAAATCTATTGGCAAAATAGCTTGTTGAGCATAGACTAGGCTGAATGAACCCAAGGACATCTTGTAGGCCACTCTATAAGCCCAATTTACATGATGCAATTGCTTATCCCAATCAAATCTTCCATTGTTCACCAATTTGTTCAATACCATGCAAAGAACTTTATTTGAGCTCTCAACATGCGTTTTCTTGCAGGTGATAGGATGCCAATTTCTTATGTGTAATAAGAAATTTACTTAGCAAGTTTTCTATCACTTTATTGACGAAGTGGGTTCCTCTACCACTCACAATCTCTATCCGTATTCCAAAGCATGTAAATATGTGCTCAAATAAGAATTTAACTTTTTGTTTGAGCATCATTCTTAGTAGTAGCTATGGCTTCCACACACCATGAGATATTCAATAGCCATTGTGATATATCCTATATGTGAGCCCTTTTCTAGGGGATGAATAGGTCCAATGAATTCTATGTACCATTTGAAAAAGTTATTTCGCACATCATAGGTCTTAGTGGCATTCTTCCCCACCTAAAGTGATACTTTTCCCTTTGCCATACATCACATATCTTGAGATAGCTTTAAGCATCCATTCTTAGGTTGGCCATCATAATCCTGCAAACATCAACATTTGAATTTTTCTTTTAGGAGAAAAGCTTTCACCTACCACACCTGAGTGGGCAACTTCTAGTAGAGCTAAGTACTTTGATTTGTAGATACAAATGCAAAGGAAATTATGTTTATTTGTTCTTCACAATTGATTTCCAATCAAGGTGTATTCCCATGCAATCTCCTCAAAAGATCTTTGAAGTGTCTATGACATATCAGCAAGTAAGGTGCCTAGGGAAATCTATCTGGCCATCAATTATCAATTGGGCTAAGGAGCCACATGGATGTGGAATGGCTTATTCTAGTCTAGTACTTTGAGTAAAGGTGATAACATCAAACATCTTTCAATTCTTCAAAGGACTTCTCATAGTCTTCGGTCCACTCAAAGTGATTGATCAAAGAGTAAAGAGTTCTTCCATCATTGCATACATGTGAATGAATCACCTATAATAGCAACAATGGCCCATGAGGACTTTTAATTCTTTTGCATTTCTAGGCCTTGTTAGATTAGCTATCAGTTTGACTTTTTCTTCATCAATTGAGATGCCATTTCTAGAGATGATATGCCAAAGGATTTTAGCTTCACTCACCATAAAAACACATTTTTTTTATTCACACATAGTTTATAGATCTTACACTTGTCAAATATTTATATGAGATTAGGTATGTGTTTTCTTCACACCTTAGAATGTGCACTTTGAAGACATGACACATAAGCCTTTAAAAGATTGTTTATGCATTCATCAACCCAAATTGCATGACTCTGAATGCAGAGATACCCCATTCTATTGCAAAAGAAACTTAATGATGGTCTTTGGAGCAATGGATACTTGATTGTATCTTGCAAATCCATCTAAGAAGCTACAGACTTATTTTTCTAACATCCACTCCAAGAGATGATCAGTTATTTGTAGACGATAACTATCTATGATGGTTGCTTCATTGAACTTCTTTAAATTGATATGCACATAAAGTTTTCCATACCCAAATTGATATGCACATAAAGTTTTCCATTCTTTTTGGGTACTACTACTCATATATCCATTCAATGTGCTTGATTTTATGTATAAATCTTAGTTTTAGCAATTTTTCTATCTCCTCAACTTTCTTGGAGTATGTTTCATTGTATATGTATGGACTTTTCTTGGTTGCCTTTGTTGTGCTCATCATGGGAATCCTCTGAGATCATATCTCTAGATCCACACCTTTCAGGTCCTTATAGGACCAGGCAAAGACATCTTGGTATTCTCTTAAGAGACTAATTAAATCTATCTCTTCATATGGAGTGAGCAATCGAATGGTAGTTTTGGCCTTGAGCTCCTGCTAGATATGCATTTCTCTACAATTGTTTTATCCAGTACAAATTGGCTCTTCTGTTTCTCTTGGTTATGTCTTGATTTTGGTACATGACTTGCCTTCAATTTTATTAGATCTGCATCCTTTGGTTATCCTACTTTGGTAGCTAGTGCTTGTGCTTGAAAATACGTAGGGGCACTTGCTGCCCATCTTGTAACTTATTGGTAGATGGTGTGTTATTCATCGACATGGGGAGATACTTGGTGTAGCTAGGTAGTATATTGTTTCCCAAAATGATTCGCCTCTACAATAGTAGATTTGATTTATGTTAATTCCACCACATTGGCTAGAGGCAATCTCATATGCCCTTCTATTTTACTTCTATCGTACTCTTGTAAATCTAGGTACTATAGTTGTATGTGACATACTTCTAAGAAGAAGTTGCATATGGAACCATGTCATTCGCTTTGGCTATCTGGATTGTCGTTAATAGATTGAATACACAACAACCTTGATTTTGTTGAGGGGGGGTTCCTCTTTTATTCAGCTTGTTTTTATTAGAGGTTCTGGTGACTCACTGAGCTTGTGCCATTGTATTTGCTCCTAGAGTATAATGGCTCTAGTGGCCTCCATAATAATCAACTTGCACTTGATTTTTAGTCATTGGTCGTGCATTATTTTGGACATTGTAGGGGTATTTTTTTATGGTTTGTTTCTACAGGTTATAGATAGCACAAAACATCGTATTTAATGCACACATTGTTGCAATATGTCTCGAATTGCAAAATTTACTATAGTCCAGTTAACTTTATGGATCTTGAGGAATATGTGGTGTTATATGTGATATTGGTGTGGGATTGATGATCACGATGGACCCATTTGGATTGAGCCCGAGTTGGTGCTCCAATAAAGCCACTACATTTATGATTTCATTCAAGATTCTGATGGGATTTGTAGCATAAAGCCATACTTTCTCTCATGAAATGGGTAGCAATCCCTCAACAAACCATATGTTGGTTGTTGAGGATAAGTTGGATGGTACTAACTACCCGTTATGGGCTTATATGATGTGACATGTATTGGTTGCAAAAGGACTGTGGAATATTGTGCAGGGTGTTGAAAGACATCTTGTTACACCTGCAAATATAGGTACTACAAATACACGTGCTGGAGCTGATGGAGATGGTGTCGACGATGATGATATTCTTCAGATTCCTGTTCGTACTACAGTTTCTGTTGCACCTATTGCAGAGCAGATTTGTTGGGATGGCAGAGATGCTCAGGCACGTGCATTGATAGTTTTATCTATCAAACATGCCATTATTCCTCACATTCGCTCTTGCTGAATAGCTAAGGATGCTTGGGATACAGTTACCACATTGTACCAAGCCAGGAATGAGGCTCGTGTTGCTTACCTCTGAAAACAGTTGGAGAGTGAGAACATGAATGAAGGTGATTCTATGGATAGTTTTCTAACAAAGATCAAAGAGTTGAAGGAACAGTTGATTTCTACTGATGAAGTTATGCCAAATGGCTCACTTATGCAAACCGTTTTGAATAGTCTTCCTGATTCATATCAGAGTTTTGCTTCTACTCTTCGATTGATGATGAAAGGCAATCCAAATGCCTTGTCAATTGAGGAGTTAATCTCTATTTTGTTGCAGGAAGATCAATCGAGGTAGAACAAGTCCATTATGCATGTTGCAGATCAAGCTTTTTTGGCTAGTTAGAAGGGCAAAGGAAAATGGAGCTCTTCAACTAGTAAGTAGAAATCTAGTAATTCTGCACATTCAAAGAAGGAAGACAAAGATGAAAAGAAATCAGAAAAGCAGAAATTGTTATGCAAGTACTGTAAAGGAAATGATCATATCATAAAGAACTGTCCTAAACTGGTTGCAAAAGAGGCAAAGAAAAAAGAGGTTGGAATGGTTGTTGCAGAGGCATCTACTCCAAAAACAGATTCTGCTAACCTTGTGCAGGATGAAGAATGGGCGTTTACTATTGTTTGCAGTTTTGACCCATCTTCTAATGAGTAGTGCATGTTTGTAGTAGACTCAGATGTTTTCTATCTATCTATCTATCTATCTATCTATCTATCTATCTATCTATCTATCTATCTATCTATCTATCTATCTATCTATCTATCTATCTATCTATCTATCTATCTATCTATCTATCTATCTGTCTGTCTATCTACCTACCTATCTATCTATCTATCTATCTATCTATCTATCTATCTATCTATCTATCTATCTATCTATCTATCTATCTATCTATCTATCTTTGAAATCACTATTCGGGCCCTTGTAATACTCCAAATTAGATTTGTATATAATGAACCGAGCTTTCCATTCAAGTGAATCAATAGATCCAAACTCTGGATTTGGGTCATACTCGATCTTTTTTTTTATAGCGGGTGACTTCACACTCGATCATTCAATATATGCTCTTAAAGGGTGGACAATTATACTTATCAAATCTGATTGTTGATCTTCATAGTATGATGTATCTATTCCATCTTCAAGATTCATCGGATTCTTCTACTCACTCCAGGGCTTTTGCTCCTCTAGTGATCTTCTGACTAGTAGACCAATCTTCGCTTCCTTGAACTAGCCTCATTATCTTATCATCCTTATTTTAGGGGTATTCCTTTGTTGAGCAATGTTTTCACATCATCCATCAGCAACACTATTTTAATCATCCAATCATTCCAGAAAACCACATCCCATCAACCCAACGATCATGGGTTCTAATCCCATCATGGTCGCCAATTTTTTGTTTTGTTTTGTCTATAAAGTTCACCCTAGAAATGGGATTCTAAAGCTAAGAATCTCATGAGATTGTTTCAAATTTTTTTTATATTTATTCTTCCTCTAGTATTCATTATGGTATCAACTACACCACTCTAGTTCTTTATAGTAGATTGCATTTTCTCCACTCTTAAGTTGTCCACACACAACACAATGTTCTACCATACTTTTTCATACCATAATTAAATAGCTACTACACATGGAACTCTTAAATCATTGCACACATTAATACTTAAAGATCATAGACAATAATTAATCGAAATAATTCTTTATATTGATTAGCTTGTAGACAACACTCTGCAAAAAACAAAAATTTTTTCCCTATCTACTCATTGCATGACATGTACTAGCAACAAGGCTTTTGCCTCTTCTCACTTAGTGCGGAGTTCTCTGAAACTTTGGACTTATAGATTATATAAAAGTTGAATCAATACAATGAATATGGGTGAGAATCATTAGAGCACCCTTTGCCTATTTGAATTCTCTATTCAAGATATCCTTGTGCTATAAAAATATTACAAAAGAATCCATAATTATCTTGTATGTATAATAAATAGCCCGCATATTTACAATTTTCATCTGACAACTCAACAACTAATTCTTGGAGGTATCATCGTCAATAATGCACAATTATTTCCACTATAAAGCAAATTATGTTGCAATCAATGAGACATGTAAGGAAGCATTGTAAGTTTCTAGATTGGAATGTGATACAAGCATGCCTCACCATGTACCTCGTTTACTGAGTGAAAGTCGTAGTGCTATGACATTGGCTAAGATTTTAGTCAATTGTAGAGAGCCTTTAGGACATCATCAAAAAAGATAAGCTACATTATGAGGAGATGGAAATGTTCCCATCACTAGTGAAAAGAGGTAATTAAGTATCACTCATATCCTTTGAGCTAATTTATGTCTCTATGGTACATGAAACTAGAGGCTGAATTGCATGCTTCACAATAAAGTATAATAGAGAAAGGTATCCTTGAGAGAAAAAATAGGTTTGTCATGAGAACATGTATGATCAACAGTCACACGTTATTTCATAGTTTTGGTTGAGAATGATTCATAGAATCGCCTTCTTTCATGTGTTCCTTGCTCAACTATTTTCAAAGAGTATACACCAAGCATTCTCATATATTTTCTATAAGAAAATATGAGTGGTAATTACACTCTTAACAATCAAAGTAATCTCTTAAAATCCTACTGAAGTTTCTCTACAGTGATTAGTGATGTTGATGATACATTTGACATGGTTGAAAAAGGAGAACCCTCCAAGAAGTAGAACTTGCAACATATTCTTAAAAGCACTTTTATCAATTACATTTGGAGTGCTTGTAGCTATTAGAGGGCATATTTCAACACCTTCACACTTTTCATTCAATGCCTTCACAATTGATACACACTGCATCATTTACACTCACAACAAGTGGTTGGAACCACCCAACTTATCCTCCACAAGCACCTTAGAGAATGCATCATTTTCGTGAACCATGGCCTATGGATATGCCTTAATGCAAAAAACTTAGTTTTTTGAACAAATTACCCTATGGAGGTCAATTATACCTATAGCAAACTTGGGTCTCTTGTATTGCCAAACGAAAACTTGAACTATGACTTAGGTGCATCACTAACGCACTTCATTCGTTATCAACATTAAGAAGCACATTTGGGCTTTTTTGAAGGCCACTCACCTTCTTTGTAGCTCTTTTTCTTTTGTACCCTCTCGTATCTTAATATATTTGCAATTGACATTTAAAGGACAACTACGGTGAGACTACTATCAAGACTATTACGCACTCTCTTTCTTCAACTTTTGTAGCTTTTTCTTCAAAATTTTATTTGAGTTAGCCCATCTTCAAAGTAAATCACAAACAAGAAGGAAAAATTGTATGTGTGGTTGTTGCAATAGTGTGAACAAAGGGTAAAATGAGTCAAACACATTTTTTAACAACAAGCTCTTGCTTCTTCCTCATTATATCTATCAACTTGAGAACAATATCTGAATTTTGCGACAATGTCTTTTTTTTTTATGGATATGGATAACATGCTAGAAGAAACAACTTTAATATGAATTATTGGAATTCGAACAAGGGAGGAACACACAAAAAGTTCCAATGGGAGATCAGGTGTGTGGCCACAATACAAACTAATACTATTGTGTAATGTATAAAGATCAATATACCATCAGAGTTCCAAACTTACATACAAAGCCGAGGGATTAAACCTCTCAAATCGGAGAAAATTACCCCTCATAGCTTAGGTGTGATCACACATCATTACCAAAATATATCAACAAATATGGTGGTTTGGAGTGCTCTTGACTTTCAATAATATTTGCACCTTAAAAGAAATTTCAATGATTATGCATCTATCTAGCATTTTTTATATTTTATAGGCAGGTGAAGATACAAAGGATATTCATTAAAGAATTAGTAATAATTCCTCACTTTTTTCCCCATAAACGCATGAACTAGATTAAATAGAAGGAAAACTACAAGAGAGCATTGAGTTAAAAAGGCCATCAGATGTCTAAACCAAAAAGGGCACAAGGCGAGGTAGAGGCTTACATCTCTTTATCCTAGCAATTAGCTAAGCAAGGAAACTCAATGGTCACTACCTTGAGAGTGACCCCAAAATTATGGGAGCATCTCTCTTTCCATACCTCCCAAAGAGCAGTAATCTTTACTTTTCATCAAGAGACATTATTATGGCACCAATCCAACTTGTAGTAATTCATGTACTCGCTCACTTTTAGAGAATTTGTCTTCATGAATATTTTCAATGTACTAAATATCTGCCGTTTTGAAGACTAGTTTTAAAGCTCATACAAACGCTCTAATCATTCTTTCAAAGGAAACAATGAAACCAACGTGAGCAATGAAGATACGCGTCGATATCCAATTCCAAATATCCTTTTCGCTAAGCGGTTGTCTGGCTAATGTACTAAAGAATTTGAAAATGGATGGTTTTTTGTAGACATGAACATGAAGAAGATGGAAAGGTGTTTGCCAGTTCATACAACATGTTCATTATCTACGCTCCTACGAATGGCGATCTGAGCTTGCTAACATGTTTGGATGACGACTAAACCCCTCACTAAGAAATGCTGTTGCATTTTAAATCAAACATATACCTCGCACATTTTCAGAAAAACTTGGTACCAATACATCCAAAAATAAGTATCAATTCATTGCATCAACGATCAAGACAGATTAGAGGCATTAGATCTACCGTTTCAATTCATTGCATTATATTGTGTTAGAAATAAGATGCATTATCAATTCGTTGCATTATAATCTGTGTTAGAAATAAGATGACAGCTATTCTCAGTGAAGTGAGTGCTTCCCACATCCACATTTATCTTAATGTTGCTCATAATGCCATTTATGATCTCTGCGCATAATTTGTGCTGGATGTAGACTGCACATTTCGGCATTGCTCATGTTTTGGCATTGGTCATGTTTCCTTGTATCTCAGTATCAAAGAGTGTCTAGTTGATATGCAGGATTCTCACTATATATCGCAGTGGCTGAAGCACTACTTGAACTGCACTGTTGTAGTGTAAGCATATCATCAACAGCACAAGGGGCTTCCAGTGAGTTTAGTTGTTTTTCTATTATATTGCATATCAGTGTAAGGAAGATCTTTTCTGCAATGTGTCATGGCCATTTGATTTACTTAGTCGGTTGAATCTGTCACTGCATGCAAAGATTGCTGCATCGTGCCTCCAGGATTAGGACTGAAGGTGTGAAGATGTGACCATCGCAGCTTAAATGTTAATATTCAGCTTAAACATTGATAATCAACAGGGTGTAAATGCTACTACACAGCAGGCTTATATATGATCGTCAAGCTACTCGTCTCTAAGCATAACTTGTTTGCTTGTTACATGAACATCTTGAAGTAAACTCCCATTGTTTCTCATACCTGAGTACCGATTGATCATTTCAAATTTTCATAATGCCCTATACATCTGTGTTTTTTTTTTTCTTTACTTCCATTTGTGGGCGTTTCTTTGGAAGAAAATGGAAAAGGGGGGGAAAACGGGGTTTCTTTTCTTTCTCTTTTTTTTTGTTTTTTTTTTTTTTTTTTTTGGGGGGGGGGGGGGGGGGTTTGTGTGTGTGTGTGTGTGTGTGTGCGTGCATGCATGCGTGCGTGCGTGTGTGTGTGTGTGTGTACAGACTGGTAGCTTGACACATCTTTTGGTTAATTCAGGGAAAGAGTGTTCCAATATCTTGCAAAATGACACAAGCCCTAGGAAGGTTTCTTGGCAAAATATAAGGCATAGCCATATAGAACACCCTGCATTATGGTAAAATCTTTGATAGAGAGAGGACAATGTAACTGCACCTCATCGAAAATTCTTACAGAAACAATGTATATTTTTCACAAGTTTCATTAAAGCTCCCCGTAATACATCACCTCTGCTATGGATAAAGTACACTGGCAAGGGGTACTCTGATGCCACAAGCTGCGAGCAAAACAATGTTTAATAGTAACCATTACTATGGTCAATGACAAAGAATTCTTTAGGGCTATGGAAGGGACATAATCTCGTCCAAGGAATTAAGTATAGGGAAGCTCAAGCATCATTTATTGGCTTCAATAAATCCACGATAGTCCTTCTTCATCTTCACCCCTGGCATTGACCTGCAATTCAAGTTGTGAGGCTCTGTTTTGCTCCATTCTACACTCATTGGCATGTAAAGAATTTCTCATGCTTATTAAGACAGATGTAACTTACTTAAGCATATCCTTTTCCTTGAAAAACTGGACACAAGGAGTCCCCATAATGCCAGCTGCTTCAGCAATCTCTGGGTCCTCTTCAATATCTATCTCCACAAAGTGTAGTTCTTTTTCATACTCATCTATCACCTGAGAACACATGCGCCCAAATATAATTGACCCTTGTTTTGATCTCATAGGTTCCACAGAATATAAAAGGCTTACTTTATTCAGCATTGGCTTAAGCGTTCTGCAGGGTCCGCAAGTTGGAGATGTATACAGAACCAGTAACAAACGAGAAGACTCGTGATAAAGCTTCCGAAGAGCATACTACATAAAGAATTTTAAAAGAAAAAAGACGGTGCCAAATTAGTGTCAGGGAAGTGCAGAAGTATCCCACAGTAGCACTATACATAAAAAATTTCAGCCAAATATATACCTGCCCTCTATGTTTTGTCATGGTGATGTCAAAGCCCATACTTATATCCTCAACAGTCATCTGTTTCTTTGTTACTTCTACCTTTGGCTGCAATGATATTATTAAGAAAATATCAGCAGAGGCATTCCAACCAGATAGGAAAGAGGCATCCATCTTACTTCACCTGATGGAACTCAACAAGAAGATTATTCATGGCAAGAAAGCGTTCAGCTGCCAATGCTGCCATACAGCCTGAGCCAGCTGCAGTTATTGCCTGCCTCCATTCTGGGTCCTACAAGCCACAAGAGTTAGATACATTTCCCTGACTGATAAGTACAGTAATAAGTTATAAGTTAGGAGCACAAGGTAAATTTCCCCGACTAATAAGTAAATTAGTTATTGTTAGAAAATATGTCATTGGGATAACCTTCCACTAGGGAGCCCACCTGCAGATTTATTAAGATCAATAAAGTTAAGTCTTGGAAATGGTCAGAAATGGTAAAAATAAGATCAAAAATTTTTATTACATAATGTGATGGAGCTCAATGAGAAATATCCAACCATACATAACACTTGTGTGTTTGGCATCTAAATCAAGGTCAAAACCCAACCCCGAATTTTCTGATTTAGTGTGAAGCAACTTTTACATGAAAAGGAGCCTTTGCTCTTCTAGTGAAAAGCAGACTATATAAATAACACACATTGGGCAATAATTTTATCACTTTTTGGAGCCCTTTTCATGGGCTAGCTTGAGGAGCGGTCCTTTCAATGATTATATTTGGAGCTTTGCTCCTTACATCTCTCTCATGTGTTATATACTCCATCTTGTCTCAATTTTCTGTGTGTGTCTATAGTAAGCGTGGGCCTAAAAACCAACAGTTATATGCAGTAAAGTTCATTAATCCTTTCAAGCAAATCTAGTAAGAAATAAAACACAGACTAATAGACTATGCATTATAATAGTAGCCTGTATGCAATGTAAGGGTATGTAATAATGATAGATGATGTCATAGTACACAAACGTAGGTAATGATAGGTGATGTCATAGAACATAAACGTAGGGATATGTGATGTATTGGCTAATGGTAGACAATGATAGGTCATGTAATGGTAGGTAATGTAATGCTACATGATAATGGAATATAAAGGTATATAATGTAATAGTATTTTTAGTATGTGATGTTCAAATTGAGAATATTAACTTGCAATGCAAACTCGAAACATATAATTTCAAGTTATGTAAGGCTGCAATTCTGAGGGAGTCTATACCTGGAAATGAAGTTTCTTTTCAACAAAACTCTTTGGAAACCTCAACTTTCACATCGACTTTGTTATGGGCTGAGAATGGCTTCCACTTGTAGCAAATTTGTCACAACGATACTGATTCAAAGAGGCCATGGAGAGCTATTTGAAGGTGTGCTTGGTTGCCCCAAACACCAAGCGACTAGTTGTGTGAGGAGGGGGAAACCTCTTGGACAAAAACAGAGAGAGAGAGGGGGTTGGAGCTACATGCACAGGCTTTCAGAAGTCACTTCACTCACTTCAAAATGTGAGGTGGCTTAGTTTTATTGAAGTGAGTGACTTTGGTCACTTAGCCAAGTGTGAACAGATCTAAATGACAACAAGTCACTTGAATACATATAAAACCTTATCTCCTCAATTTCGAAGCCAAAATCATAATAAGAATGTTCAAAAAATCCTCGAAGAGAGCTATGAGCAAGCAGGTCAAAACATACAAAAAGAGGCTCCTTGAGCCCTTCATCCATGACATATATGCAAGCCTCCCTCCCTCCCTCCATACACCTCGCCATCTCCATGAGTGACCGGTTCTTCCATTAAGCAACTCCATTCTGTTGAGGTGTATACGGCATTGTACACTGATGTTTTATCCCACAAATGACAAGGCATTTGGATTGCCTTTCATCATCAAACAAAGAGTAGAAGCAAAACTCTAATATGAATCAGGAAGACCATTCAGAACGGTCTGCACACGTGAGCTATATGGTATAACTTCATCAGCAGAAATCAATTGTTCCTTGAAGTCTTTGATCTTTGTCAAAAAATTGTCCATCGAGTCACCTTCATTCATGTGCTCACACTCCGGCTGTTTTCAAAGGTAAGCAACACGAGCCTCATTCCTTGCATGGTACAATGTGATAAGTGTATCCCAAGCATCCTTAGCTGTTCTGCAAGAGCGAATGTGAGGAATAATGGCATGTTTGATAGACAAGGCTACCAATGCATGTGCTTGAGCATCTCTTTCATCCCAATGAATTTGCTCCGCAACAGGTGCAACAGGAACCGCAACACGAACAGGAATCTGCAGAATATCACCATCTTCGACACCATCTGCATCAACCTCAGTACCTATATTTGAAGGTGTAATAGGACATTTTTCAACACCCTGCACAATATTCCACAATCCTTTTGCAACCAATACATGACACATCATATAAGCCGACAATGGGTAATTCGTACCATCCAATTTATCGTCAACAACCAACATACGAAATACATCACTACTTTCAACCATGGCCACTGACCCAAATACCCTGATGCAAAAAAATGATTGTATCTGAAAAAGTTGAGCACTACCCTGACGAGTTTTGCTAAACATATAGCAGACTTCGAGATGCTCATATTGGTGAACCGAAACTTGTATATATCTTTGGCACAAAAAGACGAAATAGCTTGCACAAGCACTTCGATAATGAGTTCGCAGGCCGAAACAAGCTCATATCGCGATTTCGGCACCACAAAGCAAAGATGTTTTGATCTTCTAATCACCCTAAGTATGCATACCAAATTTCGTGTGATTCTAAGAATGTGACCGGAGAGGTGTCGACGACACCCTAGATGAAGCAACGACCTCCTAGATGAAGCAACGACATGCTCTAATACCAATTGTTTGAGTTCGAGGTCTGCGGAAGCACGTGACAAGCACAAGGAAGAAGAAGAAGCTTGGAGCACAACACACAATACAGAATATATTACCACTAGAATGTACAAAGATAAGTAACCCGTTAGGGCTGCAGGCGTATATACAAGCCAGGAGGAAAAACCTCCTAAATAGGGAAAAAAGTACCCAAGCAATCCTAGTGTGTTCACACACATCACTACCTAAATATATCAAGGGTAAAACCCCAGTGCAACCGATGAAAATATTTCTTGGATGCTCGAAATCATTGTTCTATGCTTCCAAGTCGATTTGCACCGATAAAAGTATGCATGAGCCGCAACACGAAAAACCGAAACTCGGGTGTGTGTAGAAGTGAGAAAGCCACACAAGAAGCACACACAAGGAGCACAAACACAACAAGACACACGGAAAAGAAGGGTGGTTGGAATAGTTCTCTATGAGTGAATCATATATATGGTTACATGGGAAAAGACATCTAGCCAACGCAGCACTAGACTAAAAAGTACCCATGTATAGGTCAAAGATTCACATCAAAGCTACTCGAAGAACACATAAGTGTAACATGTATGTATGTGTGTGTGTGTGTGTGTGTGTGTGTGTGTGTGTGTGTGTGTGTGTGTATATATATATATATATATATATATATATATATATATATATATAAGACTAAGGGGACCTAACAATAAAGGGGTATGTGTGTGTGTATGTATGTATGTATTTGTGAGTGTGTATGTATGTATGTACTCTATATATATATATATATATATATATATATATATATATATATATATATATATATATATATATATATATATATATATATATATATATATATATATATATATATATATATATATATATATATATATATGTATATATATATATATGCGTGAAATTATATAAGTGTGGGTGTCTTCACACATACATACATACAAGAGAAAGAGGGCCTAACATTACTTACAAAAATTCATACATGGCATACTTTAGATCATGATTCATGTCACAATACATTAAACATTTTCATTTCATAAATGAATTCAACTCTTTGTGGAGCATCTACACAAAATCTAAGGTTTGCAAGACGAGATTGTTAGTGTTCATGATAATAAGTTCATTTGTAATTTCTAGAAGAAGTATTCCAAACATTGGAGACCTTGATTAATGTGTATTTCTTTGAATCATCATGAGATCAATGAACAAACACAAAGAACGAATAAGACCATGGAGAACATGTTGTATGAGTATGTCTCTCATCTCTAGTCTTTCCCCCATTGAGTTCTCTTATAATAGTACTAAGCATTCGACTAGCGGGTCTAGCCCATTTATATTGATGCACGATTATGGCCTAAACTATCAATCATCATAAATATCAAGATGCAATTATTCACATTTGTAGCTAATTTTCTACATGATATGCAAGAAATGTTGCAACTTGCAAGGGAAAGCATACAAACGATACAAGATCGTGTTGTCTCTTATGCTAACATGCACCAAAAATCTCGTTATCTTGATCCACAAAACTAACCCATCCACCCATACATTCGATTATGGAACTTTACATGCTTCAGTTCGGATCATTTAGAATACAATTTGATACGTAAGTTATTCCCAATCAATCCTCACACATCAAATCATTAGGATAGTCAACTTATCCTTCAACTCATTCTTGAGCATCTTGAGCATGCATGGCTTGTTAATGATCCCGATGCAATTGAATTTTTATTTAATACATTATTTACCATATCGTGTGAAGAAAATAAGATCATTTTTTTAACTCCATAGAGTTTTGGTGTCTATCCTGACAAATATAAAGATCGTTATTGAACTATAAAGATCGTTATTGAACTTTCTACATTCAAGTAAGTGTTCCTATCCTTGACTATTCCTTGAGCATTTATCAAGCAATCAGCCACACTTAACAATCCAGAGAGAAGTTGTGAGCATTCCAAGAGCACTTTTGAAGCCTAGAGCACATGTGTTACCATCCTTGACCATTTCTTGAGCATTTATCAAGCAATCAGGCACACATCCTAAGGAAGATATAGCATATGCGTGAAAAATTGACTTCCAAGAGAGAGAGAGAGAGAGAGAGAGAGAGAGAGAGAGACTAGAGTGAGAACTTCTAGTTGCATAATCCCAACTTCAAAGGCAAACTCTTGAGGCAATTCGCAAAGTCTTAAATCTTCATAGCTTTTGAATCTTGACTTTGGTAATTGGTTGCAATTTATGTATGCACATCTCGAGATAGAGATACACATTGGCAAGCATTTTCATTGAAATCATATCATCAAGAAGATCTTCCATATTTGGTATCCAGAGCTACACATTGGCAAACAATAGTGATTCGAGTTAAGGCACTCGGAGATGGATGTGCAAATACTATGATAAGGCATTTTGCATTACCATCACCCATCTCATTCATAATGTGTCATGTAGAAGAGGGATAGGAATTAGTGCATGTCCGTAGGTTCCATTGAACATAGCTCAAGCCGTACAATATGAGTAATAACCTTACACTAGCACAAATGAAAGCGCGTCTTCGTGAGCTTGCATCCTCTTCCTTGGATATATTAAGAAAGGGTAGAATTATTCTCAACGTGCTTTCATTTGTGCTCCAGAGAGTGAGTCTTTTGAGTCTCCAGAGACGAATCTCCTTTGCATAGGCCTAAGCCAAGGACTCTCCACTCCTCTTTCATGATTGTAGGCTTGTAGAGGAAAAAACAAAAAACTTTTGAAATAGAGATATCACATCAACTCCATGGTTGTTACTTGCGTTTTCTCACTTCTGACATTTAGTCAACCTCTAACATGTACAGTCAACCATTTTTGACATTTCTCGACGTTGCCTTTTTTCAAAATAAATATTAAAAAATATATATTATTTTTGTGTACATTGCATATTTTAGCAATTGACATTGAAATGATCATTTTAACTAAGGAAAGGACTCACTAAGTAAAGCACCAAGTTCCTACTGTAACTCGGTAAATTCAATCCTTTGACTCAAAGCAATGCACAAGAATTGCATTGCCAGTAAGAAGTCATAAAGATTAAATATAGGCATGAACTTAGTCCAAGTGAAGCATTATTCGAGTTAAAACTCATCAATAGAACCTCACTGGGTCGACACACTGATGTTGGATACCACAGTATTATCTTGTTGTTGGATGATGTTTTAGATTTGCTCTCAATCTTTTTGAGAATCTAGTTTATTTCTCTTAAAGATAGGAAAAATGCTTCAATACCTTGTTGAAACATATCTTTCAGTATTTAAAGTCTTGAGTCATCTAGAAATTGACTCCTCAAAAAGTTTACATATCTTCGAGGTTTGAATTGGTTGTATAGAGTTTTAGTTCTTTCTTTCCGCTTTCTGAATCTTTTGGATTTGACTCAAATACGGTATCTGATTCTTTTCACAAAAGTCGAGGGTTAGCCGGTTAGAACTGTTACACTTGTGTGTTCCTCGAGTAGCTTTGATGTGAACCTTTTCCCTAATCCCTATACATGGGCACTTTTTACTCTAGTGTTGGCTAGAGTTTTTTTTCCCATGTTACTACATACATGATTCACTCATATGTGGTGGTACTTAATACTTAGGGATATCATTCAGCTCTTACTTCAATTCAGTTCATCGTCAATAGAGAGAGTTATTCAAGCCATCCGTCTTCTTCATGTTTCTTGCTGCGTTTGTGCTCCTTGTTTGTGCTTCTCGTGTGTCTCTCGCACTTCTACACACACCCAACAATGGTATCAGAGCACGTTAAGCTCCTCAAATTTCAGTTTTTCGCATAGCGATGCGTGCGCACGTTTAACAATGCAAATCGACTTCGAAGCATAGAACAGTGAATTTCAGAAGCCAAGAAACATTTCCATCAGTCGCACTAGGGTTTTACCCCCATTTCAAAGCCATTCGTGCACTCAAAATTGCCATCAGAGCGACGGTTTGTGAGCTGAAATTTCAGCATTCATTTCAGCTTTCGTCGAAGTAAAGATTTTGTCACGTTCTTGTTCCTTCGTGAAATGGCAGGCAACAATGGCATGCTTCAAGCTGAAGATAAGCTTGATGGGACCAACTATCCGATGTGGTCTTACATGATGAAGCATGTTCTTGTTTCAAAACAACTTTGGAACAAAGTGGCAGATGTAGATCGAAGACCCGCAGGTTCTTCTACTTCGCAATCTACTATCACAGGCGGAGCTTCTTCTTCAAGTAGAATGGTTTCTCCTTCTCCACCTACACAAGAGAAGCTTAGATGGGATGGAAAAGATGCTAACGCTCATGCATTGATTGCGCTTTCTGTGAAGCGTCATATAGTTCCACGCATTCGGTCATGTTCTACATCAAGACAAGCATGGGATACTCTTTCTTCTTTGTATGCCGTGCGTAATGAAGCACGTGTTGCATACTTGAGAAAGCAACTTGAGGATGTATGTATGGCTGAAAATGAGTCGGTGGATGTGTATACGACACGCATCAAGGACTTGAAAGAGCAATTGGCAAACATAGATGAGATTATTCCGGATGCATCACTCATTTCTACATTGTTGAAAGAATTACCGAAATCTTTTCAAAGCTTTGCTACGACACTCCATTTGGTTGCAAAAGGAAATCCTAATATAAATGCATTTGATGATGTTGTGTCTCTTCTTTTGCAAGAAGAGCAATCTAGAGTGAATAGGAGTGGTTTGATCAAGGGAACGCAAGCACTTGCTATCTCACAAAAGGGGAAAAGCAAGTATAGTTCAGCTTTAGGTTCATCAAAACCAAAGCCTCAACCTTACTCTTCCACTCATTCCTCTAATGATGTTGATTTGCAAAAGAAGAAGAGATCCAAATATTGTCAAAAGGTTGTTCATACTATTGATGAGTGTAGAAAATTCAGCAAATGCAAAGAATTATGAAGCTAACATGGCTCAAGATTTTTGAGCATGTGTTGTTACATGTCATTATGACGCATCTTTGCATTCTAAATGTATGGTTGTGAGTGAAGCTGATTCGGATTGGTTCTTTGATAGTGGTGCTTCAAAGCACATAACTATGCATAAGATTTTTTGCATCTTTAAAAGATGCACCCAAAGGAGGACATGTGGTATGTGCAAACAATGTCTCTTATCCTATCATTAGAGTAGGAGAAATTGAGCTTACGGCTGCAAATGGAGGTGTGAATCTCTTGAAAAATGCATTGTATGTACCCGGTATAAAGAAGAACTTAATTTCAGTCCCGTTGATTGCCAAAGCTGGACTTTCATGTACACTTTGTTCATGATAAGTGTATGGTTCATGATTTCAGCAATGGTGATATTATCGTGATGTCGGGTACATTATGTAATGGTTTGTATCGCATGGATACATACAAGACGGCTGCCTCGAATGCCTTCGTTGCTCATACTTCTTCCATGGATGAAATGGAGCTTTGACATGCTCGTTTTGGTCACTTGAACTTCAATAGTTTGCTTTACTTGCAAAAGGACATTGTTATTGGTTTGCCTACACTTGAGTCCATTGAAAAGCATGCATGTGAAGGTTGCATTCTTGGAAAAATGCATCGTGCTTCTTTTCCAGAAGATAGTCATACACACACTACAAGAAAATTGCAGCTTGCTCATAGTGATGTATGTGGTCCCATCAAGACTTCATCTTTTGGAAAGCATGTATATTTTGTTACCTTCATTGATGATGCTACTCGCCATACATGGGTGTATCTTATGAAAGCAAAGAATGAGGTATTTTCTTGCTTCATAGCATTTTTAGCTATGGCTGAAAATTTTTCTTCACAAAAGCTTTTAACTCTATGCACGGATCATGGTGGTGAATAAATGTCACATGAGTTTAATGCTTTTCTTCGTGAAAGAGGTATTTCACACCAATGTACGGTGCCATATACACCTAAGCAAAATGTTGTCGTCGAGAGTAAAAATAGAACACTTCTTGAAATGGCACGATGTATGGTTAAAGGAAAGCATCTTCCTGATAAGTTTTGGACGGAAGCAGTCATGTGTGCAAACTATGTGCTGAATCGCTGCCTTACAAAAGCATTGAGAATCATCACTCCTTATGAGGTTTGGAATGGTCATAAGCCTATGGTTAGTCATATATGTGTGTTTGGTTGTTTGGCATATGCTCTTGTGCTATCACAACAACGTCACAAACTAGATGACAAGGCAAATAAATGTATATTTGTTGGTTATAGTGCTGAAAGTAAGGGATATCGTTTGTACCATCCATTGACGAACACAATTACTGTGAGTCGAGATCTGGTATTTGCTGAAAATTCAGTTCTCCCTCTACTTGAATGCAAAAAACAGCAAACAGTTAGCTAACAAGATGTGTTCGATACACTCATGCCTTTGTTCCAAAATGGTGCGCTTGACTATGGCCATGGAGACCAGCCAACTGAGGCTCAAAGGGCTGAAAAATTCCAACAAAATAGAGCTGAAAATGCAAAGAATTTCCAGCCAAACATGGCTAAAATTTTTCAGCCAAAAATTGTCAGAACTGCTGGAAATTTTCAACCACATATGGCTGAACGTTTGCGTCAAAATATGGCTGAAAATGAGCATGACATTCAGCCCACGCATGATGTACATGTTGATGATGTATTACATAATGAACGCATGTCTATCAAGAGTGCACAAACTATGCCAAAGTGGCTGAAACAAACTTTGAACGACAACAAATTGACTGCACCTTTACTTGGTAGAACAAGATCAAGCTCTCACCATGCATCAAGTAATTTTGCGGATTATTCTGTTATTGCAAGAGCATGTAATGAAGAGCCACTTACTTTTGAAGATGCATGTGATCCACAATGGATGAGTGCTATGCAATCAAAAATAGATTCCATACATAGGAATGGTACTTGGGAGTTATGTGAATTGCCAAAAAGAAAAAATGCCATTGGTACAAAGTGGGTTTACAAGGTTAAGAGAAAGTCTGATGGTAGCATTGATCGCTACAAGACTAGATTGGTTACCAAAGGATATACGCAACAATATGACATTGACTATGAGGAGACTTTTGCACTTACTTCACGCATGACTACCATTCGTACTGTGGTTGCATTGACTGCCCATCGATGTTGGAAAGTACATCAGTTAGACATAAAGACAGCTTTCTTGAATGGTGATTTGCAAGAAGAGGTTTATGTGAAGCAACCTCCTCGATTTACCATGAAAGGGCAAGAGCATATGGTTTGTCGCTTGCATAAAGCCTTGTATGGTCTCAAGCAAGCTCCACGTGCATGGTATGACAAAATACAATAAGCACTTGGTTGCACTTGGCTTCACATGTAGTTCAATTGAAAGCACACTCTATGTACGCAAAGATGGGTTTGACTTTACAGTGCTTGTTCTTTATGTCAATGACATACTCTTGACTGGGACATGTAGTGCAAAACTTGACATTCTTATGGCTGATTTACAACATACTTTTGATGTCACTTGGCATCCAGTTTGTATCCGTTGAGGGGGGGATTGTTATGCATCAAACAAAGTATGTTGAAAAACTACTTTAGCGTTTTGATTTTGAGGATTGTAAGCAAGTTTCCACACCAGTTGAGACAGGATTCAAGTTCTCAATTGAGGATTCAAGTGATGCATTTGACACTTCTCTTTATCATCAAGCTCTGGGATGTCTTATATATGCATGCAACACAAGGCCAGATATACCATCTGGAATCTCCAAGTTGAGTCGATTCATGCATAGCCATGGCACTAAGCATTGGCAAGTGGTAAAATGTGTGTTTAGCAAGGCAGTTAGGTGCGCTCGGCTCTGTGCGTTCGGTGCATTTAAGGTTCGAGTACCGAACCTTACCTTCGAGGTAAGGTGAGTAAGGTGCGTTTATATTTATATATATATATATATATATATATATATATATATATATATATATATATATATATATATATATATATATATATATAGAGAGAGAGAGAGAGAGAGAGATAGATGCCTGCATACATACATACATACATACATACCTACGTACATGCATGAATACATACATACATACATACATACATGCATGCATACATACATACATACATATTACATACATACATGCAAGCATGCATGCATACATACGTACATACATACATACATACATACATACATACATACATACATATTTTGAAGTCATAGAAGTTAATACTTACTACTTACACATATATATATCAAAATCATAAAGCTCAAATCTAAATTTGAAACCATCATACATGTCTTTTATCCTCTCTCTCTCTCTCTCTCTCTCTCTCTCTCTCTCTCTCTCTCTCTCTCTCTCTCTCTCTCTCTCTCTCTCTCTCTCTCTCTCTCTCTCTCTCTCTCTCTCTCTCTCTCTCTCTCTCTCTCTCTCTCTCTCTCTCTCTCTCTCTCTCTCTCTCTCTCTCTCTCTCTCTCAGGATTCAAAATCGGGGAAAAAAAATTTTGAGCCAACCATGAACTGGATGGGTAAGGTTCGTACCCAACGAACCGAACCGGAAGCACCTAGAAAAGGTATTAGGTTCACGAACCGGATCAGCTATGTTTAGATATCTCAAAGGCACTTTTAGCTTAGGTCTCTTTTATGGAAGAGATATTTAACCATGCTTGCATGCTTTTACAGATAGTGATTGGGCTGGTTGTTATGATAGTCGCGTGTCCACTAGTGGTAATTGCTTTTTCCTTGGAGACTCATGCATATCTTGGTTGAGTAAGAAGCAACCTACAGTGGCGACATCGAGTTGTGAAGTTGAGTACAGGGCAATTTTCACAGCTATAGTGAAGTGCATATGGCTGAGACGCCTATTGATGGATCTTTGCATGGAGATTGATGCTACTACGCATATTCTCATTGGCTGTTGCACGAAACCCAATGTTTCATGCACGGACCAAACATATTGAGGTGCATTATCACTGTGTGAGAGCGCCTTCATGCAAGAGATATTGATTTGGTATAGTGCCTACACAAGATAATGTGGAAGACATATTCACCAAAGCTCTTCCACGGGAAAAGTTTGAAGCTTTTCGCAAAGCTTTAGGCTTACTACCTTGTGCGGGCTGATCTGTCACTCCCTGTATGTGTTCACATCATTCGCTTGGGGGGGGGGGGTTGTTACACTTATGTGTTCCTCGAGTAGCTTTGATGTGAACCTTTTCCATATACATGGACACTTTTTACTCTAGTGTTGGCTAAAGGTTTTTTCCCATGTTACCACGTACATGATTCACTCATATGTGGTGGTACTTGGTACTTAGGGATATCATTCAGCTCTTACTTCAGTTCAGTTCATCGTCAATAGAGAGAGCTATTCCAGCCATCCGTCGTCTTCATGTGTCTTGCTTCGTTTGTGCTTCTTGTGTGTGCTTCTCGTGTGTCTCGCACTTCTACACACACCCAACAAGAACCATGTAACTAAATTAAACATCTCATATATATGTTTTGTACAAGAACCATAGTTGTTACTGACGGGATTCTGACTTCTGACTTCTGACGTGAATCCGATTTATGACGAGTGAGGAAAAACGTTTTTGACGTGACCATTTTTTTCCCCAAAAATATATGCAACACATATATGTATATCACTACCATATGGATTCACATTGTGGCATCAAGGCTATCATTAGGATTAACATGCACACTACCATATGGAGAAAGGGTCATAACATTCCTCTCCTCATCATATGATATTACTTGTGTTAAGATTTATGAAGCTCATCAGATGTTGTCATCAGTGCAGATTTGATTGCAGCTGGGCTCCAATCATGGTGAAGAAACTTCTAGAAGAAAGCATGGCCACTAGCATGTGGGCAAGACATGGAAGTGTGAGGTTGAATGTAGAAATCAACCATTCATTTGTGATCAGGTCCAAATACTAATGTGAGAGCCCTTACTCTCTGTATGTCTCCGCATTATATTGCAGATGCCACTGCCCAGCCATGCCACAGGCCCATTATATTGTATATACTGCTCTATACAGCAGTATATACCACTGTATACAGCTACATACTACTGTATATGGCAGCAGCCAGTGTATGAGACTTGAGTGCAGGGCTCAACTTGTAGGATATGGCCTTCTCTAAGCCACAATGAAAGGCTCAAGCTTCATCCATGTATATAGACTAACAGTGCCCTCTTGGGATCAGGAGCACTCGATATATGGTAGAACTCCATATTACATTCCTTGAAGGATGAGAGGTGAGGGATGAACTGGATTGGATTGGATGCTTGCTCATGGGAGGGCTGTAGACTGTAGAGGCTCACCATTCTTTGCTCATGACTATAGGCTGCAATGACTCAGCTCATCATTCTCTGTAGAGGTAAGAGATGACCTGGATTCGACTGGATGCATGCTCATGCGAGGATTGTAGGCTGTAGAGGTTCACCACTCTGCTCATGACTCAGCTCATGACTATAGGCGGCTGGAATGAACAGAGTTTTTTCACTTTTCCTGGAACACCTGCAGCAGCCCCGTCAGAAATGCATTCCTGACGCCAAGTCAGAATAAAGTCAGTAACGGGTCAGGTAAAAGGTACCTTAAAAGGTACCTGACGCGTCAAAATCCAACTATGACAAGAACCTCTTTCAATCTTCAAAAGATGCTAGGTCTAAGTTGACTTATTCAATTGAGTTTGCTTCCAGTTTCCAAGCATAACTCTAATGACTTACTAAAGTCCCGTACCCTCTAGAATAGAGAAGTTAGGAATTGTTCACTAGATTGACCATTCCCAAGAACTTTTAGCTCCAGACTTTTAAGAAAAGTGTCCTAAGTTGGAAAATTTTCATTTTGGATTTGAATTGGTCAGTTATAGTACGGTTGACCCAAAGTAAATGGCAAACTTTCTCCTACAGTTTACATTTCAAACCCATTACGACAAAGACGTCCCCTAGTCGGGTGAAAAAATCAAGTAATTGTTGGTTGGGAGTAAACCGTTGTACAAACATCCAAGTCAGATGTTTGGGCCAACCAAACTTCAAGTTTTCCAGATTAAATTCAAGTGAATCAAGAGTCCTCAAAGTCTTGGTAGGGATAAGAATCCCTCCTTAGTTACTAAGTCCATGCACCAGTCATGCCTAGAAATGGAATAGTAATTGAAATCCACCCATTTCACATGTTTGTGCCTAGATCACACATCGAGAAATAGTGAAGTGGCTAGGGATGTTTTAAGATCCACAACTATTGTTCATTCACTACTTTGTAATTTGATCAATTTATCAAAATGCAAAGCTAGATGGTGTTTTGAATACTTTTGGGCAGGGATCTCACCACAGAGATAGACATGTTCGTCCGGTTTTTGAACATGAGGGTCAGGGATTGTCTACAGTTACTATATATAGCTTTCTTTTCGAGGACGAAAATCTTTCCCAAGGGGGGAAGAATGTAATAAAGTAAGTCTATGATCTAAAGGTCCGGTTGGTTCAGATCGGATCTGAAATCGGACACCGTTCAGTCACTCATGTGTATGGCCAAAGATCTCGAGACTAGACTTAAGCATAAGTTCATATGGTCTCTTAAACAAGTAATCCACTTAGCCTAGTGGTTAAGTCTCAAGATTGTGAAGGAGGAAGTCTTGGGTTGAATCCCCGCCCGTGGAGAGCATGAGAAGAGAGTTTTGCCCAAGGAGCTCTAGAGCCTTCTAACTCAAGTTAACGTGAGTTAACTTGAGTCCAATGGGACTTAACTGGAGTGGAAAGTACATCTACCACTAGTGGACTCTAGTGGAAGGTACTAAGGTAGTGGTCGAGATCACTCCAACCACTAGTAGACTCTAGTGGAAGATATTAAATGAGTGAAGGAGTTTGCACATGCATTTGTGGACTCTAGTTACATTTGTGGTCCTCGTTGATTCGAGGAGCTATATATACAAGCATAAGGTTGGGAGGAGAGTCATCTCTTTAGCACGTGGTGGTGGTCGTAATTGTCATTCTCTTACCACCCACGTACTGGACTTACCACCATACACAAATTAGAATATAGAATTCACCATAGAAAGAGCTATGTCAAATCAACCAACCAACTTCACGAGTAACAAAAAGGGACTTAGATTTACAATCCAAAATCCCATAAGCCACAAACAACAAGCTCAAAGAGTGCAAAACAATGTAAAGTCATGAGATGTAGTACATTAATTATGAACCAACAACATAATCCAAGATAAGACCCTTTTTCAAATTCCAACATGCTATGAAGCTTTTAACACTGTGATATTTTCAAAATGCTCATGAGACCTTAAGGAGACAAACTTGCATACTACCAAGTGAAATATCTCCCTAAAAGAATATTATTATTGTAAGATGTCAATCTTTCCATCATTGTTACAACATGCGACTTCATTGTGATTTGATTGACGTGTGTCTCCTTTCATTTTTTTGTTCATCCTCTTTGAGAATCTTCTTATGCTTGCCTTTTAGTTACTAATTGTGATTTGGCTGATTGCTCCTTTTTTATAACTTAGCACACTAGTATAGAGGCAATTGAAGGCACAAGAGTATAGACACTTGGACCTCAAGCCCACCAAACCATAGAGGCGATTGAGCGAAGAAGACAAACAGCACAAAAGATCGGAACTTTAATGAACAAAATGCAAAGAATAATCAACATAATAGTTTGAAGAATTTTAAACTTTCAACAAAAAGCATCATCATATAGAGCCAAGATCAATATGCCTTTATTGATCCATCTTGAACAAAAGTGCATGACGAGTCCACACAAAAAGAAACACAACTCAGCTTGTCCTATTACATTCTTTTTAAAGACTTTTGCCAAAGAGGTGAATGGCTATGTAGGTGGGCACCTTTTCTTTTTTTTTGGTGTGCACATGCACGTACGCACGTGCACATGTATTCATGTGCTTGTGAGTGCATGTATGTACATATGTGTCCAGGTATTAGCGTGCACACAAGCCACAAGAGACAAGCTAACTATCACCACATGGTTTGCCTATCCTCCCATTAGCAAGAAGAAACAAATGTTTATAATATGTTTAAATACCTTTAAATCTCCAGCAGCATAAACACCATGTACAGAAGTCTCTGCCCCACCATTTTGGACAAGAACATAACCAGCATCATCAAGTTCAAGCTGCCCTTGCAAAAGCTGACTATTTGGCTGGTGACCTATTCCATAAAACAGACCCTTCACACTGAAAGCTTTTTCTTCATTAGATACAATATCACGCACAGTAATGCCATTCATTTGGCCCTTCTCATCACTGATTATATCTACCACCTGTGTATTGAAATGTACTGTCACATTTGCATTGTCTAAAACCCTGAAATATAATAAACAGTCATAAGGAGGGTGCGATTTACAGTTGCTGATGTAGAACGCTATAGGAATACCTGTCTTGCATTGCCCTGGAAGCACGCATTTGATCCCTTCTCACCAGTAAATGAACATGAGAAGCATACTTAGTAAGGTAGAGTGCCTCTTCTGTTGCTGTATCACCACCCCCAACAACAGCAAGTTCTTGCCCTTTAAACAGGGGGGAGGCTCCATCACAAATAGCACATGCACTGATTCCTCTGCTCCAAAATTCATGTTCACGAGGTAAGCCAAGCCTCTTTGCAGTAGCACCAGTTGCAATAATCAGTGCATGGCACTTAACCTGGATTAAAAATGGCATTGACCTTAGGGATTATATCAACATGTTGCCAAAGCACAAAACTATGATCATGTCCAATATTCTCTAAGACAGAAAATGAGCCCTCATACAGGTGGGCAGAGGGAAGGGAGCTTTGTTTAGACCTTGCAAGTCACATTGATGAACACAAAGAAGCTGACATTCACCTCACTATCACTGCTTTTTACAGTGAATGGCCTGTTCTTTATGTCAATGAATTCCACATCTTCAGTACGAAGATCAGCACCCCAGCGCTCTGCCTGTTTCCGCATCCTATCAACCAGCCAGTCTTCAACAACGACCTTCACTTAACTTTGTTTACAAAATCTAATACAAATGTTACACCAACCTATCCATTAAATCTGGACCAGTTATGCCATCTGGAAACCCAGGAAAGTTCTCTACCTCTGTAGTGGTCATTAATTGGCCACCACGTACACCCCCAACCTGATAACCCTCAAAAACAACAGGTTTCAAATTTGCTCTTGCCGCATAAATTGCAGCAGTGTAGCCCGCAGGACCAGATCCAATGATTACCAAATTTTCCACTCCTTTTGACACTGGTCCAGAGATTCAAGAATAACTCAATAATATCACATAGAAACTAATAAAACCATTAATGACAAAAATGATAAGAAAGAAAGAAACTTGGAATATTGTAAAAATGCAATTATTTCCCATGATAAGAAAGAAACTTGAAAAAATATTGTAAAAATGCAATTATTTCTCTTTTCCGATGCCATAATTGATAGCTAAAAACTGAGGGTATATCTACAAAAAGGGCTTCAGTGAATTGTTGGCTGACCTTTACAAAACGAAATAAGTGACCAATTCAGTATCATATGTATTATGATAATACCCAAAATATTTTCAATATTCACATTAGGTACTGATCGAGAGTTGAACCCCAGGTAGATAAATGTTACATATGAGAGTGCAGCTGTGCTTTTTTTCATTTGTTTATAGAGAGTTTTGTTCGTTTCAATATCTCGAATTGCTAATATCTCCTCTAATAAAATTCGATATTACCTTAAGTTGCTACTATCTCCCATAATAAAATCAATACCTTAGTTCACTTTTCATCACAACCAGCATGTTGTAGCCCCAGCCACCTTTGAAGCTCATGAGAAAATAGACAGGTTCAGACTATCTTCTTTCATCTACATTCTTTATCAATATGACAAGAGAGTTTTGTTCCTTTAGATATCTCTAATTGCTAATATCTCCTCTAATAAATTCGATATTACCTTAAGTTCACATTTTGTCACTAACAACATGTTGTAACTTGTAGCTCAACTAACCTTATTGTAATAAAAACTTTCAGAAGACACCTTTGTACGTACATCTTAACAAAAGTGTTAACGTAGGCCCTTTCCTTTTTGTATGTGATTCTTCCTTCATTGAAATACCCTTTGAAACTTGAGTTCGATTTTTTTCCTGGTCTGAATGCTCTGTCAACAATGAAAAAAACATAATATGGAGCTTTCCATTGATGGACCATTTAAAGGGAACCATGATACGAAATTTCAACCAATTGTCTTAAAGAGCACTGTTCCATGCCTGTTCATAGAATTCAACATAAATGTTACATAAACTACCTTTCACTATATACTTTTTCCCATACTGAAGTACACTCGCACTAGAACTAAAAGTTAAACAATCAAAGAGGACTCCACAGAATACATCCACAATCGTATTATAATGACTTCTGTAAAGAATTATAGATTTCTTTCCCCTTTGCACATGTAAACAATGTTGTCAGGTATCGATCAATTCCTTCTTTGATTCCAAAGTCACATGTATCATTTCACAACAAATGAATAGAATGTAGAGAATTTGAACCTCTCAAAACCAGTTGAGAATCATAACCTGCATGCCTAATAGGAATATCAATGTTCCAATTTACTTCCAAAGAAATGAATGGTCTGTTCTTGTGCAAGAAATTTTTCAGCTGAACTTATTTCCAACTAAATCTTTGTTTCCCTCCAAAATTTATATAATTCTATAACTTATCTAGCAATATGTATCAATGGCAAAAGGGCATGGCATCCATTTCGATCCTTAGCTGTGCATCATTTTCTAATCTACAGATTTTGTATAAGATTCCCAATAAACGGCTTTGGTTAATGACTCAAGAGCAAAGATTTTGTCAGAATGTGAAATGCAACTCAGATTGTCCGTCTTTTTCTGCTACCAGATTCCCTATGCTCAAAACTTCACTTATATTCACATTTGAAAACGTTCTAAGCTGTATCATTCCTGTACATTGAAAACGTGTCAACGTACTTGTCTTCATTTCTTGAAAGGCAAGGTCAGTGCATTGCAGTCAAACTCGCTTCACATCACAACCTCAGCTTAATCCATCGTGTTTCTTTACATAATCTCTACTTTGTAAAGGATTATACAATGCAAGTGTGGAATCTGCATTTATCTCGGACAGGAGTAATGAAACAGACACTTAATACATTTGCGAAAGAAAGAAGACAATCAATGTGCAGGAAAAGTTTAAGCGCGTATGATCTGAGGAAGAAGTATTCAACCTGCAGATAAGGAGCGAGAAGCTTCTTTAGTTGCGACAGTCGCAGAAATGATAGCGAGCGGAGAGCTCCGTCTGCTGCCAATACGTCGCACATTTTCGGTCCATGAAACATTCGCTAACCTTCTGTTTAGATGAAAACGTCCAGCAGCAAAGAAACTGCTACTGTGGTGGCAGAAAACCCTATTACTGCTGTACTCGTAGAAAAAAGCCAGAGAAGGTTCAAAAGAGGACGAAGAAGATACGGAGCAGGATGAAGAAGGCGTGCACGAATCGATGGGACGGGAGAAACTCCACGACATTGCAGTGGAAGCGAGCGCCATTGATGCAAGAGAATCGAAAGTGCAGCTAGTAGTCTTATATGGGAACAGGCAAAATGATAGTTCTCGTCGTAGCGCTCCACTTCGTCATCCTTGGGGTCATTTTTGACTGCTCCCATATCATCCATCGGGGATTCCATTATAAATTATATCAAACGGAAACGAGGAAATAGCACATTTCAAGAAAATGAATAGATAGAGACAAATTGGACTAAATATAGTCATCTCGGAGCCAATTACAATGGACCAAACATAGCTAATGTTAAGAAAGGGGTTAAGAGAAATAGAAGATAATACTCTAAATCGCCATGGGAGCACGAAAATGATGCTAAGAAGAAAAATATCATGCGTATCAAATTAAGGAGAAAACGAAACATTGCGGAAAAAATAAGAAAGTTGTCTTTTTTTGTAAAAATTTAAGTGGGGTTATCATCTGGTAAGTTGTATCAATACATCCATTTCGTCCTTGATCCAAAAAACAAAAATTATGCTCGAGTGCAACATCTTGTTGCTACTTTCTATATCTTCAATTGTTGTTAGAAGCAATCAACACATGATATGGGAAACTAACAATGTACTGAGAGATTCTTTAAAGCATGACATATGTCTATATGAAAATGCACTCCAATGGTTCAAATTTTTCGGGTCTAGTAGCATTTACGTAGCCAAACGGGTTTCTCAAATGAAGGCAGAAAAATCTTAAAGACCTCATACTCATTGAATGAAATTAAAATTCACCTTGAAAGGCACAAAACAACCCGTTTTCTTATCACTCGTAAACCTCGTGCAAGATATTTCTTCAACATTTTTGTACTTTGCGGGATGTAAATGCTAATCCATTATTTTGATTGAAGAACCATGTTATTTGTCCTCTTGCACTCTATAAGAATGTCAAAAGTTCTAGTGTATCAAAATTAGTGTGCTTATCATATGGAAAATGCAATACATGGTTTGAAAAAAAGTTAGCAAATTGTACTTACTCATCTTAATGTTTTTTTATCTAAGATTACATTCATAACATGTACAAAGATAATGAAGTAAGTAATTGATCTTCCTTGCATGAAAAATTATCAAATTCATGTATTTGTATCACCAAGTATCAAGATCCATGATGCTAAAAATGAGACGCATTAGGTGCATATAAGGAAAATAAAATTTCTCATTGATGCATAATATGCCTTACGAAATTTCTCATTAAAGCAATTTCTCTACTCAAGCAAAATAAAGGGCTAATGAGAAGGAGTGAACCTCAGAGATTTTACAAGATTTTTTTGCACTCAAATTGGGCCTCAAATTTCAAATGCGGTCAAACTTACAGTCTGTGGCTGACCAGGCCACTATATGTTTTATTAAAGAACATATACAAAGAAGTGTTCGTTGGCCATTTGGCCTTTCACATTGACACTAACGGTAACAATCTCCCACTAAAGGCCAATATGGCCAAAGTAACTATGGGAGAAAAATAAAGAATGATAACGAATAACTGAGTGTAAGTATACAAACTATACCTCCCACCTGATGGGCATGTTACACAGTATACAAGTGACTGTGTAAGATCATGAATCAAGTAACACCCATCAAGTGACAACAGTGTCGAAAGCTATCCTTTCTTAGAGCTTTAGTCAAAGCATCTGCAGCATTGTCTCCAGTGTGAACCTTCTCAAAAATAATGCACTCAGTGGCTAAGCAATCGCTAATGAAGTCATACCTCACCTCAATGTGCTTGGTCTTTACATGATAGAACGGATTATTAGCCAAAGCAATGGCACTCTAACTGTCACTAATCAAATGAGTTACATGTTGAGGTAAACCCATATCACAAGCAAGAAGAGAAAGCCACAATGCTTCCTTACATGCCTCACTTGCTGCAACATACTCTACTTCTGTGGTGGAAATAGTTGTACATTCTTGAAGACGAAATCTCCAAGAGATAGCACCTCCAAAAAAATGAAAAATGTACCCTGATGTAGACTTACGATTGTCTACACAACTAGCATAGTCAGAATCTGTGTAACCAATAGTGGATGCTTTCCCTCTACCCAAGCATAGACACTTGTCTTTAGTGCAACTCAAATATCTCAAAATCATTTGATCACTTCCCAATGTTTCTTGCCAGGATTAGACATATATCTGCTCACAACTCCCACTACAAATGCAATGTCTGGTCTCGTAGCTACCATAGCATACATGAGACTACCAACAGCATATTGATAGGGAATTCTAGTCATAAATTACTTTTCCTCATTTGATTTGGGGCAATCATCCTTGCTCAGTTTCACATATGTGGGTAAAGGTGTACTCAATGCCTTTCCACCCTGCATATTGAACATGTGAAGTACTTTGGATATGTACTCACTTTGAGACAAGTATATGCATCTTTTACTCCTATCATGAGTAATGTGCATGCCAAAATTACGTTTGGCATCCCCCAAATCCTTCATATCAAATGTCTAACTCAACTTCTTTTTGAGAATTGACAAGTCATAAGAAGACTTCCCAGCAATCAACATATCATCGACATAAAGTATCAAGCATATCAAATTCCCATCTAAGCATCTCTTTGTGTAGAGACAATGATCCTCATTGCTTCGAGAATAGCCTTGAGACTTCATAAATACATCAAAATTTTGGTACCATTGTCCAGGGGACTATTTAAGTCCATACAAGCTCTTCTTGAGCTTACAAACTAGACTTTCCTTGCCACGAACTACATAACACTCTAGTTGTTCCATATAGATCTCATCTGTAAGATCTCCATGCAAGAAAGTAGTTTTCACATCTATTTGTACTAGCTTTAAGTCCTCCATTCCAACGAATCCAAGCAACATGTGTAGGGTAGTCATCTTGACCACTAGAGAGAAGATTTCCTCAAAATCAACACCATTGTGTTTCTTAAAACCCTTTGCAACAAGTTGTGCTTTATACTTTGGAGAAGCACTATCTGATGTGAATTTCATCTTATATACCCATTTACATGGTAAAGCTTTCCTGCCCTTTGGCAAAGGTACTAAATCCCAAGTACCATTCTTGTGAATAGAATCCAACTCACTCTTCATGGCATGCTCCCACTTGACATGATCCTCTGTCTGCATAGCCTCTTTGTAGCAAGAAGGCTCACTGGCATCTGTTAGCATAACAAAATCTAAACTTGGAACATATCTATCAAGTGGATGTGAGACACGTGCAGAGCATCTCAATGGTTGTTGAACAAGAGCATGTGCAAACTGATTTGATCGGACATTCTCTTGAACGTCCCTATGTGCAGCATTTTTATGCATGCTAACTGGAGGACTACTATCCTCAAACACCACTCTTCTCACTTCAACCGCCTTAATGGGCTATTTATGCATCTTAGACTCATTGAAAATGACATCACTACTTTTGATCATTGACCGTGTTTCAGGATCCCATAAGCGATATCCAAATTGTCCTTCTCAACCATATCCAAGAAAAATGCATTTCTTTATGGTCCAACTTTTGTCTAAGATTCTTGGGTATATATTGAACATATGCTTCACACCCAAAAACTCGAAGATGATCATAATATGGTGGCTTCCATGTCCATAACTCTTGTGCCACTTTCAGACCTTTGCACTACTAGGTGAAAGATTAATCACATGAACTGCAGTCAATACTACTTCTGCCCAAAAGCCTTGTGAGAGATTTGCATGATGCAACATAGAAACTACTCTATCTTGAATAGTTCTATTCATCCTTTTAGCCATACCATTCTGTATTAGGGTATAAGGAGTTGTAAACTCTCTACAAATCCCTCTAGACTAATAGAAATGGTTGAATTCATGTGAGGTATACTCACGCACATTATCTAAATGTAAAGCCTTAAGCTTAGTTCCTTTTTTAGTCTCAACTGAAGCAAGCCATTTTTTGAAAGTAGGGAATACCTCATCCTTCGATTTGATAGGCTATACCCAAACTTTTCTAGTAGCATCATTGTTGAGAGCAGTATGGGCACCCAAGGACTGACTAGACAAGGAAGCTAGCGGAGAGAGTCAGAGCGAGGTGAAGGATTAAGTAGACAAAGCAATCGACGCAAATCTGGCAGATAGGCCCTTCAAAATTTTCCAAATCAACATCTTTATAATAGTGGTTCTTATCACTAACAATCATTGTACATACCATTTCCTATTTTTGTAGCTCCATTTTGTGCAAGCCAAGGAGTCCTTGAGCTTGAGGAGCCTTAGAAGTACCTACATATCAATTTTCGTATTTTTTAGACTCCGTTTAAGCCCTCAAATTGGCCCTGGAACCTAATTCTTAACTAGGCCGGACACTAGGTCTGGACACGGCCAAAACCTAGTCAAAAACTATAAATAGAGCTAGAGAGCTCATTTTTGAGGTTAGCTTGTAATTGATTTGAACTTGTAAGAGATTTTTGAAAGTAATCTAAGAACTCCATTGCTTCTCATTCTTTGTCTTGTTGTGTGTGCGCGTGTGTGTGTATGTGTGTGCATGTTAGTGTGCTTCTCACTCACGCACTTGTGCCTTCACTTGCTCGAGGTCATCATACCATCCTCACGTCTTCCCGGATTGACATTAAAGGAGGTGCTACTCATCACGGAGGTATAGCTCAGTGATGAGTAGCACCTCCTTTAATGTCAATCCGGGAAGACGTGAGGATGGTATGAAGACCTCGAGCAAGTGAAGGCACAAGTGCGTGAGTGAGAAGCACACAAACATGCACACACATACACACACACGCGCACACACGGCAAAACAAAGAGTGAGAAGCAATGGAGTTCTTAGATTACTTTCAAAAAGCTCATACAAGTTCAAAACTATTACAAGCTAACCTCAAAAATGAGCTCTCTAGCTCTATTTATAGTTTTTGACTAGGTTTTGGCCGTGTCCAGACCTAGTGTCCGGCCTATTTAAAAATTAGGTTCTCTACCCTATTTGGAGGTTCAAACGAAGTCTAAAAAATGTGAAAGCTGACAGGTAGGTACTTCTAAAGCTCCTCAAGCTCAAGGACTCCTTTGCTTGCACAAAATGGAGCTAGAAAATTATGAAATGGTATTTACAATGATTGTTAGTGATGAGAATCATTGTTGTAAAGATGTTGATTTGGAAAAATTTGAAGGGCCTATCTACCAGATTTGCGTCGACTGCTCTATCTACTTAATCCTTCACCTCGCTCTGACTCTCTCCGCTGGCTTCCTTGTCTAGTCAGTCCTTGGGTGCCCATACTGCTCTCAACACCCCCCCTCTCTCGCGTCTGTCATCCCTGACATACCCTTGTTGCTGGGAGTGTTGGATGTAATATTCCACAACCTGAGTGGCAAGTTGATGTTCTTGTATGCGTAGTCCTCTGGCCAAACCTGTCATCATACGATCCCAATCAATTGGTCCTGGAATGTCCGGATGTGGCAGACGTAACTGATCTGCATGGATCGCTTGTTCTAATACGAATAGATGTAGCAAATGTGTGGGTCTGGGAATGAAAATTTCTGAATGATATTCCCAGAATCCCGTAGAGAACATTTCCTCAAATGTCTGCTTGAAGCATGCGGGTAAGTACTTTATTCGTGCATGCCAGGCAAAGATTATAGTGACCGAGGGAGTCTGGCTCATGTCGTAGACTAAATCCTTGTTACCTTGAGAGAATCCAGGGGCAGAGATGTATGGAGCTTGTACCTTCCGAAAGGTTTTGAAGACAATGGTCATGAGCTCAAATATTTTCATACACATTTTCGCTGCTATGTCGGGTACATTATTTAGACGTGTAGACCAATGCCGAATTGTTGATATCATGTAGGCTACAGTTGGGGTCCCTCGAGGTGGAGCAAAATATGGATAGTTAACCCAAGCCGAGCATTCTTTATTGTTGCGTACCTTGATCGCAAATGCTTGCCATGATCTGCGGCGTACCATTGGGCAATAACATGGATTATACTTGATATACAGTGGCATGGTTGCCCAGGTGCTCATCATCTCAGGGTAATCGGTTAGTAGACGTGCACGCCAATTAGGCTAGAAGATCGAGCCAGCACGCGCATCTGCAGGTAAGTCCTCTGGCTCAAATTGAGTGGCAAATGTGGGCTCCTTCCCTGTATGTCTTTTGACTTCTACATTATAATCATGTAGCAAGACAAAATAAGGCATGTATTGTGACTCTGATGTTGTGATTAACCGTTGGTGGGATAGGTTCTGAAAGTAAGAAGATCGAAGGACAGTTTCTTCGAGATTTGTGAGAGATTGCATTTGCACCGCAATGCGATCATCATGTGTCTTACCCACTTTCTCGACCCTTTTGACCCAAATCTGGAACTTGAATTTCTAAAGTGTCCTGTCCTTCCTCTGTAGTCCGACCACTGGGTGTTGGCATCGGCTCGTACGGCTCTTCATAGCATTCATCGACGGGGATTTCCACTACTGTTTCAGGTTCTAGTTCTTCAGTGGGCGAGGGTGGCCTTTCATATGGTAAGAGGCGTACTTGGAGTTCTGCCACCTGCTTACGGAGGGTCTCTAATTCTTCTGTGGAGTGTTCCAAAATTATTGACTCCTTTTTAGCTGTGGGGGCACAGGCTATCTGTTTCTTTAGGTCTGCACATTCAGTCTCTAGCTTTTCATATGACTCCAAGAAATTTGCATGCTCCTCGAGTAAGATGCAAATGTCTTTTGATGGGACTACTCTATACTTGGTAGGGCTAATGGTTGCTCCTGTAGTTCCTTCCATAGCCGCTTCAAAGTTGTCTTGGTTTTGTTGTCGAAGCCTCTTGTTCTCTTCTAGTGCTGCTGCCATATGCTTCCTTAATAGCCCAAGATTGCGTCTGAGTGTAGCATTAGATATCATTTGCGCTTGGAGCACTGTTTCTAGTTCCTTGACTGCTTGATCATCTACTATCGATGTCTTTGATTCCAATTCGGAGTGAGCCTACTGTAAGGTGGTATGCTCGGTTAGGAGCGTTTGGTAATCAGCTTCAAGAGTGTTGACTCTAGCTTGCAGACGCTGAGATTCTGCCTGAAGGGCAGCAATGCGTTCTTCCAATTGATGGTATTCTTGTTGTAGTTGATGTGCACACTGAAGTAATGTATTGAACGTGTTATTTACATTATGAGATGCAAGGGGAAAAGTTTGGAATGCAGGGGAGGTGGGATTGGGGAGGGAGGTAGTGAATGCTGTGTGTGCCAATGATGTGGTGAGTGGTGAGGTGGGGGGTAGTGGAGGGGAAGAGGGTGGAATTGTGGGGAGAGGTGTTGTGGTGGGTGAAATGTCCATTGGGTCAGACAGAGTGGTGTGTACAAGGGCTACCATGTAGGTGGGTATGGTAGGTGAAGTGAGTGTGGTGTTCGTGTAAATTGATGTCGTTGCGAACATCGGGGAAATGTGCCTCTGAAACATTGGAGAGCGGATGAACTGCTCCACAAAGGACGGGTATTGGAGTGGTGAGGTTAGGTTGAAAGAGGTGTAGGGGCCAGATGGGAAGTGAGGGTCATGGAATGGAGGTACCCGTATTGGGGGATAGGCTGGGAAACACAGGGTGCCATCTGTGGGTGCCGGGTTTCCAACCACACTTGGAATTATGGGATGGCCAGTTATGGGTTCAGAGGATAGAAGGGTTGAAGTGTACAAGGGATTGGTGATGAAGGAGAAGAGGGTGTCTTGTGAGGTGGGTTCTCGAAATGAGAATGATGTGAATGAGGTTGGGTTATAAGTGAAGGTAGAGGTGATGACTACCGTTTCTTCCATGGTGGGAGGTGGTGGTGGGGGTGGAGAAGGTGGTGATGGGGGGTGCTGGGGTGAGATGGGTGATGTCTGAACGAAGGTTTCAGCCGAGAGGTCAATGGTGGTGGTGGGGGTAGTTGTGGCTTCAATGGTTACTTCTTGTTCTGTGACGGGCATCCTGATAGTCTTACCTGCTCGTGGTAATGTGTCGACTCTGCGTTTGTCATACCTTGCGGACTAGCGGACTGCTGTGTGGACAGCCTCCGAAACTCCTAAAGATTCTGACACTAATTTGAGGGTGTCAATGAAATGTTGATCCACCCCATCATCTGATAGCATTTCTTGCATCAAAGCTTGACCTGACACAAGAGAGAGTTGATGCCTTTCTTGTACTGCTTTGATTGTGTCGTATAACCTTTGTAGTTGAGCTGTATATGCTGGTGCACCTACAAGTTCTGGCACTTCTTGTTGCTCATCTTGATGCTCTTGATCATAATCCTCCTCATCTTCCTCCTGTTCTTCATCTTCATCATCCACTTCAACTGTGGTGACAGGTACTTGGGAGGTTGTTGCCTGCGTTTGCACATTCTCCACTTGTTGTGCCTCTTCTGCCTCCAGCTCTACATCTTGTAATAATTGTTCAAAGTCTTCATTTGTGAGTTCTTCCAAAGGTGCACCACTGGGAAATTCAAGATCGGTTGGGATGGGAGGGTATATCAAGTTAGGACCATCGGTGTTGCGTCTTGGAAGTCGGAGTGTGAATGGTCGGACTCTTCGGGGTGGAGGGGTGACGTCTGGTGTTAGGGTGGCTCCACGTGGTTGAGCACATGGGACTTGGACAGTGCCTCTCATCTTCTTAGAAGGGGATCCAGTGGATGTCCTGCCTCTAAACTGCTCTACACGATTCCACATTAGGGCCCGTTGAATAGGGATGTCATAAGCCAAACACCTATAAATTATTCTCGTCAGAGCACAACATCCATATAAAACCTGTTTCCGCGGCCATCGTTTGTGAGCCAGGTGTATCTGATCAATTATCCAGTGGGGTAAGTTGATGGTGAGGCTCTGTGTCTCTGCCAGATACAAACTAAACCAAATCTTTTTGGGCGGCATGGTGAATCTATCTTGTGCAAGAAAAGCAAAGTGTTGCATGCACATGCGAAGGTGTATTGCAATATTAGGCGTCATGGACACCATGTCCTTGAGTTTGGTGAGGCTTCGATTCTTCATGTAATCCGGCACTAGGGTTTCCTTCTCTGTAGGAATATGCATTCCGCGCATATCTAGGGCCTCCCTCACCAAGTTGTTGGATAACCTAAACCTCTTGAGCTCATTTCCTTTCGTTAGAGATGGGATTACAAATGAGCTTGCACCTTTTGGGTTCTTGTTTGGAGTCAAGGTGTTGATGAGATAGTAGCATCGCATGAAGTCAGGCTTTGGGAGCCGTGCACTGAAATATGCATCCAATCCTACCTTCTCCCATACCGAACGTAGACCTGCTGCATTTTGTAACTTCTCGAATTCTCTTGTAAAGAAATGGTATTTGCCTTGCTTCCCATTGAAGTCCAACTCTGATTCCCATAGGTATGTTCCCTATCCCAAGGGTCCTGCCACTTCACTAAACCAGTGGGAAGTTTTTCCTACGGACATGGTATGGCCACTGGGAGGGTCCGCTATAGGTATTATTTTGATGGCCTGCAATTCTTCTGGTCTTTCATTTGTCTCAGGCAAAATGGGTAAACTGTCTAAGTCCACCACTTGCTGGCTCGTTTCTGTTTGAGAGCTAGTTCCTGCTGGCTCAGCCATGTTGAAAACTTCGCAGCTAGTTCTGTGAGAATATATGAATAAATGTTAACATTGCAATGGACACAAAAATGACAATGTGTCCCCATTACACCATTAACATGAGGTTCGGGAGAGGTTAGGGGGTTAGTAAGTGCTCGGTGCTTGTGTGTGTAGTTAGGAATTGGGTAGACCTAAGAACTAAGCGGAATGATGTAGTGTGAGAGTGACGTAGTTAGTAGGTGGACATGGATTTACAACTGGGGTCAGGGGGTTTATTACAAGTTTTAGGTTGCCAAATGCAATGGATAGGTTTTGATCTTGACTTTGTGGAGACTCTGGAGAGGTTGATAGGGGTATCTACTTGAGAATGAGGCTTTTTAGAGACCCATTTACGAGTGATTATACTTTTGCGCATGGAAGTGTATGTGTCCGTGTGTGATGTGTAAGACTGGGCCTCAGATATTCGAGTGAGTGAAACATGTTGTACCGGGTGTGGCCTTGGTGTAGCTATTTGAGCCCGCAAGCAAGCCTTAGGCACCCAGATTTGTCGTGATTGTGGGCTGGCCTTCATTGACTTCTTGGGTACCCAAATAGACTTCACTTTCGCAGAAGAATTTATGAAGGACTTCTTATTAGTGTCGTGTTGTTGACTACTAATAAGAGGTTTTGGCCGTGGGGTTGGCCTGGTCGGAACAGGGTGTTTGCCTTTTCGCCTCCATACTTGTTTCATCGGCTGAAACAATCTGCTTTGCTCCTTTTCTTGGCCTTCAGTATAGGTAGTGTTCTACTTCTTCTGTATTTGATCTGCCTTTGGTTTTTGCATCCCTCTGGCCTTTGGAACAGAAGGGAGTGCCTTCTTATCCTTGACTCCGTTGTTGAGACAATCCTCTTTCTGCATCACACTGTTTTGGACAAGAATAACATTGTCAACTTCATGTGTGCCCCTGGAAGGACCAGGAGCTCGTGCCTTACCTAGTTCCTTGAGTGCCTCATTTTCCAATTCAACTGTAATTCGACTATGATTTACCCATACCTGAAGAAGTCCGCTTCTTAGGTTTAGGTTGACTGCATGATCATAGATCCAATCGTGACCCAAGACAAGAGGCTCAGTGAGGTCCTCATCTTGACACACTAGTACTTTAATTGTCATTGCTTCATCTTGAATATAGAGGGGAAGTTTCACCTCGCCCATGCAAGGGGTTTCCACACCTCCCAATCCTATGAGATATGCTTCTATAGGATTGACAGTTAATTTCAACTCTTGACAGTAAGACAATTAACAGCACTAGCGGCTGCACCTGAGTCAATCAAAGCTCTTACAGTCCTTGCACCCTTTCCTTGTCCTATATCTAAGGTTATAAAAGGACGTCGATCAATTATCATATGGGAGCTGATACCTGAAACTTCACACATAGCCATGTGATATCCTTGATCTGCATGGGCATCTGGCCTAGGTTGCTCTCTGCCTTGTCTTCTTAATTTCATTCTCCGTATGCGCTCTAAGGCTTCTACTTGGGCTTCTTCTCGAATTCCCTTTTCTTCTTCTTTGCGTTTCTTAGCAGTATTGAGTCGACTTAGCATTTCCTCTGTGAGAGGTTCCTGATACAACCTGACCCTGCATCCGCTTATGTAGCTCGGAAGAATATCACCTTCTAAGGTGGCTAGCTCTACTGCTCCACTCGTTGAGATTCTATTAATGATCATGGGTCCATAGACACGTTTCTCTAATTTCCTCTCATGTTGTTTCAAGGTGTAGACTAGTACTAGATCATAGACTAGTACTAGATCACCTGTCTTCAAACCGTTATCCTTAACGTGGGCATCAAAGTATGCCTTCTGTCGTTTCTTAGCTGCATATATTCCTGCAGCTGCCCTCAGTCTTGTTTCTCCTAATCTTTCAAGGTCAAAAAGTCTAGAGGAGAGTTCATGACCCGTCCATTCATGCTCTTGTGCTACTTTCAATGTAGGTATTAAAAAGTCCAACGGTAGCACAGCGTTTTGGCCAAATACCATCTAAAAGGGGGTGGCTTGGAGTACCGTTTTGTAGGCAACTCGGTATGCCCAAACAGCATGGTGTAGCTGTTTGTCCCAATCAGAGCGTTTATCATTCACTAATTTGGTCAACACATTGCACAGAATCTTGTTTGTGCTTTCGGCTTGCCCATTAGCTTGAGGGTGGTAGGGGGCAGACTTCTTATGAATCACCAAGAATTCTTGGAGCAGATTTTCAATTACTTCATTCAAGAAGTGAGTGCCCCTATCACTTACAAGCTCTATAGGTAGCCCGTATCTTGTGAATACATTCTCAAACAAGAATTTAGCAGTTGTCTGAGCATCATTCTTTGTCGTAGCTTTTACCTCTACCCACTTGGTTAGATAGTCTGTGGCAACTATGATGTATTCAGCATGTGAACCCCTAGCTGGGGGATTAATAGGACCTACAAAATCTATTCCCCACTTAGAGAATGCACGTCCACCCATGTTGGAAGCAGCCAGAGGCACAGACGCCACGGAAGCATGTAACGACGGAGCAGGGAGCCAGTCGGATCAATTTCTCAAACAAATATGTTTTTTATCACTTTTCAAACACTCAACAGTGATTTTTATCACTAATTGTAACATATGTAACATAGAAAACCCCATTTTGTAATCCATAGCTCCATTTTGTGCAAGCCGAGGAGTCCTCGATCTTGAGGAGCTTAGGTAGAATGCGAGTACCAATTTTCGTTATTTTTAGATACCGTTTACCCATCCAAATAGCATCTAGGACCTATTTTTTAACCAGGCCGGTCACTAGATGTGAAACCGGTCAAAACTAGTCTAAAAACTATAAAAAGAGCTAAAGAGCTCATTTTTGAGGTTGGTTCATGTTAGCTTGTTGGAGTTTAGAGTTCTTTTGAGCTTGTAATAGTGTTCTTGAGTAATAGAGCTAATTTCTCACCTTCCATTGTGTCTTGCTTGTCTCTTCATTGTGTGTGTGTATGTGTGTGTGAATCTTTTGTGCTTCTCACCTTCACTCTCACATCATCTCACATTCACGATCTTCATATCACTCCTATCTCTTCCGCGGATTGACATTAAGGAGGTGAAGCTTCTTAATGTGGTTCTCACCATTGTGCTAGAGCAACACCAAATTTGGCGCCGTTGCCGGGGATCGAGTCTAGGACGAATGTGTGATGGTAAGAGTATAGCAAAAAGTGGCGTTGGAAGGTAAAAATTTCAGTTTTTGTTGTTGTTTTTACTTAGTTTGTAGTGTTTTTCACCTCCTCCACACTCCATCTTCATCACCGCATCATCATCTTCATCTCCAAAAAAATCAGAAAATTCACCATATCCCCCCATTCTCCTCATTTCCCCTCATTTGTGCATGCGAGAGAGTGAGAGAGAACTTTTGTGCTTGTGTGTACTTTTGTTTTCTTGAGTTTTCTTGCAGGTACAGAGCTCCAGTGCATCAGGAAGGCTGCAAAAAGGTAAAATTTTCAGTTTCTGTCAGAAATTGCCGACTGTGTCAGACCATCGCGATGGTCTGCAAACTTCGGAATTTGGAGAAGGCGACCATACCAGCGTGTAGGCGACCCCTGCGTGTGTAGGAATCCATAGCTGCATTGCAAAAATTCATAGTTTGGTGGACCATCGCGACGGTCTCTGACCATCACGATTGTGTCACACCATCGCGATTGGCTCACGCCATCGCGACGGCTTGGCCGGACCATCGCGACGGTCTCTGACCATCGCGATTGTGTCACGCCATCGCGATTGGCTCATGCCATCGCGCCGACGGTGCCACGTGGCAATATAGACCATCGTGACGGTGCACTTCAGACCATCGCGACACTTCAAAAATTCAGACCATCGCGATTGGCTCACGCCATCGCGCCCAGACCATCGCGATTGGCTCAGGCCATCGCGTTCAGACCATCGCGACGGTGCTCTTCAGACCATCGCGATTGTGCATGTTGACCGTTGACTGATGCCATCGCGATTGTCCAGTTTCACGCCATCGCGACGGTGCAACTTCAGACCATCGTGATTGTGCACTTTCAGACCATCGCGATTGTGCACTTTCACGCCATCGCGATTGTGCAAATCCAGACCATCGCGATTGTGCACTTTCACGCCATCGCGATTGTGCAAATCCAGACCATCGCGATTGTGCACTTTCACGCCATCGCGATTGTGCATTCTCACGCCATCGCGACGGTGCAATTCCAGACCATCGCGATTGTCCAAGTTCACGCCATCGCGACGGTGCACCCTCACGCCATCGCGACGGTCCCAGACCATCGCGATTGTCTCAGACCATCGTGATTGTGCACCCCATCGCAAATTTTAGGGTTTCATTTTTTGGCCAATTTTGGGGCTATTTTTGGGAAATTTTTGGGTGATTAGACTCATAGGAGACCCCTTAGCTCATAATTGGAGAAAAACCGGTTTGTCAGTTTTTACCCCCCAGGGCCTGAACGGTCATAACTTTTTCATCCGAAGTCCGTTTTTTGAGCTTAATAGCTCGTTAGAAAGGATATGTCTATTTTTAGATAAGCTAATTTGAGGTTGACCTAGTTTGGGACTTGAAAACCAGGGGGCAAGCATTAAAAAGTTGGGCAAAAGGGAAGGGACTTAAAAGGTGTATATACTTAAGTGCTTGATCATCCAACTGTGAATTGGTCTAATATTGGTTTTTTCCAGGTCTAGCAAGGGCAATCGAAGGCAACCAAGGCAAGGCAGTGAAGGGCATAAAGCTTGGGAAGCGCGGCTTATTGGGCATCAGAGCAACCAGAAAAGCTGACTCGAGGTTGGAAGATTATTCAACCCCCTCAATCAATTCTTAGCTTACGCTAAACGGTAGCTCTTGTGGATTAACGACGATAGGAACGCCTCAAGTTCAAGAGAGTTAAATTTATCAAGTTCAAGACTAAAGTAAAGGTGTGTGACACGAAAACCTAAAGGAAAGAACCTAAGTCTGACGGAACGAGAACTCAAAATTATAACGGAAAGTCAAATTCCTGACGCATACATTAAGACAAGAATCTAAAGAAATCTAAAAATCAAGACAGTAATAACAAAGAATCGGTGACGATCTGAGCGTGTACTGAGTGTGCAAGGAACAAAATTAATGAACCTTAGATCGAGCAAATATATAGGTAAGTCAGACCGACGAAGCCTTAGATCATCCGAGGCAAGTGTAAGAACTACTGCACGATCGTGGGCTCAGCAATTGAATAGTAATTATCCCTACGAGAGCTCAGATACTAGCAAATCAGAAATGGCATTTAGCACAGAAAGACCAGAAGGAGGGTCGAATGTAGCCTACTTAGAAAAACCAGAAGGACCCTATAGAACACAACTAGAGTTTCTCCGAACCAACCGATTAGGTGCTCGCATCTATGAGGATGGTTTGCGAAGGCAAGTGGTGCAAATGCACAACCCCGATCAACCCATTGGATTGGAACATCCAGTGGTGAAATTCGAGAGAGACGCGTACATAGACAAGGAAGGAACGATGTACATCTTAAGTACGCAGCCAAACAATACCAACAAGTTTGGCGTGATTCAACCAGAGACGGAAGCAAAATCTCAAGGAAAGGAACCATTAGAAGAGCCTAGAACACCTAGAGGGAAATCTGTACTGACACGAGTACTAATCCCGGATTGGATCCCTCAGGACAACAGAAGCATAGAGTTGTTTGTAAATAAAGAAACTGATGAAGCCTTTTGGAGATACAAGACCGAAATACTTAGTGAGGTCGGTATCATCACTATATACGAGTTCAAGGACCCGGATACACCTGGAAAGGTTGTATACCTGGATGAGACTTCAGAAAGAGTCTTTGTGGTGCATGACCGCGCTAAAAACACATACACATGGAGAGGTGAATTGGTATTCCCTCCATCTAGAACAAACATGAATACAAGTCAACAAGGGGCAGGAACATCCTCAACCCATGGAAATCAAAGAGAGGGAAATAAAGAGAGACCGGAAGTAAGCTTCACTCATCCCATAGGGAGAGATAGAACAACCACAGACACTAATAGAGCGGATAGACAAAGAGATCATGGAATACCAGGTGGTAGAGATGATTTCCCTCTACCTAGGCCACGTGAACACGCAAGAATATTGAGACCCACACAGTTAGTAAAATCAATGAAGAATTACTTTGATGGGACAGGAGATCCCTATGACCACGTTGCAGAATTCAAGCAAGTACTAAGAGCAGAACAAGTTGAAGACATGTTCACGCAATACAATGCATTTGGACTAACGTTAAAGAATACAGCTTTAACCTGGTCAACCATTGCAACAAAGGCAATTTAGAGACATCCATCACTTTTTAGAGTCATTCATCACTGAATTCTCTAAAAGTGGGATTAGACATGACACGTCTTCGTTGATTCATAGCTTTAAACAGACTCCTCAGGAAACAGTTAGATTGGCAGGACGTAGGTTTAGACAATATGTTGAACGATGTCCAATGCAAAAGCTACCCTCAAAAGCCAAGCAAGTGTCATTGTTTTTAGATGGTTTGTTGAGCTCTAAACTACGCTCCTACGTGTACCTAAAAGAACCCAGAACGCTAGAGCAATGTGCAAGAATATGTATAGACATTGAGGACAACTTAGGAGATGAGTTGGAACTCTCAAAGGTCTATAAGGACTCAGACTGTTCATCTCTAGCATCCACAAAATTGTCTAGCTCAATAGAAGACCTTGCAGAAAAAGTGGCCCAGAAACTAGGAGTTTCTAGTAAACCTAGGGTGCTAACAAACAAGCGTTGTTACACCTGTGGTGGTGATCATATGGCAAATGTGTGTCCCAATGCACCACAACCACAAGCCAACCCTAGTGGCCAATATTGTACAATTGAGAGAAGATACACGAATCATACGGCTCAGGATTGCCGTACAACAAACAAACCGTGAGACAGAACTACCTGCAAGCATACGCACAGCCAGGTAGGTATCAAGGCCAATACAATGCTCAGCCCTATTACTATAGGCCTCCTCAGAACTACCCATACCAGGCTCAACAGAGACCTCAACCTGTCTTAGCTCAGCAGCCACCCCCACCAGCGAATGTCATCTCAGTCAAATACGCTGCTGCAGAAGAGAATCTAAGTAGGGCCTTAGTGCCTTCTTCACCTTTGATCACAGAGAGTGACCCACACTCAAATAGTTTTGACTCTACACATGTAGATAGTCCACCCGCATATTACACAGAGTCACCAGAACACGTAGAAACATATCATTACGATAGTCCACCAGTGGAACCTAGTTGGGAGCCGGACTATGCTAATGTGATGTACACAAACCCAAATCCACGGCCCCAAGTAAGACAACAAAGACCACAGGGCCCTAGAGGACCATGCTTTAGGTGCCAAGGAGATCATTTCATAAAGGATTGTCCACATCCTCCAATAGCAGGACAATCACAGTACTATAATATCCAAGGCTTTTGTGCCGATTGTGGCAAAGAGCACATAATCAAAGATTGTCCTAAGAACCCTGTTAACGCTTCGAATGTGACACCGATCAACGTGATAGGTATTGTAAATAACGCAGATGGATCCAACCCTACATACGTGCCTATCCAAGCTATAACAAGAGCCCAGGCGCTCTTACAGAACCCACAGCTTAATCAAGAGAAAGTAGTCGGAACTAGTGAAGTTGCAGAATCTAGTAGTAAAAAGACGAAATCTTGGAAAGATTCTAGAGAAAGGATAAAGAGAAAATGGAGTAAAAAGATAAGTGAGTTGGAAGGAAGTTTAAAGGAATCTAGAGCCAAAATCCAAGAATTGACCTCACAGGACTTGAATCAAGAGAATCCAGCTCAGAATCAGGATCAGTTTTAGCGGAACCCATACCAGAAAATCTAGACATGATGTTTCGTGCATATCAGGCTAGATTAAAAGAGGGACCTCAGGTAGCTGAAATGAGCAAAAACTACCCTCGAGCTGATCTAGAAATTGAGAGAACTAAACTTTGCATGAAGATGGTAGAACTAGCACAAGCTTTGTTCGAAGCCTCTAGATATCTCAATTGGAATAACATGGCAAAACCGGAATTACACTTTCAAGGACTAATGGAGAGGCTAGAATATTTGATAGAGAGCAAAGAGAAAAAGGATCAGCCTAGGAACCCTATTGTCCCAGAGATACAGGAAAGGAAGTCACCATCCCTGTCTCAAGTACCCAACTCAGAAAGTCAAGACGATGTGTCTTCCATACATAAATATTCACATGAATTTTTGAGAGAAATCCAAGAAGAGAAATGGAGAAAGGAACAAGGAATCCATCCTCCTATTCAAGAAATAGATGACTTGCAAGAACAATTTCCCCAAGACATTCCCTCTATTTACGATGATGTAGAGGAAGAACAACTGAGTGAACACACAAGATTTGAATCTAATTCTTTACAAGAATTACCTCAGTTCACAAGACCTTGGGAAGCAAAGTCTATTAGTATGAGAGCACCCATGATAATAGTGAGGAATGAAGAATCAGTAATCCCTAGAAACACGGAAGTGATCAAGAACACTAAAGTACAATGTAACCTCACTCTAGAGGAGTTGTTGAAGATAAAACCAGAATTGTGGAAACATGTAGCAAATCAATTCCCTGAGCTTGCTACTACTCCCTCACAAATAGCATCACAAAACAAGGTACCAGAAATACCCGTAGAAAAGATCGGAGATGTAAGCGAAGGAGAGGAAGGTAACACTTATCTTTCGATAACCCATCAGGGCTACACCACGAAAGCCATCTTAGATTCAGGAGCCGGAGTAGCCATAGCTACCACCGCTTTATGGAAACGTTGGGGTAAGCCAGCATTAAGACCCACCAGGATGAAGCTACAAATGGCTGATGGACACATAGAAAAACCATTAGGCTTACTAGAAGGCAGATCTCTAACCACTTGTGGTGTAGAATTTGAGCATACCTTTGCCATTTGTGACTTTGCAAAAAATCATGCATATGAGATGATATTGGGACGACCATTCATGCGTCAGTTGCAAATTGTACAAGATTGGGGAACTAATTCTTTGTACTTGCAACATTTAGGAGTGACTACAAAAGTCAATCTTAAAGACTATTCACATAGAGATGTACCCCCAATACAATGGAATACCATCCATAAGACACCAGTAGAGACGGAATCCGTGCACTCATTAGAATCAGATCCTTCTTGGTTGCATGAGGATACTCATTTATGGATGTGTAAAGTAGCAAAACAGGAAGAAGAAAGGTTAGAAGCCAGGACCTTAGGTGCAGAACAACATCCACGAACACTTCAAGATCCCGCTTATGCACCTGTAGTATTCCCAGACGAAGAGTTTGAACCCCATGGTTGGGCGAAATCCTAGTAACCATGGACGTAGCCATCAATGAAGAACAATGGACACCCCACTGTGACGAGGATGGCTATGATATCTCAGTTTTCACGATAGAGCCAATCATGGGCGATGCAATTTTAGAAGAGTGTGAACCTAACACTGATGCTTTTGAGAATGCAAGTGATTTTGATTTAGAATCAATTATCATGGACCCACCCTTTGCATCAGAGGAAGAATATTTTCTCGAGGTAGAGACTCACCCTCAGAGACACGAGGAAATTACGAATGAGGTGAGGTTAGCCACAGAAGTGACTACCAAGAGTGAAGGCAAGAAAAGAAAGAAGAAAGAAACCATGTCAGAAAAAGAAGAATCTTTATTTGAGGTACCCGAGAACTTCAAGAAATATGAAATCGAAGATAGAAGAATCATGGTACGAATGCCTAATAGAAAGGCGAATGACGGTCAAGTATATGATAACCGAGAGAAAACCAAGAAAATAATCGTAGCCATAGAAGGAGAAGAAGAAAAATGTACATACATAGGGCATGATTTGACAACTGAAGAAGAAGAAGAGCTAGTTGCCCTATTGCGCGAATATAGAGATGTTTTTGCGTGGAGTTACAAAGATTTGAAAGGAGTAGATCCAGATATATGTTCTCATAGAATCCCTATGACTCCATATGCAAAACCGACAAAACAGAAACCGTACACGTATAATGATAACTACGCTGCGAAGATTAAAGAGGAGATAGATCGCTCGATAGAAGCAGGATTCATTTACAAAATTGAGCATACCGAATGGGTATCCCCCATTGTGGTTGTGCCCAAGAAGAATGGAAAATTGCGCGTGTGTATTAACCTTAAAAAAGTTAATGCCGCCACGATTAGAGATAGTTATCCTCTTCCTATCACAGAACATCTATTGGAAAGAGTTGCGGGCAAGGAAGTTTACAGCTTTCTTGATGGATTCTCAGGCTATAATCAAGTAGCCATTGCTCCAGAGGACCAACACAAGACGGCGTTTGCCACTGAATGGGGTATATTTGCATTTCGTGTGATGCCATTTGGCTTAACAAATGCACCCGCCACTTTCCAGCGACTCATGTGTCATGTTTTTAAGGAATTCTTACGCAAGAGTTTGGAAGTTTATGTCGATGACTTATGTGCTCATTCAAATGTAAGACAGACGCATATCGCAGAGTTAAGACAAATATTTGACAAATGTCGAGAATATCAGGTTTGTTTGAACCCAGAAAAGTGCGTTTTCATGGTCAGACAAGGCAAAATTCTAGGACACATTGTGTCGAAAAATGGAATCTCTACGGATGAAGAAAAGGTGAAGGTAATTGCAGAATTACCTAGACCAACTAATGTGAAAGAGGTACAAGCATTTATGGGCCATTGCGGTTATTATAGGAGATTCATACACATGTATGCAATCATAGCCAAGCCTTTGCACTCTCTTTTAACCAACTTTGAATGGACAGATGAATGTGAAAATTCATTCAATGAACTCAAACGACGCTTGTGCTCAGCACCTATATTGACTACACCAGATTGGAGTAAGCCATTCCATGTACATGTGGATGCATCCAATTATGCCATAGGATGTGTGTTAGCACAACCCACGAATGAAGGTAACATAGATCTCCCCATAGCTTACGCGAGCAGACAATTGAACGCAGCAGAAAGAAATTACACCACGACGGAACGAGAAGGATTAGGGATGATCTACGCAGTAAAGAAGTTTAGGCACTACTTGTTGGCCAACAAATTCAAGTTCTTTACAGATCATCAAGCCCTATTATACTTAGTCAACAAACCATGTAACACAGGACGATGGATACGTTGGTTTCTATTACTCATGGAGTATGATTTTGAAGTAGTAGTCAGGAAAGGAAAGACACATCTTAGAGCTGACCACCTTTCCAGATTAACCTCAGGAGAAGCTCCTCAAGGAATAGCGGATGATCTACCAGATGCATACTTGTTCAATCTTGAGATAGCACCAGAATGGGCTAAGCCTATAGTCCCCATTCTCACATATGGACCCAAGAATCCTAGGATAAAGATCAAAGAAGGAGAGATTACCAAGTCTCAGAGATACCAAATAATGGCAGGAAGCATATATAAACAAGATAATCAAAAGATTCTTGCTTGTTGTGTAGATGAATCAGAACATGCGAATTGGTTGCAATTAGCACATGTAGGTGCACTAAAGCAACATCATTCAAAACATCGAACATTACAGACTCTGCATAGACTAGGAGTATATTGGCCTTCGATGGAAGCATATGTCTACAGGTTGTGTAAAGAATGTCATGGTTGTTGTGAAAGAACGCCAGTAGAGCATGCTACATTGTATCATGTGTCTATCACACCAGACTGGAATGAACAATTAGTGACATACTTGAGGACGAAGACATTCCCTCAAGGAATGACCTTAGCACAACAACGTAGTCTAGAGCAGGAAGCTCAAGATTATTCACTTATTGGCGATAACCTATACAAAAGAGGTCGAGATGGATATCTAAGACAATGTGTTCATGAGAGCGATTATCTGAGCATACTAGAGACTGCACACCAAGGTGATGCAGGAGGTCATTTTGGACCCGATAGGATAATCAAAGCCATCCTCTTTGCAGGATTATGGTGGCCCACTCTTCACATGGATGCTCATACCTATGTAAAGAGATGTGATGTGTGCCAAAGAACTCAGTTTCCTACTCGTAGAGATGAAATGCCATTGAAACCCATGATGGGCGGACGTGCATTTTCAAAGTGGGGTATAGACTTTGTAGGACCCATTAACCCCCCTGCAAAAGGTACACATGCTGAATACATTATTGTTGCCACAGATTATCTTACGAAATGGGTAGAGGCAAAAGCCACGAAAAAGAATGATGCACACACAACTGCAAAATTCTTATTTGAGAATGTCTTTACAAGATATGGACTGCCTATAGAGTTAGTGAGCGATCGAGGCACTCACTTTCTAAACCAAGTCATTGAATATTTGTTACAGGATTTTATGGTGATTCACAAGAAATCCGCACCATATCATCCTCAGGCCAATGGTCAGGCTGAAAGCACTAATAAGATCCTTTGTAACGTACTGACGAAACTCGTGAACAACAAACGTTCAGATTGGGACAAACCGTTACACCACGCTGTTTGGGCATATCGAGTGGCCTACAAGACCGTACTCAATGCAACTCCCTTTCAGATGGTTTTTGGTCAGAATGCTGTGCTTCCTTTGGACTTCTTGATACCGACCCTTAAGGTTGCACAAGAACATCAGTGGACCGGCCATGAATTATCAGCGAGAATAATGGACTTGGAACGATTAGGAGAAACCAGGCTAAAGGCAGCAGCAGGAATATACGCAGCGAAGAAGCGACAGAAAGCATATTTTGATGCACATGTGAAAGATAAAGGCCTAAAAGAAGGAGATTTAGTTCTAGTATATACGCTGAAACAACACGCACGTAAGTTAGAAAAGCGAGGTTATGGACCTATGATCATTAACAGACTCTCAACAAGTGGAGCAGTACAATTAGCCACTTTAGAAGGAGATATAATGCCTAATTATATTAGTGGCTGTAGAGTCAGGCTATACCAGGAACCTCTTACTGAGGATATGCTTAGACGACTCATGTTGGCAAAGAAGCGTAAGGAGGAAGAAAATAGAATATGAGCGGAAGCTCAGGCAGAAGCAATAGAACGCATTAAACGCATGAAGTTAAGAAGACAAGGATTAGGGAGAGAACATTATAACCATCTGGAAACTACACCCAGATATCCCATGGCCATGTGTCAAGTAAAGTCAACCACTCATCCTAGTATAATGGACAGGAGACCATTCATTACAGTCAGGTTAGAGCACGGCAACCCTTGCCAAGAGCTAAGGGCTTTAATTGACTCAGGTGCTGCGACTAGTGCTATTAGATGGTCCCACTATAAGGATTCAGGAATAGAATTGCGGCCAATTGAGGCATACCTCATAGGCCTAGGAGGCATGGAAACCCCTTGCATGGGTGAGGTGGACCTTCCTATCCTCATTAAGGATGTGACCATGACAGCGAAGCTACTAGTGTGCCATGATGACGACCTGATAGAACCCCTAATCCTTGGCCAAGATTGGCTATACGATCACTCAGTGGACCTAAATCTTAGACAAGGCTCCTTACAGATTGGAACCTTAGAACAGAAGCGAGTGATACCGCTTGACTTCCCTAACGGCATTCCGATTGAGGTTTGTAACCCTAGACCCTATGAAACGCATGCGACGGAAGACCGGAAGATCTTGGGTCAGACCAGTCACGTCATGTCTACACCAACCCACTCGGGCTTGGCTATGGACAATTGTCAATCAGAAGAACGACAGGAGATCTTCCCTGGGGCTTTCTGCAAACTAGAAGGGGCAGCTACCCAACCGCTAGGGCAGTTGAACACAATCAGCGGTCAGGTGGGTTGCATCAGCGGCCAAATGAGCACAACACCCTGCGGTGCTCATCCTTCCAAACTTGCTGCGGACTGGCCTAGATTAAAGATAAAGAACGAATCACTTCCTAATGGGCAGGTCACGCAAGTGTTGGATCTCCCTTCTTTTCCAAAGCAGAGCGTCCATTGGACCTCTCAAACCCAACCACAAATGAGTCAACCACAACAGAGGAACCCAAACCGACGACATCACCAGACAAGGCAAAGAAAGCAGAAGTATCAACATCACAGAACAAGTGGCACGAGACAAATATGGGTGCCAAAAGGACAGCAACCACAGGCTATTGGCAACACTGCAGACGAGAACAGGATAAAGTTGCAACAGAAGCAGAGTTCGCATCCAAGGTCCCCTCGATCTTCTTCTACACGTACCAGTACTCGACAGATTTGGATCGCCAAGAAATATCTTATCCATAGACCCACACCCATGCAGATTTGGGTACCCAAACAATGTATTATAGCCCAACCCTCAAGCCATGTAATATATACCCCTCAGAAATCTTTCCATCCTTCAATACCACCAAACCCGATACCACTTTTTGTCCCTCAGCAGAAACACACCACCCACTCAAAGACTCTTAGAAAATGGATACCGAAACGTATCCAGACGTCTTCTTGTACCATCGTATCTAACAATTCTCCCATCCGGTTTAAACTCCACCCTTGTACTAATTCACCTTCAACCAAACCTTGTATAAATTCATACACCCAAACCCCACATCATGCATAATAACGGCTCATCAAGAAATGTATGCATAATCTGACCATGTAGGTGTCTAGAGACCTGCATTAGTTTTGCAAATAATCATTGCATCAATCACTTCACAACACTTGGCTACACGGGTTACACATCGGTTATGGAAAGGGATTGCGGTCTCACCTTAATGGGATCATAATTAATTTCCATACTAATGTGTTAATCTTTTGTAGCAGATCTTTTCCATTAGCTCATCAGTCATCATGCAAACCGAAGCAGGACCATCGGAAGCAGGCCCCAGCATAGTTGCGGTGCCCCTCAATGTTTTACGAGCAGAATCCCACCCGACCGCTCCACCGCCAGAGTTCCAAGGATTTCCGGGACCCATGCCAATCGATAACCCACCTATGGGATACACAGAGAAGATACACCGTAACTCTCATTGGTTCCAAGGCCTAGCAGGACCACTAGCTGATGCTGACTTCATTTTTGAAGCAAATATGACATTTGATGACCGCACATGGGGCAAGTATCAATTCTTCTCAAGAGAATTCGAAGGCCTACAGAGCACCCAGGACTTAACTCATGTTTGGGCCAGAGCCGGCTTCACGGAGTATTTCAGTGATCCTCTGCCCAAACCTGACTTTTACAGGTGTTATTATTTAATCACCACTTTGCTGGCCTCAGAGAATAAGGACATCCCAGGAACCTTTATTTTACCTTCTTTAGTGGATGATCCACCTTACAAAAGATTTTATCTTTCGAAGGATTTAATCAGAGCGGCCATCAAAATTCATGGAACACACACTCCAACGGAGAAAGAACGGTTAGTCCCAGAGCAGATGAAGTGTGGTGACGTAACTAAGTGGGAGGATATTTCTGCTATAACACCTGAGCTCTCTAAGCCATTACGGATATGCATGCAGCACTTTGCTTTCCCAGCTCAGGATCGTTTTACCATGCCCCACAAGAGAATCTGGTTTGGATTATACTTAGCATGTACTGGACCGCAAACGGTTGACCTAGCCAGCTGGATAATTGATCAGCTCTATTTGGCACAACATTGATGGGAGCGAAAGAAGGTAATCAATGGGTGCTGCGCCCTCACCAGGATCATATATATGTGCTTGGCGTATGACTTACCAATTGAGCGTGCCATGACCAGTGAGGAACTGAAAGCATTCAAAGGGACCACTAGGAAGGCTAGAAAGTCTAGCAAAGGCAGAGCCGGAAAGCGGATGAGAGGTACTATCCCGTGCCTACAAGTCCCAGAATCACCCTCGCCACAACCATCTCCAGAGCAGTCACCAACAGCAGCCACTCCCACAGTACAACCTATTCGCATAAGGTTATCTAGACCAGTGGTAACGGAGGGCACCACCAGTTCTGTTGCACCCCCAGCAGCCACAACCGCAGAACCTATCACCACAGCAGCTGAACTTCCCACCACTATTGGTGCGGAAGCTTTCTCTTTTCCAATACCGCATTTAGAACCAGGACAAGCAGAGCCACTGGACCAAACCTTTGATTTTGAGATGCCCGATGCATTCTCCAATCAGTTCCAGTATTAAGAAGGACACTTGTTTTCCAACAATTTGAAAGGCCTAGCTACCCTACTACACCCAGGGATCAGCCACAAGGACAGATCGTGTCCAGCTCTGATGACGAAAAGACAGCGACCGATGACGACGAAGGTGACGACGAATCTAGCCAGGGAACACATGAATCCCAAGAGCAAGAACAGACAGATGGCCAAGGCCAACAAACAGACACACATGGCGATACAAGTACCCATGAAGATGAAACTTACGAGGCAGCAGCTTACATACTAGCTATCAAGAAGTTGTATAGAACTATGGAAAAAGTTTGGGCACGCAAAAAGCTGACAGAGGAAGAGAGCCAAAAAATAATAGAACAAGAACTTGTCATAGGCGGATTCGAAGACGCATATATCAAAGGATTCAAAGAATTAGTCCAATCAGTAGGCTCCAACGAGGCACTCAGGTACTTGCAACGAAAGCCACTGCCACAGTTTGACCCCCGCAGAGTACGACTACTGTCAAAGCCCGGCGAATACATTCGTGTACCAACCGGAGCACAATCTTCAGAACAAGCCAGGGACGCACGCCTCGTCCCCGAAAGTTCAGTGGCAGTAGAAACCATCTTTGTAGATTCCCCACACCGCGCTACAGCTGTACAAACCTCAGTAGTCACTGAAGTACCGACCACCCAAACCGCTCCTCTCTCACCACCCGTCCATCCAGCCTCCCCTCTTCACCCTCCTTCCCCCAGACCCACATCTTCATTCGCCGGTGGTGTTGCAGAAACCGTCTTTACGACCACTCACCCCACAATTCCCGCGCCCATTAGCCCTAATCTACCCCTTCCCACACCCACCTTTCTACCCAACCCATTCCTTCATCAATCTTTTCCATCTTTCCCCACAACTCCAAGACACCTTTTCCCATTCCCACCGCCATTAACCTTCTCCCCCGTTTCACCTCCCCGACCCACCGTAACCCCTCTTTCCCCTTTCCACCAAGCTGTTCCAGCCAGCCCCCCTGTAAATTACCCCTCAACATTTGTAAATCCCGTATTTACACCAGCACGCGCACCCACGATCACATCCATATTCACGGTCACCGCACTAGATACGTCCACCGACATGGACATCTCACCACCCACTGCACCATCACTACCTTCACTCACGGCACAAACATTCTTAGGCACATCACAATTTTCAAGAATCACTACATCATCCACCTTCCCATCCCCATTCCCCATTCCCGTTGCATCTACACCAACTGCATCTTCATTTAGCACCCCGTTAATACTATCATCCACTGTAGATAATGCATTCCGACAAATGTTCATGTGTATGACGCAAGTAAGAGATGAGTTCACATCTCTTGGAGATAATTATCAGCAGCTGCAGAGGACAACCAATGACTTACAGTCGCAGCTTAACTTATTGTCTATTGAGAATGCCTGTCTGAACACCCGCTACCAGGAATTACGTGAGGCTTATCACAAATTGGAACTAGAAAGCGAAGAAAAGACCAAGGAAGCTACTGCTGACTTGGATAATTTATTAAGAGCCCAGACAGTCCGCAATGCAACGCTAATACGAAACATGGGCTTACTAAGAAGACACCTAGCCGTAGTAAAAGAGGAGAACCAGAGACTCCAAGAGCAGAATAGAGAGAATTTGGAAGCGGCATTGGACCATCCAGAACAACCCTTAAGTCCTAGCAGATTCAAGGCAATCCCATCCGAAGCAATGAAGATGTTGCTAGAAGACCATGTTAGACTGCTCGAGGACTATGATCGGATGAACGAAGAGCATCAGAAGTTAAAGGAAGATCACAAGCTACTACAGCTCAGAGAACCGGCAACACAACAAGTACAAGTAGCAGCAGAAGTACCAGAACCTGTGGACCCCTCTCCTGACCTCCTAGAGGAACTCAACTCATTACGGGCCCAGGTATCGACCCTTGAATCAAGGATTGCAGTATATGAAGCGCCACCAAGGCCAGACTCCCCACCGGAGATCCCAGCTGACGACGAGAACATAACTATTCCGGTGGAGGAAACATTTGAAGAGGCGTACGAGCCACAGCCCATCCCAGGCGGACAAGTCACGGTCGAAGGCCAGATTACGTATGAACTTCCAACTCCCGCATGGATGAAGACTGTGGAGGAAATGGGCAGAACCCACTCAGCCAGAGTCGAGGCCCAGCTACATGCTATGGCCATGATTGAAGAGAGAATTTTGCAATCTCCCTACTTTGCTCAATTGGCCCCACGCAGGTACATATCCGGGCATGAGCTTCAATACAAACCTTACTTCATGCTAATGGCCGAATACCAGTTGGCCATAGAGAAGCGAACTGGCAAGAAGCCATCACATGCAACTCAATTCGAGCCTGAAGACTTGCCACTGGAGGCGCAACAAGGCACTATTTATCAACCAGATTGGCGTACACGTCTTTTACAGGAGTACCCTGAAATGATGAGCACATGGGTTAAGGCACCTTTACATTTAAAATACAACCCATGTTGGGGACCCGTGCCACGTCGCCGCTCCTGGACTGCCTTCGCCATCAAAGTACAAAACAATAAGCAGTGCCAAGACTGGCTGAACTACCCATATTTCAGGCCACCTACAGGACCACCGACAATTGGCTACATGATGGCAACGATTCGTCACTGGCTCCCTCGCTTGAGATATATGGATGATATAGCAGCGCATATGACTGTCAAGATCTTTGACATGATGCAAATGATATTTAAAGTCTTCCGGCGAGTCAAAGCACCACATGTTAATACCCCGGGCTTTGAGCATGGCAACTTGGATCTCGCATATGACATGAGTATGACGCCATCGCTCCAGGTGTGTTATGCCTGGAATTGCAGAGTCAAGTACTTACCGGCGTGCTACAAGCAAACATTCAAAGAAATGTTCACCACTGGTTTTTGGGAATACCACTCTGAAGTGTTCATCAGCAGGCAGACTCACTTATTGCAATTATTTGCCTGTGAACAGTTGGTGTATTCCACGCATTACAGACTCCCACCATCAGATGAACCCCAACCAGTTAATTGGGAGAAGCTCGATGCAGACCTAGCCCGAGGCATTCGAGTATCTGAGCACACCCTCGCTCACGACCTCCTACAAAACTACATCCGACAGACCGCACAACAAGGTTCTGTCGAGGACGACAGAAGCGAGAGGGAGGGGGGTGTTGGAAGCAGCCAGAGGCACAGACGCCACGGAAGCATGTAACGATGGAGCAGGGAGCCAATCGGATCAATTTCTCAAACAAATATGTTTTTTATCACTTTTCAAACACTCAACAGTGATTTTTATCACTAATTGTAACATATGTAACATAGAAAACCCCATTTTGTAATCCATAGCTCCATTTTGTGCAAGCCGAGGAGTCCTCGAGCTTGAGGAGCTTAGGTAGAATGCGCGTACCAATTTTCGTTATTTTTAGATACTGTTTACCCATCCAAATAGCATCTAGGACTTTCTTTCTCTCAATTAAGAGCTTAAGAGCGGGCGGCGGGTCGAAGCTTAGTTTCGTTTCTTTGTTAGAAACGTAATTAGCAGCGAAGCATTCTGCTGTTTCAAATCAATCAAGCGTATAAGCGCAATTCTTGCTCTACTGGAAAAACTAGTCTAAAAACTATAAAAAGAGCTAGAGAGCTCATTTTTGAGGTTGGTTCTTGATAGCTTGTTGGAGTTTAGAGTTCTTTTGAGCTTGTAATAGTGTTCTTGAGTAATAGAGCTAATTTCTCACCTTCCATTGTGTCTTGCTTGTCTCTTCATTGTGTGTGTGTATGTGTGTGTGCATCTTTTGTGCTTCTCACCTTCACTCTCACATCATCTCACATTCACGATCTTCATATCACTCCTATCTCTTCCGCGGATTGACATTAAGGAGGTGAAGCTTCTTAACGTGGTTCTCACCATTGTGCTAGAGCAACAACCCATCATAGGTTTCAGGGGCATCTCATCTTTGCGTATAGGATACTGAGTTCTCTAACACACATCACACCGTTTCACATAGGTATGTGCATCCATGTGAAGGGTTGGCCACCAGAAGCCTGCAAATAGTATTGCCTTGATCACCCGATCTGGTCCAAAGTGTCCTCCTGCTACACCTTGGTGAGCAGTTTCCAAGATCTTGAGATATTCACTCTCATGGACACATAGTCTCAGGTAACCATCCTTACCACGCTTGTACAGATTATCACCAACGAGTGAGTAATCGTGGGCTTCTTGTTCTAAACTCCTTTTCCTAGCCAGAGTCATGTCTGTAGGGAACGTTTTCGTCCTCAGGAAGGATACTAGTGGTTCACTCCAATCTGGCACAATGGACACTTGATAAAGAGTGGCATGTTCCACAGGTGGTTTAGTGCAACAGACTGGGCATTCCTTGCACAACTTCTAGACATCAGCTTCCATAGTCGGCCAATGCACTCCGAGTCTCCTTAGTGTCTATAGGGTTCGTTGCTTTGAGTAGTGTTGCTCTAATGCACCTACATGTGCTAATTGCAACCATTTAGCGTACTCGTCCTCTTCTACACAACACGCCAAGATCCCTTGATCCGTGTGCTTGTACATACTTCCTGCCATGATGTGATACTTCTGGGCTTTTACTACCTCTCTATCCTGTGTGTTTATCACTGGGTGATTAGGCCCATAGGTCAGTACTGGTACTAATGGCTTAGCCCACTGAGGTACAACTTCCAAATTAAACAAGTAAGCATCAGGAAGATCATCCGATACTCCTTGTGGGGCTTCTCCAGATGTGAGCCTAGAGAGATGGTCTGCTCTCAAGTGAGTCTTCCCTTTCCTCACCACTACCTCAAAGTCGTATTCCATTAGTAAGAGAAACCATCTTACTAATCTTCTTGTGTTGCAAGGTTTGTTTACCAAGTACAACAATGCCTGATGATCAGTAAAAAATTTAAACTTATTTGCAAGCAGATAATGTCTAAACTTTTTAACTGCATATACCATGCCTAGTCCTTCTCTCTCAATAGTGGTATAATTTCGTTCAGCTGCATTCAATTGTCTACTAGCATAGGCAATTGGAAGATCCATATTACCTTCACCAGTAGGTTGCGTGAGTACACACCCAATAGCATAATTGGATGCATCCACATGAACATGGAAAGGCTTATTCCAATCTGGTGTGGTTAAGATTGGTGCTGAACATAATCACCGTTTGAGCTCATTGAAGGAATTCTCACATTCCTCAGTCCACTCAAAATTAGTCAAAAGTCCATAGAGAGGCTTTGCTATGATGGCATACATGTGTATAAACTGTCGGTAATAACCACAATGCCCCATGAAAGCTTGTACTTCCTTGACATTCTTTGGCCTAGGTAGCTCCGCTATGGCTCTCACTTTCTCTTCATCAGTGGAGATGCCATTCTTTGACACTATGTGTCCTAGAATCTTGCCTTGCCTGACCATAAAAACGCACTTTTCTGGGTTCACGCAGACTTGATATTCTCTGCATTTGTCAAAGATTTGTCTGAGTTCAGGAATATGGGTTTGCCTAATGTTGGAATGAGCACAGAGATCATCAACATAGACTTCTAAGTTCTTCCTCAGGAACTCTTTAAATACATGGCACATCAGCCTCTGGAATGTTGCTGGTGCATTGGTAAGCCCAAATGGCATTACTCTAAAAGCAAAAATGCCCCATTCAGTGGCAAAAGCCGTCTTATGCTGATCTTCTGGAGCTATGGCTACTTGATTGTAGCCCGAAAACCCATCTAGAAAGCTGTACACTTCCTTGCCTGCTACTCTTTCTAAGAGATGCTCTGTGATAGGAAGCGGATGGTTATCTCGAATTGTGGCTGCATTGACCTTCTTCAAGTTAATGCATACACGCAGCTTTCCATTTTTCTTGGGCACCACTATGATGGGGGATACCCACTCAGTGTGCTCAATTTCATAGATAAATCCAGCTTCAACCAGTCTATCTATCTCCTCTTTGATCTTGGCAGCATAATTATCATTATATGTGTATGGCTTTTGCTTAGAGGGTTTGGCATCTGAGGTCATGGGGATAGTGTGTGAGCATATGTCAGGGTCCACTCCTTTCAAATCCTTGTAACTCCAAGCGAATACATCTCTGTATTCTCTTAGCAAGGCTATTAGCTCTTGTTCTTCCTCTTCTGTCAGGTCATGGCCTATGTACGTGCATCTCTCTTCTCCTTCTTCCACAGCTACCACTATTTTCTTGGTGGTTTCTTTGTTATCATAGGCCTCCCCTGATTGCGCCTCTCGTTTAGGCATTCTGATCATGACTCTCCTGTCATCTATCTCATACTTCTTAAAATTTTTCGGGACCTCAAACAAAGATTCCTCCTGCTCTTGTGTGACTTCTTTTTTCTTCCTTTTCTTTCCTTCTTCCTTCGGGGTCACATGTGTGGCTAGCCTTACATCATTTGTAAGCTTTCCGTGCCTCTGAGGTTGAAATTCTACTTCATAGAAGTATTCTTCATCTGATGCAAAAGGTGGGTCCATAATGATTGACTCTAGATCGGAGTCACTCGCATCTTCAAATGCATCAGGGCTAGGTTCGCACTCTTCAATCAATGCCTCTCCCATGATTGGCTCTATGGAGAAAACTGAAATGTCATATCCATCCTCATCACAGTGGGGTGTCCATTGTTCCTCATTGATGGCTACATCCATTGTTGCTAAGATTTCTGCCCAGCCATGGGGTTCAAATTCTTCATCAGGAAATACTACAGGTGCATAGGCTGGGTCTTGAATTGATCTATGTGTTTCTTTTGCACCTATTTCTCTGGCCTTTTCTCTTTTCTCCTCTTCTACTGCCACTTTGCACATCCATAAGTGAGTGTCTTCATGCATCCATGAGGATCCTGATCCTATGGAATGCACAGAGTCTGTATCATCTTTGGCTCTATGGATGGGATTCCATTGGATAGGAGGGACATCTCTATGAGAGTAATCTTTAAGATTCACTTTGGTCGTAACACCTAAGTGTTGCAGGTACAAAGAATTGGTTCCCCAATCCTGGACCACTTGCAACTGTCGCATAAAGGGTCATCCCAAGATCATTTCATAGGCATGATTTTTGCTAAAATCACATATAGCAAATGTATGATCGAACTCCACACCACACGTGGTGAGAGTTATTCCTTCTAACAGCCCTAGGGGTCTCTCTATGTGACCATCGGCCATTTGCAATTTCATCCTCGTGGGCCTGAGTGCTGGCTTGCCCCAACGCTTCCATAGGGAAGTAGTAGCAATTGCAACCCCTACGCCTGAGTCTAGAATGGCCTTGGTGGTGTATCCTTGATGGGTGATAGGAAGATATGTGTTTCCCTCTTCGCGCTCACTCATGTCTCCTATCTTGTCCAATGGTATTTCTAGCACTGTTCTCTGGGATCCTACCTAGGAACGAGGTTTTGCTATCTCTGGTACTTGTTTGGCTACATGTTTCCATAGCTCTGGCCTTACTTTGAGTAGCTCTTCTAAGGTGAGGTTGCATTGTACTTTAGTGTTTTTCACTACCTCTGTGTTCCTAGGTATGACTGAGTCCTCATTTCGTACCATGACCGTGGGTGCTCTCATACAAGTAGACTTAGCTTCCCATGGGCCTGTGAAGTGGGGTAATTCTTGTAGGGAGTTAGACTCAAAGTCGAATCTTTCTTGAGATTGGGTGCTCTCCTGCTCCTCATAAATGGATGGGATGTCTTGTGGGAATTGGTCGTGTGCATCATCCACAAGTTCAATAGGAGGTGGGACTTCACTCTCTTTAGCCCATTTGTCTTCTTGAATCTCGCGTAGAAATTCTGGTGTGAACCGATTCATAGAAGATGATGTGTCTGGCTCCGTAGAGTTAGGCACATAGGCTTCAGGCACATAGGCTTCCTAGGCAGGAATGCTTACTCTTTCACTTGCCTTGTCCTTGTGTTGAGAGGCGGGTTCCTTTTCTGATTGTGCAATCAACTTCTCTATTCTTTCTAACAGTCCATCAAAGTGCAACTGTGTCTTCGTTGAACTAGATATGTTAAATAGGCGACTGGCCTCAAACATGGTCTGAGCCAATTCCACCATCTTAGCACAAATTTTGGTTCGTTCTAGCTCTAGTTCTGCTCTAGGGTAACACTTTTCATGATCAGTTACATTTGGCCCTTCTTGGATTCTGGCCTAATATGCTTTAAGCATCATATTAAGGTCCTCGGGAGTGGGATCTGCTAGGACTGATCCTACTCTAGGGGGTGGTGGAATTAGGTGAGGCGGATTGGAAGGTGGCGGGTCAGATGGAGTTGGGAATGGTGGAGGTGGGGTAGTGTGAGAGGGAGTTTGAGATGTGAGTTCAGTTATCCTGACCTTTGTTTCTCTGAGGCTTTCCTCGAGTTCACTCATCTTTTTTGCCCATTGCTTTTTCATTCTTTCACGACTATCTCTCCAAGCTCTAGTCCTCTTCTTTGTCATGCTCTCCGTTTCACTAACATCTGGGCTCTTTTCCTGGCCTACGCTTTGGTTTTGTTGCAAGGCTTGGGCTCTAGTGATTACTTGTACTGGTGCAGTGGAAGTCACACTCCCTGTGGAGTCTACAACTAACCCAATAACGTTGATAGGAGTGATTTTTGGCATATTATTGGGGTTCTTTCGGCAATCTCGTAAGAGATGCTCCTTTCCACAGTCTTGGCAAAAGCCCTGGATCGTCACTGACTGGGGTTGTGTAGGTGGAGGCACGGGACAATCACGAATGAGATGATCTCCTTGACATCTGTAGCATGGTCCTCTAGGGAATGGAGGTCTTACTTGCCTAGGTTGAGGTCTAGGGTTGGGGTTTGCGTACATGACATTTGTGTAATCTGACTCCCAACTAGGTTCATTTGGCTCTTCACTATAGTAGGACTCACCATGTTCAGGAGACTGCATGTAGTAGGCCTGGGGACTATCAACATGTGTAGAATCGAAACTATGGTCACTGGGATCACTTTCTGAAAGCACTGGTGTTACAGGGACTATAGCTCTATTCAGGTTTTCTTCTGCAGCAGCATACTTTATCGGAATCACATTAGCTGGAGCAGGGGGTTGTTGTGCTAGCACAGGTTGAGGCCTTTGTTGGTTTTGGTAGGGTTGGTAGGTTTGTTGAGGCCTCGCATACTGCTGAGGTGGGTACTGGTTTTGGTATCTTCCTTGTTGAGGGTATGGTTGTGGGTACGTCTGCCTAACAGTTTGCTTATTGTAGGGGCAATCTTGCACGGTGTGATTGGTGTACCTCCGTTCTATAATGCAGTACTGGCTACTAGGATTTACTTGGGGTTGAGCCATAATGGGACATACGTTCGCCATGTGGTCACCCCCACAAGTATAACATCTTTTCACAGGGGCAAACCTTGGGATCTGTTTGCTAGTGACACCTAATTTCTGAGCTACTTTCTCTGCAAGTTCCTCAATTGATGTGGATTGCGTGGAAGAGAGGCTAGAGGCACTATCTAAATCTTTGTATATCTTGGAAAGCTCTAACTCCTCCCCTAGGTTATCCTCGATGTCAATGCACATGCGTACACACTCTTCAATGGTCATAGGGTCCTTCAAGTACACATATGACCTCAATTTGGTACTTAGCAATCCCTCCAGGAATAGAGCCACTTGTTTGGCAGGTGTGGGTAACTCAGGGATGGGACATCTCTCTAGATATTGCCTAAATCTTCTTCCTGCAAGTCTCACGGTCTCTTGAGGGGTTTGCTTGAAGTTGTGAATCAGCGAGGAGGTATTATGTCTTATGCCACTCGTAGAGAATTCAATAATGAAAGCCTCTAGGAGTTGGTCTATACTCCTGAACTGCCTCTCGTTTAGTGGCTGAAACCATGTCAGGGCAGTGTTCCTAAGGGTTAGACCAAAGGCATTGTACTGCGTGAATAGATCCTCCACTTGTTCAGCTCTAAAGACTTGCCTGAACTCAGCCACATGATCGTAGGGATCTCCAGTGCCATCGAAGTAGTTTTTCATGGACTTAACTAGTTGGGTCAGTCTCAGGGTCCTCATGTGCTCTCTTGGTCTTGGTAGAGGGAATTCATCCGCATGTCTTTGATTCTTGGGAGCTCTAAGTACCTCAGGTTCTACTCTATTTGTTTCCGTCCTCGTTCTTTCTCTGCCCCCTGGGTTGCCAAAGCTTACCTCAGGTCTATCTCTATGTCTGTCTCTTTGAGCTCCATGAGCATGGGACGTTCCAGCTCCCGGGTGGCCATAGGACACGTTCGATCTTGGTTGGGGGAAAACAAATTCACCTTTCCAAGTGTAAGCATGCCTATCATTTTTTGTCACCACTAAGATCCTTTCTGACGCATGATCTAGGTAGGTCACTCTGCCTGGGCTATCAGGATCTTTGAACTCATAGATCATGATTGTTCCTATGTCATTTGGCCGATCAGATTTGTACCTCCAAAAGGCTTCGTCAGTCTCTCGGTTCAGAAGCAGATCTATACTCTTGTTGTCTTGGGGAACCCACTCGGGATTGAGGATTCTAGTAAGAACAGATTTCCCTCGAGGGGTCCTAGGTTCTTCGCCCATGTTTCCTTGCTCCAGGTCACCTAAATCCGCTTATGAGATTACATTCCCAAATTCGTCTGTCCTATCTGGGTGACTGGCGACTACGTATATGGTTCCTTCTTTGTCCAAGTATGCTCCGTTTTCAAACTTGACAGCTGGGTGTTCTAGTCTTATGGATTGGTCAGGGTTTTTAATCTGGACCACGGATCTTCCTAGACCGTCCTCATAGATGCTAGCACCTAATCGGTTGGTCCTAAGGTATTCCAGCTGCGTCTTGTACGGGCCTTCTACCCTGTGCAAGTATGGCACTCCTGAACTTCCCGTAGGTTGGTCCATGCCTTGAGACATCTCTGATTCACTGGTCTCAGAGCTAGGGTAGTATGAGTGGTGGCTCAACTGCTGGGCCCAAGACCTAGCAGTGTGGTTGACACTAGCCTCTGAAGACCTAAGACTTTGTCTATCTCTCCCTAGATGTCGCCCTGATCTAAGGTTCATAAGCCTAATTGAATAGCCCAAATTTGCCCAAGTACAACCTCGTTGCTGAGTTCTTTTGTATCAGTCACTTGATTCTTTTTAGTGGTTACCGTGTTTATGCTCTTGTCAGAAATCACGTCGTCAGGAATATTTGAGTTAATTTTTGCACTGTAAGTTGATCGTTCCACGTTAGATTCTTTCCTTTAAGGTTATCGCATCACGAAGAAATTATGTTTAATCTTGAACTTGAGTGCATAGGTAGTTTTCAACTTGATTGATGCCTATCGTTGCCCTGACTTACTCCTAGCACTAGTCGTTCTTAGCCTAAGCTAGGAATTGATAGAGGGTGTTGAGGATTTTCCAACCTTGAGTTTCCTTCTTTGTGTTGTTGCCCTGGTGTGCCCAGGACGCATGTTCCCAAGCTTGCACTTACTCTTGCTTAGAATGCCCTCAAGTGCTCTTGCTGGACCTGTAAAAGTTCCCACGGTTAGCTCAAGACTTAGATTCAAATGACACAATAGACCACTTTCATGCATGTAACTCACAGACCAAATTATCCTTTGCCTTTATGGAAAACAATCCCAAGGATCCCTCAGTTTTCCTACCTCGGGGTATGGTCAACTTCAAAAAACCCTATCTAATAATCCTGATATTAATTTTCACATAACCAGTGGAAGTTTTGGTTGTACTCCTCACGAGCTTTCCAACAAAACAAGAATCATCGCGAACGGATTTCGTATGAGGAAGTTATGTTAGTTCAGGCTTCAGGGATTAAAACAGTGTTCAAACAGGCCAACAGACAAACAGGTTTTCCCTTAATGTTTTACTTATAGCCTCCTTATATGACCTACAACCCAATATTTATGCCCAAAATTGGCCAAAATCCTCAAATTAATAAAACCCTAAATTTTGGCCGAAATGGGCTGTCAATCGCGATGGACTGGTGTCAATCGCGATGGACTGGTGTCAATCGCGATGGACTGGTGTCAATCGCGATGGACTGGTGTCAATCGTGATGGACTGGGTTGTCGGTCGCGATTGATGGGTGTCAATCGCGATGGACTGAAATTTTCGGGGTTTTCCATGAATTTGTGTCAATCGGGGCTCTATATGTCGCGATGGACAAGAATCTCGGTGAAATGGGGTGTCAATCGTGATTTTTCTGTCGATCGCAATGGACAGGGGTGTCCGTCGCGATGGACACGTGTCCGTCGGGGTCTGTCAATCGCGATGGACTGAAAAAATGCCAATTTTCCAAAAAATTTTGTGGATTTGTGATGTGCAAGGTCTCTAGTCTACTGTGGTGCACTTAATTTTACCAATAGATGAAATTTTATGTCAATCGCGATGGACAGAAGCTTGCGACACAAAGACAGTTCTGCACATTTCCATACTTGCGCGACGTGCTGGAGATGATGGGATGACCAATACCTGCAAGCAAACTCAAAAAACATGCAAAAACAGTGCACACAAGATCGATCTCTCGCTCTCTCTCACAAGTGAAATGAGGGAAATGAAAGGGGGAAGGAGATATAGTCAAAAAACTGAAATTTTTTGCGATGATGGAGATGGAGGTGGAAGATTATGGGGATGATGATGGTGATGATGATCATGAAGTAAGGATGAGAAAAGTAAGGAAAAGTAAAGAAATTACCTACAACGCCAACGTCACAACTCTACGTCTTATCATCACACGCTCGTCCTCAAAGCTCGATCCCCGGCAACGGCGCCAAAATTTGGTGTAGCTCAGTGATGAGTAGCACCTCCTTTAATGTCAATCTGGGAAGACGTGAGGATGGTATGAAGACCTCGAGCAAGTGAAGGCACAAGTGCGTGAGTGAGAAGCACACAAACATGCACACACATACACACACACGCGCACACACGGCAAGACAAAGAGTGAGAAGCAATGGAGCTCTTAGATTACTTTCAAAAAGCTCATACAAGTTCAAAACTATTACAAGCTAACCTCAAAAATGAGCTCTCTAGCTCTATTTATAGTTTTTGACTAGGTTTTGGCCGTGTCCAGACCTAGTGTCCGGCCTAGTTAAAAATTAGGTTCTCTACCCTATTTGGAGGTTCAAACAAAGTCTAAAAAATGTGAAAACTGACAGGTAGGTACTTCTAAAGCTCCTCAAGCTCAAGGACTCCTTTGCTTGCACAAAATGGAGCTACAAAATTATGAAATGGTATTTACAATGATTGTTAGTGATGAGAATCACTGTTGTAAAGATGTTGATTTGGAAAAATTTGAAGGTCCTATCTGCCAGATTTGCATCGACTGCTCTGTCTACTTAATCCTTCACCTCGCTCTGACTCTCTCCGCTGGCTTCCTTGTCTAGTCAGTCCTTGGGTGCCCATACTGCTCTCAACAATCATCTATGAAAGTGACAAAGTAAAGAGAACCACCTAAGGATCTAGTGGGCATAGGGCCACACACATATGCATGAACGAGATCTAAAGGCTGAATTGAAGAGTCAATGTGCATTCTATGCACATTTTTGGTTTGCTTTCCATATTGACAATGCTCACAAAATAAAAAATCAGAGAAAGATAGCAAAGGTAAGTAGCGAGAACAAGAAAGATTTTCCATTCCACTACGAGATATATGGCCCAAACGACCATGCCAAATACAAGCCATAGGCTATTCAGTAACAACTAGCAAGTATTCTTTATATGATACAAATAAAGGATAAAGTGAGCCAACTTTGCTTCCTTTTGTAATAACCATATTTCCCTTTGATATACGAAAGGACTGAGCATCGAAGGCCACCTTGTAACCAAGGTCATGAAGCTGAGCAACTGACATCAAATTGTGTGATAACTGAGGTACATGGCATACATTATGCATAGTAAATTTTGAATCATCAATGAACTGCACAACAACATCTCCAATCCCCACAATGTCACACTGATAAGAGTCACCACGTCTCACGATACCAAGAGACTTTGCTTCATAATTAGAGAACCATTCTCTGTGTGGTGTCACATGGAAAGAAGCACCAAAATCTCGCAGCCACATGTGGGAAAGAGAATTAGCCATAAGAGCCTCAATAGGCATAGTACTATCAAGTGTCAACACATCAGCATCATCAGAAATAGCATTAATTTCTTCAATCTTCATAGTCGAAGTAGATGGTGCAGGTAATTGTTTAACATGCCCATCAACATTCTTTCCTTTACCTTTAGCATTCTTTAATGCATAACAATCTTTCTTCACGTGTCCTTTCTTATGACAATAATGGCATTCGATATCCCTCTTCCTTGATTTATCTCTACTCTTAATGACCATTCTTTTCCTTGTTCTTGTTCCTGCTATGTTGTTGATTCTTTCCTTGGTAAGAATCATGAACATCATATGCATCTCCACTCTGAGTGCCAACCATTGATTTTCTACAAATCTCCTCACTCAAGAGTGTCATCAAGATGAGTTTACCACCAGGTGCACTATTGTGAATAGCTGTGCAAAACATATCCCATGATGATGGCAAGGTGCATAATAGCAGTATTGCTTTCGTTTCATTATCCATATCCATTTTTTGAGCCTGTGGGAGAATATAGCATCAAACTCATTTAGATGAGCAGCAATACTATCTGTATTCTTCATGCAAAGTTCATCTAATTTTCACATCAGATACACTTTATTTAATGCCATCTCTTTTTCATATGTATTGCATAACTTCTTCCAAAACTCCTCTGCACTTTCACAGTCTAATAATGTAAAGTAAACATTATCTGCTAGGTGCAAGCGAATGTTAGACCTGGCCATTTCATCTAACTCATCCCAATCATCTTCATCCATGTTATCAGGCTTCTTTGAAATCCCATTTACTGGCTTCCATTGCCTCCTTTGAATCAGCACATGTTTAATTTGATTCTTCCATAGAGCAAAGTTTGTGCTACCAAATTTTCAGATCTCAAAATGGTCTTTGCCTTGCAAGTTATAGATCCTCCTCGGAACACTAGCACTAGACCCTCATCCAGCATATGTGCTTGAGACCTTTGATGCCATGATGGTAGAGAACTGAATAGAATGATAATGGAGTTAGACGAGTCCAAACACCAACGAATAAGTGTATCAAGGAGTAAATCGACCACTATATAGTTGACGAAACCAAAAATCTAGAAAAATTTTGGCAGAGTATCCTCTATAAAATGAACACATGACCAGTGTCAAAATATCATAAAACTTCAAGTACTGACATGTTTACCTGCATAGTGAATCACTAACTCCATTACATATAATCAGTTACCCAATAGAAGCCAACTAAGCTTATCAAGCACCTATGAACAACTATCATACATCTCCTATGACGAGGTTGGGTAAGTCTTCCACCTGCATCACTGAAGAGATCTCGACATCTGGGTGTCTCCCAGTTAAGAAAACCTCACCATGACCCTCTTTATCAAACGTAAAAGGCTTTATGCAAAAAGCATAACCGCTATATCAATGACCACATGGACATACATAAGCGGTATCCACAGAAGCGTACATGGTATGTATGTGCTCAATATATGCAATAAAATGACCCTAAAAGGATGAATGCACAGCCCAAAAACTAGCCAACAACACCTGCAAGTGTCTGTCAACTTTGATGTTTTAGGCTCAAAAACCTACATAAATTTGCAGTGGCTGCTCCCACCAAAACTGAAAACCTTTCAAGAAACCTATAGTTTTACAACTGTGGCTGAAAAGACAGCCCAAAGGTTGATATTTATTGTTGGGGAAGTACAAAGAACACTCTTCTTGATGTTCTTGGACTTGTATGAAGAGAACTATGTGCAAAAGTACTCCAAAATGGCTCCAAAAGACATCCCAAAAATGCTTCAAAAATAGGCTTTGAAAGTAAAGAATGAAGCTTTGAGGGACCAAAACATTTCAAGGTAATGTTAACCTTAGTCTTTCCCCTTGTTTAGAAACCACAAGAGTGTAGCTTAGTGGCACGAGATTGTCATAGCTAAGTAAGCTCTAGGGGGAAGAGTATTGGGATGGGTGACCTCTCGGGAAGTACCGAGAACCTCTATCTTCCTTGATCGTTGAGATCCTCCCTCACATGCAACCAACAATGACTTCAATGACTCAGATGACAAGGTATGCCAAGGTATATGCCTTGTTCGCTACCTTATTTGTAAGCCTTGGAGAAAGCCTTGGGTGTGTGGCTGGGTGCTCGCTTGGTTCGCACAAAAGGAACAAATCTTTTTGCATCGAAATGCTATGATACTAGTGAAGTATTTTGATGATGATGCACCACAATGCACTCTCCTTCTCGAGAGCTCCACGAAGATATCCTCGGAGTAGAAAACTGAGCTCCTAGGGTCCCACACGGTACTCCACAGAGAGGCTGTAGAATATGCAGAAAAACACAATACACAAGGAGCACAAACATAGACTTCTTAGGTGTTTCAAATGCGGTTGAACTTAGTCTATGACTGACTAGGCCACTATATGTTTTATTAATGCGCATATACAAAGAAGTATCTAGTTTCCATTTGGCCTTTCACATGGACATTAATGGTAACATAAGTGACCCATTAGGGTTATAGGCATATATGCAAACCGGAGGGGAAAACCTCCTAAAGAGGATAAAAAGTGTCTGGACGCTCCTGAGTGTGTTCAACACATCACTATCAAAATACATCAATAAACTCCCCCTGAGAGTGATGCGATGAACAAGGAGTTGGCACTCATGTATAAGGAAGTTTCAACTTACGTGTAAAGAGATCAATCCACAAAAGGAAGTAAGCCCAAAGATTTTTGAAAAGCTTAAAACTTCTCCCTGAGTAGAGCCTTTGTGAAAAGGTCTACAACATTATCCTATGTGGCCACATAAGCTAGACTGATATGTCCAGTAGAGAAGCTCTCCTTGACATAATGATAGTGCACCTCAACGTGCTTTATGCAAGCATGGAACATAGGGTTCCTCGCAAGTGCTAATGCGCTCTAATTGTCAATGAAGATGGTGGTGGCAAAAGGTTGACCAACACCCAAACAAAGCAAAAGGCATTTGAGCCAAAGACACTCAACAATCATTGTGAAAACTACCCTATACTCAACCTCACAACTAGAAGTGGCCATAGTAGGCTAGGTCTTGCTCAACCAAGACATGCATGAGCTACCAAGCATAAAACAAGAACCACTCCTGGACACACAAGTGACATAGCAACCAACCTAGTCTGAGTAAAAAAAAGCATGTAAATCTAGAGGTAATGATTGGGATAAAACAATCCAAGTAGTCAGCTACCACTCAAGTAGCAAAAGATGTAGTTAAGTGCCTGTCAATGCTTAAGACCTAGGCAATGCATAAACCTTCTCATCTGAAAGATAGCAAATTGAATATTCATGCAAAATTATGCATAAGTAAATCAAGCATTCAACAACTTGCTAATAGGGAACAACATCAAATGCATCTCCAACATCATGAAAACTCAACCATAAACATGTTTCCATGGGAGTGGAAATAGTTTTTCAATCTTCAAGGCCAAGATGCTCCAATAATGCGTTAATATATTTTGTTTGACACAAATCTATTCCTCCATCAAGTTGCATAAATTGAATGCCCAAATAATGATGCAAATGCCCAAATTTGACATCTAAAAAGAGGCATGCAAATCAGCCTTAAATTCATGAATATGCTTCTCATTAGGACTTGTAAGTAGTATGTCATCAACATATACAACAATTATCGTAAGTACATCATTTTCACGCTTACTATATAAGGTGCTATCACTTAGACTATTCTCAAAACCATGTGCAATCAAGTAGGCATGTATCTTTTCATACCCAGCACATGGTGCTTGCTTCAAACCATATAGTTCCCTTTGCAACCCGCACACTTTGCTTTCTTGTCCTTTTTGCACAAAACCACGAGGTTGGAATACATAAACTTATTTACAAAAGTTACCAATCAAAAATGCAATTTTAATGTTCAATTGATCTACATTCAAACCATGATGAGCTACAAATGCTATGAATGGTGGTCATTCGACATGTCGGAGCAAAGGTCTCATCACAATCAATGCCTTTGTCTTGAGCATAACCTTTGGCAACAAGCCTAGCCTTATATCTGTCAATTATTCCATCACGCTTATGTTTTAGCTTGTAGACCCATTTAGTGCCAATGGTCCTTTTGCCTGGAGACAAATCACATAAATTTTAAACACCATTCTTCATAATTGCATATATTTTGATAGCGTAGCAACCATCCAATTTTATCAATTTTGTGTTTCAGTAAAAGAAACAGGCTCCTTCTCATCACAAAGACTAGTGACAGCCATTGCATATCAATTTGATGCAAAGGAAGCACTATGAGAGTCTGAATGAGGATGATATGTCTATGGTGCATCTAATTTGCCATTCAGGCATATTTTTGCCTCCTCTATATCAATCCTCTCATCAACAAGTGCATCATGTAGAACTAAAACAGAAATGGAATGATTTAGATCATTATTTGAAGCCTATAAAGGCATAGGAACTGCTTCATTTGGACTAGCACTTGACTATCCACCTCTAAAAAGAGGAAGCAAAGTGTCATACACATCTTTAAAGCTAATTGATGTCTCCTTGCTACATGAAAGTTACAGTTGCATTGCATCTTCCACGAAAACAACATCACTGCTAACTTAAATGCATTTAGTATCTGGATGATAAAATTGATAACCTTTGCTTTAAAAATTATACCCAATAAAAATACATTTCACTGATTTATCATCCAATTTTGTGCATTGTTGATCAAAGACTAATGCATATGCTAGATAACCAAAGACACACAAATGAGCAATAGATGGCTTGTGACCATGCCAAGCCTCATATGGAGTGATCGATTGTAGTGCTTTGGTGGGACACTTGTTAAGTACATGTGTTGCACACATAATAGCCTCAAGATAGAAGCTATGTGGTAAAGCGTGACTTTTGACCATACACCTCCCCATCTCCATAAGAGACATGTTCTTTCTTTCAGCAACTCCATCTACGACATTCTACACTGATGTTTTATCCCATGCTCAAGCAGAAATGCAGTTAATCAAAAGAAATGTATTCCTCCCCTTGATCAGCATGGAGGGGGCCCAATTTACATGCTAATAGATTTTCAGCCATAACTAGGAGCTACTTGAAGCACATAAACAGGTTGGACTTTGCTTTCAATAGGAACCCATGCATGCCTATAGAAATATCATCGATAAAAGTCATCACGAAGTAGAGGTGGTTCCCAAATGAAGGTATCTGCATTGGGCCACAGACATCACTATGAACAAGCTACAATTTATGAGTAGCTCGAACAAAAGCATCTTTTGGGAAGGAGGAACGTTGCATTTTTTCCAAAATACAACCTCCACACACATGTTCACAAGGTGCCTCAAATTTGGGCAGAGAGGAAACCATTTCAGATTTGTGTAGGCAAAGCAAACTAGGAAAATTCAGATGACCAAAGTGTGTATGTCAAAGCTTTGCAAATGAGATAGCCTGAGAATATTGAACTTTGCCTACTGAATCATTTATAGATTTTGCATAGTTTACGAGCTTATACAACCCATGAAATAAAATGCTAGAAGCAATAATAACATCATCATTTGAGAGATCATGAACTATACATCCATCAATGAATTTGACAACCAAACCAATCTTGGTTAATTTTGAAACTAACAACATATTTTTTTTATCCATGGAACATATAAAGCATTTGAGAATATGAAAGAACTACCATCAACAATAGTCAGAATGATCTTACCAACTCCCATTACAAGTCAAGAGGAGTTGTTGGCACATGTGATAGTGTTCCCTATAGGGTAGACTCAAGTGAATTAAAGAAATTGTATTGTGGGGTAATATGTTTGGTTGCCCCACTATCAAAGTACCAAAATTATGAGTCTACTTCAAACATACACTGCTCGTGAGAAGATGGCTCATAGCTACAAACAGTAGTACATGCCCATTCTTCATTCTTAAACAAGATCAGCAAACTCTATTCTAAGACTAGAGACTTGGCAATACATTGTCTATTGTGTTGTGCTCCAAGTTTCTTCTTCTTCTTTGTGCTATTCATGTGCTTCACAAACCTCAAACTCCAACAATTGGTATCAAATCATGTTGTCGCTTCATCGAGGGCATCATCCACACCCCTCTAGTCACAATCTCACAATCTCACAAAAGTTGGTGAGCATACTCAAGGCAATTAAGAGTTTAAAATAGCTTTGTTTTGTGGCCTCCGAATGCACTATCATAGAAATTATGCATGCAATTTTTTCCTTTGCGCCAAACATATATGCAAGTTTTGGTTCACCAATACAAGTGCCTCAAAGTTTGCTACAAGTTTAGTAAAGGTCAACAGGGTGTTTTTGTTCAACTTCTTGAGATACAACCATTTTTTTGCATTAGGGTATTTAGTCACTAGCCATGGCTCAAAGCAACTGTTATCAGGATCTTGCTCACACGCACACAAAGGTTACTGATGCAAAAAACACAAAAAAAATAAACATGACAGGAGACCAGACAGAATGCAATATTGGGTGCAATCTCTCCCCATGGACTTTGTTTCGACAGTCCACAGAGTGCATGTATTTATAGGAATTTTTTATTATGTCGAAATAGTGGTTACATGAGAGTGGCTTCAAAAAGCAAACGTGAAAGTAAAAGTTGGTAACTTTTGTAGAAAGCCTTTGCTTTTAATATCAGAAATTGTGGTCTACAACGACCTTTATTCTAACCACTACTTTATTAACTTTTCTAAAAATAGAACTCTCTCTAAAAATAGAACTCTCTCTAAAAATAGAACTCTCTCTAAAATAGAACTACTTCTAAAAATATATTTCTAAGAATAGAACTATGTCTAAAAATAGACATATTTATAAGAATATACTATTCTCTAAAAATAGAACTATTTCTAAAAATAGAATTGAAATGAGGCTCATGTTAATTACCTCTAAAAATAGTTGGAGAGTGCACATATGAATGAAGGATATTCTTTGGACAATTTTTTGATGAAGATCAAATATTTGAAGGAGAAATTGATTTCTATTGTTAAAGTCTTGTTAGATAGTGCACTTATGCAAAATGTTCTTAACGGTCTTCTATATTCATATGAGAGTTTTGTTTCTACTCTTTGATTAATGATGAAAAGAAATCCAAATGCCTTAACATTTGAAGAGTTAGTCTTTGTTTTGTTGCAAGAAGATCAGTCATGCATAATAGGTCAATTATGTGTATTGCAGATCAAACTTTCTTAGCTAGTCATAAGGGCAAAGGTAAATGGAGCTCATCTACTAGTAAGTAGAAATATATTAGTGCTACACAGTCAAAGAATTAAAACAAAGATGAGAAGAAAACAATCAAACAGTTTTTGGTTATGGGTGACAATATGTGAGCATGTAAATTAGGCAGCCTCCATTTTGGTTGAGGGGGACATACATGTCTTTTGATTTTAGTGCATTTCTGGCTGATCGTGGGATAAAACAACAGTGTACACTGAGTGCTATATACACCTCAACAAAATGGAGTTTTTGAAACAAAGAACAAACCTCTCATGGAGATGGGGAAGTGTATGCTGAAAAGTCATGCTTTACCACATAACTTCTAGCTTGAGGCCATTATGTGTGCAACATATGTACTTAAAAAGTGTCCCACCAAAGCACTGCAATCAATCACTCCATTTGAGGCTTGGCATGGTTGCAAGCAATTTGTCACTGATCTGCATGTCTTTGGTTGTCTGGCATATGCATTAATGCCTAAACAAAAATGCAAGAAATTGGATGATAAAGTAGTGAAATGTATTTTGGTTGGGTACAATTATGAAAGTGAAGGCTATGGTGTGTATCATTTACAAACTAAATTCGTTTTGATTAGCCATGATGTTCTTTGTGGAAGATGCGATTGAGCCATTACTTTCATGTACCAAGGAGACTTTAGTTAGCTCTAAAGATGTGTTTGACACTTTGCTCCCTCTTTTTACAAGTGGATAGTCAAGTGCTAGTCCAAATGAGGCAATTCCTCAACCATTACAGGTTCCATATGATGATGTAGATCATTCCATTTTTTATGTAGATTTACATGATGTGTTTGTTGATGTGAGGGACGATATAGAGGAGG